>CM071856.1:12698418-13190798 GCA_036507275.1 Sicyos edulis | reverse complement strand
TTTTACTTTTGCATCAAACCTTGCTCAAACCAAACCACAAACCCCTCCAAAAACCTACAAAAACCATCCAATAATTTTAGTAAGCTGGAAAAGACACAAGCGACCACAATGGCCCGACCAAATTACTAAAATACCCCTAGAACATACACAAGGGCAGGGATGAAAACTTGGGTCGTTCTGACATTCCACAGCGGCTCCTCTGTTACGCCTAGGCGGGCGTTGAAGCGTGGCCGTGTGAGGCTGCTCTGGAGTAGAGTTTCTTTGAGTCTATGAGGGCTTTTATGGTCGGCATGTTGAGTGACGGAGAGGCGAGAGACCAGGCCTTGTTAGCGTGCGGCGGGAAGAGTCCGAGCGGTCGGCGGTGACTCGATTGGTTCCGTGAGCTCGATAGCACCTCGGCTCCTCGGGAGCAAGTAGCCCGAGGCGAGATATGGCGAGAGGGTGCAGAATTGGGTAGGTGGTGAAGGATTTTGTGAAGTGGAAGCTTTGAGAAGTTTGATGCCACCGGTGATGCGTTAGCGGCGGCCAGTGGATTGCCCATTTGGAGTACATGTAGCGGCCCGGTTTTCGTCGATCTTCGGGTATGCCCTAGGGGTATTTTAGTAATTTAGTCGGTAAAGTCGGGGCCGTTTATATCTTTCGATTGCTAAAATTATTGGATGGATTTATGAAGGTTTTGAGGCTTTGTGGTTTGGTTTGAGCATGGGTAGATGCAAAAGTAAAAATAAAGGAATTTGTCTTCTTGTGGGGTTTGAACCCAGGTCTCTGAAAGCTTGTAGAGATGTGTGCCAATTGAGCCATTAGGTGCTCTTGTTGCTCTTTACGCATCACATCTTAGTTAACCTTGGATCTTTGGTGTTTGGTGCATTTGGTTAAATGAAATAGAAATTAGGTTTGTTGTGTTTTCTTCTCCAAAAGAGTTGTGGCCGCCCAAGCTTTCTCCCAAGCTCTCCTTGCGATTCTTCATCCTTGCGGCTCCTTGGATCGTTCATCATCACTCACGGGTAAGTCTTCATCCTCTTCATCTTCTCGATTGGGTGTTCTTGTTGGCCGAAGGTAAGGAGAAGAGCTTGTGTGTGTGTGTGTTTGTAGCAGTGCCCGACATGCCCAGATCTGCCAATGACAAGCCCGAGCGCCCGGTCGCCTAGCGGCAAGCCAGCCCGAGTCGCGCAGCAGCGAGCACGAGCCGCCCGGACCGCCGGCCCGTCGCGGCCCGTCGCGCGCCTCTTTGGCGCGGCCCGCGCGCCAGCGTCTCGCGCCGCTCCTCGCTGCGCCGTCGCGCCTGCATCGTCGCGCGCCTCGCGCCAGCCAGCGCTCGTCGTCCGCTTGCGCGCGCGTGCGCTGCGCCCGGCCCAGCCCGTCGCGCCAGCCCGCGCCTGCCACCTGCGCCTCCTGCCCGTCGGCGCCCAGATGTCGCGGTCCTGCCGCCCTCCAGCCCCTACTGCGCGCCGTCGGCGCCAGCGAAAAACCCCGCCGTCTTTTGCTGCCCGTCCGCGTGTCGATCGTGCCGTGTGAGTGCCCGGCGAGCCCACTGCTTGTTTTATTATATTTTTTTGGGCTATGATTGTGATTTCTATTGTGTTTGTTAGGTTCTCGTTAGCTAGCTTCGGGATCGATCGCGGCGTAGGATTTTGTGTGTAGTTGCCCCGGCCAAGGTAAGGATTTCTTCACAGGAGTTGTGTGGACCTGCGATGTTCTATGTGATTGTTGTTTGTATGTTTGTTTGTGATTATCGGCATGTATAGTTTAGGTGCTCATTGCAGATTCTGACTAGCATGACTTAGTATGTTGTTCTCTCATGTTAGCCCATGCTAGGTTGTTCCGTTCTAGCATGCTCATATCTGTTCTTGCTTCGTAGTACCATGCTAGGTTCGTTGTATCTGTTGAGCACGTTTTGGATTGTATTGGATTGTATGTTATTGATATGATAGGTTAAAGTGTAGGTAGGTAGCATCATCGGGCTTTGATGCATAAAGTATCTTGCATCCATGGCGGGGGCGTCGAGGCGATTCTCGTCCACGGACCCCGTTAGGGTTTAGCTAACCCGGCCGGTAGGCCACGCAATCTTGGGTGAGGTGGCGGTATTAAATGCCCCAGCGGTCGGGATGATGACTTGGCATTGCCTCGTCCCCGACGATCGGCACGTCCTCGGCGTGTTCGGCCGTAGCCCTTGATTGCCACTGTTAGGGCAGGACCGCTTCACAGTGCAAGCCTATCACGGCCAGGTTCCTTAGCCTCGGTGCGGTGGTTGGTGACATAGTTCACGTGTCGAGTCTCACACCCCTATGTCGGTGACAGATCCGGAGATTTAGTTAGGCGTGGTGGTGGACATGGGCGGCTTGCCACTGGACCGGCACCCCCATAGTCTGCGATGTAGCACGCGGTGCATGCTTACGCTCATTCTGTGGCCGGCCGGAGAGCTCCTCGGGATCTTGAGCTAGTGTACCTTTACGTATCGACGATGAAGCAGTGGCGAGACTTGGTTCTCGTATAGGGCGTATTGTGTGGTGTGGATTATTAGGACTAAGACCACGAGTTGGCATCCGAGGTCCAAGTGTGGACTTAAGCTATGTGCTCTATTATGTGTTTATGTTCACGACTTGCATACACTCATCTAGATGACCATGTGCATCGTATTGTACCGATCGGGGATTCTTCTTGAGTAATTCGTTACTCACCCTTACTTATCTTTCGGTAACCATGGCGCGGCGGATGGTGAAGGAGGAGCTATGATCATGGGAGCGTCTTTGTCGTCTCTCGACTTTTATTTCTATGACTCTTGTCTTTCATTTTCCCACAGAATGCATGTAGCAGACACGAGCCCTAGGATGTTTTACGAATGATTTTGTGGATTCCCTTTATTGAATTTGAGAATGTTCCAAATGTTTTAATAAATCTCTGATCGAGTGTACGTTTTGGAAATGTATTTGCCTTGAAACGAGTTTGACCAAACTATATTGATTTACGATTGAACCTTGATTGTTTTGTTTTAATTGGGAATCTAAAAAAACTTATTTGCATATTATCCTTTCCTTTGAATGTATGCATTGGGGTAAAGGCCTATTTAGAGCCCCTTTTGGGTGGGTCTTTCTGATACACCTTCACGATCATGGTGTGCCCCGATATTGAGGGCCGAGGTGTGCGGCTCATGTCTTTGGGAGGCCTGGCGAGGTGGTGGTGGGAGTCCACTTTGAGCGAGAGACCGGTGGTCTCCACCCGCTACAGGAGTTCTTCAAGGTGAGTTCAAGGTAAAGTTCATCGGTGATGAGGCTCAAGAGAAGATGGTGGAGCTCTTCGAGAACTGAAGCGAGGGTTACGATTCCATTGAGAATATGGCGCAAGTTCTCGAGTATGGATATTTTGCTCCTCGGTTGATTGCCACCCGGAGGTGAAGATTCGGAAGTTCATATCTGGATTGAGGCGAGTGTTTCCCGGGATGTCGAGGGCTCGGGCCCGACACTTATGCTAGGCGGTGCGATTAGCCACCATTTATAATGGGAAGTATCTGTTGGCGGATTATCGCGCTCTGTTCAGCGTCTGTTCCAGTGCGGTGGGGCGAAGAGAAGTTTGAGTTTAGGGTGGCGGCGGCGTCGCCAAAGCGATTCAAAACCGGGATCGGCGCAGGGCCCCGATCCGTTTCGGCCTCGCGGCGGGCGGTCGAGCGAGTTCACCGCTTGTGCTTCTTGCGGGAGGACCCTGCTGGAGCTTGCGAGACGGGGCCCGAGTGTGTTTTCGTTGTGGTAAAGAGGACATATGATCCGTTTACATCCTCGGCCGGTAGCGGCGGCGGCGGTCGGTGTTTGCTACGACCCGTCCGGAGCCGAGCGTCACGGATGCGGCTATGGCGGTATGCTTCTTGTTTTAGATCAACTGCGCATTTGTCTTGTTTGATTACAGTTCTACGCATTCATTTGTATCTGTGGTGTTTCTTTGAGCATGCTAAGTTGAGACTAGAGCCTCTAGGTTTTGAGTTATCTGTTGCAACTCCTTGGGTGTTAGTATGTTGGCTAGAGATAAGATTAGGGATGGCGGATCGAGATATCAGGAGAGTTGCTTGTGGCTACGCTCATAGTTACGCCTATGGCGGTTTTGATGTGATTTTTGGTATGGAGTGGTTAGTTTGCTAACCACGCGTTGATTGATTGCCACCGGAAAGAAGTAGTGTTATAACAGCCCGAGTTTCGTCGATCTTCCGGTATGCCCTAGGGGTATTTTAGTAATTTAGTTGAAATTTGTCGGGGCGTTTATATCTTTCGATTGCTAAAATTATTGGATGGATTTATGAAGGTTTTGAGGCTTTGTGGTTTGGTTTGAGCATGGGTAGATGCAAAAGTAAAAATAAAGGAATTTGTCTTTGCAGGGGTTTGAACCGGGTCTCTGGGAAGCTTGTAGAGATGTGTGCCAATTGAGCCATTAGGTGCTCTTGTTGCTCTTTACGCATCACATCTTAGTTAACCTTGGATCTTTGGTGTTTGGTGCATTTGGTTAAATGAAATAGAAATTAGGTTTGTTGTGTTTTCTTCTCCAAAGAGTTGTGGCCGCCAAGCTTTCTCCCAAGCTCTCCTTGCCGATTCTTCATCCTTGCGGCTCCCTTGGATCGTTCATCATCATTCGGGTAAGTCTTCATCCTCTTCATCTTCTCGATTGGGTGTTCTTGTTGGCCGAAGGTAAGGAGAAGAGCTTGTGTGTGTGTGTGTTTGTAGCGGTGCCCGACATGCCCAGATCTGCCAGCGACAAGCCCGAGCCGCCCGGACCGCCTAGCGGCAAGCCCGGGCTGCCCGAATCGCGCAGCCAGCGAGCACCGAGCCGCCCGGACCGCCCGGCCCGTCGCGCGCCCGTCGCGCGCCTGCTTGGCGGCCGCGCGCCCGCTCGCCTGCGCTGCGCCGTCGCGCGCGCCGCGTCGCCCGCGTCTGCCCTGTATGCGCCGCGCAGCCTGCCGCCTCCTGCCGCCCGTCGGCGCCCGATGTGCGGTCCACGCCGCCATCGGCCCCTACGCGCGCGTCAGCGCCAGCCCAGCGGCCCGCCGTCTTTACTGCCCGTCCGCGTGCGTGTCGATCGTGCGTGTGTGAGTGCCCAGCCCGAGCACACGCTTGTTTTATTATATTTTTAGGGCTATGATTGTGATTTCTATTGTGTTTGTTAGGTTCGTTAGCTAGCTCGGGATCGATCGTGGCGTAGGATTTTTGTGTGTAGTTGCCCCGGCCAAGGTAAGGATTTCTTACAGGAGTTGTGTGAGACCTGCGATGTTCTATGTGATTGTTGTTTGTATGTTTGTTTGTGATTATCGGCATGTATAGTTTAGGTGCTCTGTTACGAATTCTGACTAGCATGACTTCGTATGTTGTTCTCTCATGTTAGCCCATGCTAGGTTGTTCCGTTCTAGCATGCTCATATCTGTTCTTGCTTACGTAGTACCATGCTAGGTTCGTTGTATCTGTTGAGCACGTTTTGGATTGTATTGGATTGTATGTTATTGATATGATAGGTTAAAGTGTAGGTAGGTAGCATCATCGGGCACGATGCATAAAGTATCTTGCATCCATGGCGGGGGCGTCGAGACAGTTCTCAGTCCACTGGACCCCGTTAGGGTTTAGCTAACCCGGCCGGTGAGCACGCAATCTTGGGTGAGGTGGCGGTATTAAATGCCCCCAGCGGTCGGGATGATGACTTGGCATTGCCTCATCCCCGACGATCGGCACGCGTCCTCGGCGTGTTCGGCGTAGCCCTTGATTGC
This sequence comes from Sicyos edulis, assembly GCA_036507275.1. NCBI lineage: Eukaryota > Viridiplantae > Streptophyta > Magnoliopsida > Cucurbitales > Cucurbitaceae > Sicyos > Sicyos edulis. Next base: position 13,185,064 of record CM071856.1, on the reverse strand, counting down.
CACTGTTAGGGCAAGGACGCTTCTGGTGCAAGCCTATCACGGCCGGTTCCTTAGCCTCGGTGCGGTGGTTGGTGACATAGTTCACGTGTCGGTCTCTCACACCCTATGTCGGTGACACCGATCCGGAGATTTAGTTAGGCGTGGTGGCTGGACATGGGCGGCTTGCCACTAGGCCGGCACCCCCCCATAGTCTGCGATAGCACGCGGTGCATGCTTACGCTCATTCTGGCGCCCGGCCGGAGAGCTCCTCGGGATCTTGAGCTAGTGTACCTTTCGTATCGGCGATGAAGCGGTGAGGCCGAGACTTGGTTTCTCGTATAGGGCGTATTGTGTGGTGTGGATTATTCGGACTAAGACCACGAGTTGGCATCAGAGGTCAAGTGTGGACTTAAGCTATGTGCTCTATTATGTGTTTATGTTCACGACTTGCATACACTCATCTAGATGACCATGTGCATCGTATTGTACCCCGATCGGGGATTCTTCTTGAGTAATTCGTTACTCACCCTTACTTATCTTTGGGTAACCATGGCGCGAGCGGGATGGGTGAAGGAGGAGCTATGATCATGGGAGCGTCTTTGTCGTCTCGACTTTTTATTTCTATGACTCTTGTCTTTCATTTTCCCACAATGCATGTAGCGGGACACGGAGCCCTAGGATGTTTTACTGAATGATTTTGTGGATTCCCGCTTTATTGAATTTGAGGATGTTTCAAATGTTTTAATAAATCTCTGATCGAGTGTATACGTTTTGGAAATGTATTTGCCTTGAAGCAGTTTGACAAACTATATTGATTCTGATTGAACCTTGATTGTTTTGTTTTAATTGGGAATCTAAAAACTTATTTGCATATTATCCTTTCCTTTGAATGTATGCATTGGGGTAAAGGCCTATTTAGAGCCCCTTTTGGGTGGGTCTTTACAAGTGTTCGGATCGCCAGTCGGCCCGACTTTAAGTTTTGTGGAGTCGAGGTGGAGTTGCCCGCCCGATGGTGTCGGTGTGAAAGCTCGTCGTTTGCTAGCTCATGGAGCTTGGGGCTATCTAGCCAAGTTGTGCAGGAAGAAGCCGCCCCTCATTGTCTGTCGATCGTCTGCCGTCGTGCGGGAGTTCGCGGATGTGTTTCTGAGGAGTTCACTGGGGTTGCCCCAAAGAGAGAGGTTGACTTCATTATTGAGCTCGAGCCGAGGACCCTCCCTATCTCGAAGGCTCCGTATCGCATGGCGCCAGTGAGTTAAAGGCGAAGATTCGATTCTGCGGGAGATGTTAGACCGAGGTTCATCCGTCCAGAGTGTGTCCCAGTGGGAGCACCGATTCTGTTTGTGAAAAGAAGGATGGTTCTATGCGCTTATGTATTGATTACGCGAGCTTAATAAGGTGGCGATGAAGAATAAGTATCCGTTGCCCGTATCGATGATTTGTTCGATCGGCTTGGGAGCTTACGTGTTCTCAAGATAGATCGAGATCAGGTTACCATCGATTCGGATCGGGGATGCCGACATTCCTAAGGCGACTTTCGAGTCGGATATGGTCACTATGAGTTTGTGGTTATGTCGTTTGGATTGACCAATGCCCCAGTGCGTTCATGGACATGATGGATAGGGTGTTCAAATCATTTTTGGGCGGCCGTCATCGTGTTCATTGGCGATATTCCGATTTATTCGAGGTCTAAAGAAGACCATGCGAGCATCGAGGCGAGTATTGGCGGCTTTGAGGAAAACCCGGCTTTATCACGAAGTTTTCCAAATGTGATTTACGGTTGGAAGCGGTGGCCTTCCTAGGCCACGTGGTTTCGAAGATGGTATAGCCGTGGACCCGCGAAGATTGAGGCCGTGAGTTCATGGGACAAGCCGACTTGATTCTTAGAGATTAGCGACTTTACGGGTTTGGCGAGTTACTACGTCCGGTTCGTTGAGACTTTTCGGCTTTAGCCTCGCCTCCCTCACTCGTCGGCGAGGAAGGGTGTCGAGTTTGTTTGGGGCAGCGAGTGTGATGAGAGCTTTGCGAGCTCAAAAGCGTGGTTTGACTTGGCACCGATGTTGGCGATCCGGAGAGACAGGTGTGGTTTCGTGGTCTCTGATGATGCTTCCAAGTTTGGATTAGGTTGTGTGTTGATGCGGCCACGGAAGGTCATTGCCTACGCTTCCCGTCGGTGAAGCCGTATGAGCGAAACTACCCGACTCATGATATGGAGTTAGCGGCGATGGTGTTTGCCCGAAGATTTGGAGGCATTACACGTATGGTGGCGGATTGAGATGTTTACCGATCACGAGCCTCAAGTATCTGTTTACTCGAGAAGGAGTTGAATATGAGCGAGAGGAGATGGTTAGAGTTGGTAAAGGATTATGGCTGCGAGATTTTGTACCATCGGGTAAAGCCAATGTAGTGGCGATGCTTTGAGTAGAAAGGCGTCGCACTCTGCGGCGTTGTTGAGTTCCCAGCCAGGTTTGCGGAGAGAGTTCGGCGGGCGAGTCGCGATGTTGTTGGGTGAGGTTACCGCCGAGGTAGCTCGATTATCTGTTCGTGCGTCGATTAAGCGTGGATTATAGGCGGCCCGGTTAGGTGACCCGCACTTAAGAGATTGGTTGTGAGAGTTAGTCTTGTGGTGACTTTGACTTTGTATATTCACGGTCGGTGGGTTGACTTATAGAGGCGGTTGTGCGTTCGGATATTGCGAGTTTGCGGCGGCGAGTTGCTCTCGGAGGCCTGATTCCCCCTTTTGCTTGGCATCCAGGGTACCAAGATGTCGAGGGACCTTAGCGGACCTTACGGTGGATGGGAATGAAGAGAGATGTGGCGAGTTTGTCGGTAGGTGTCTCACTTGTCGACAAGTGAAGGCACCCAGAGAGAAGGCAGTAGTTTATTCTGACCAGCAGAGTGTGCCCAGTGGAAATGGGAAGAGATCTCCATGGACTTTATCTCTGGTTTGCCAAGGACTCAGGAAGTTCTCTCGGTTTGGGTGATAGTCGACCGTTTGACCAAGAGCGCACACTTCATTCCGGTAGAGACACTTATACCGTGGAGCGATGGTAGCGCGGTTTTTTGGAAGCGAATCATCCGTTATCATGGTGTGCGGGTGAGGATTGTGTCCGATCGTGACTCGCGATTCACTTCGTTTTGCGAGAGCGCTCGGAAGGGTTTGGGCACAGTGCGATTTCAACCTGACTTTTCACCCTCGAGACGGATGGTCGGGTGAGAAGAGTGAACAGATTCTCGAGATATGTTGAGGGCTTGTGTGTTGGATTTCCCGAGCGATTAGGACGATATCATACTTGATGGAGTTTGCCTATAACAACGATCACGATCGGCGATTGGATGGCTCCATTCGAGGCATTGTATGGTAGCGTTATCGATCCCACGTGTTGCAGGAAGAGGTTGGTGATAAGCGAGTTTTGGGTCCCGAAATTCTTTGCGATTGACCAATGGTGCGGTCACGAGAAGATTAGAACTCGTATGTTGCCATTTCGGCGAGCGAGCGAAAGAGTTTCTGCCGATGTTGGCGTCGAGATTTGGAGTTTGAGGTTGGTCGGCATGTGTTCCTTAAGGTTGCTCCGTCACGAGGTGTTACGAGGTTTGGTAGCGTGGGAAGTTGAGTCCCGTTTTGTTGGTCCATTTGAGATCCTAGAGAGGATTGGCGAGTTGCTTACCGGTTAGCCCTACCTCCGTCACTATCGGTGCATAGTGTTTTCATGTATCGATGTTGAGGCGGTATGTCTGGACCCGTCGCACATTGTGGACTTTGAGCCTTTGCGGTGAATGAGGATTTGAACTTGAGGAGAAGCGGTGAGATCCTTGCCTTTGAGACCAAGGCGTTGCGTGTCGCGAGATTCGTTTAGTAAAGGTTGATGGAAGAATCGGGGTTACGAGGAAGCCACTTGGGAGCGGGAAAGGCGAGATGAGATTGCATTACCACAAGTACATTTTACGTCTTAAGGACTTTCGAGGGCGAAAGTCATAAAAAGGAGGAAATATTGTAACGACCAGGTTTTCTTCCGGTCTTCCAGTATGCCTAGGGGTAATTTGGTAATTTGGTCGGGCCGTCATGGTCGTTTGTGTCTTTTCGGCTACTAAAATTATTGGATGGTTTTATGTAGGTTTTGGAGGTTTGAGGTTTGGTTTGAGCAAGGTTTGGTGCAAAAGTAAAAATAAAGGAATTTGTCTTTGCAGTAGGGGTTTGAACCAGGAGTCTCTGGGAAGCTTGTAGAGATGTGTGCCAATTGAGCCATTAGGTGCTCTTGTTGTTCTTTACGCATCACATCTTAGTTAACCTTGGATTTTGGAGTTTTGGTGCATTTGGTTAAATGAAATAGAATTAGGTTTATTCCATCTTCTTCTCCAAATCTCCTCTTGGCGCTTAAAGCTCTCCCTCTCCATTGCCTTGCCGAGTTCTTCATCCTTGCGGCTCCTTTGGATCGATCATCATCATTCCGGGTAGGTATCGATCTTCCTCTTCTTCTTCTCATCCGTTTGGTGTCTTTGTTTGGCCAAGTGTGTTTGTGTTGATTGCGGCCCGGTAGAGAAGCCCGACCAGCGGCAATCGTCGCGCGTCCAGCCAGGCCAGCTTCGCGCCCGGATCTGTCGGCGGCCTGCGCCGCGCCAGAATCGCCTAGCGACCTTGCCGTTCGTCGTCCGGCCGGCTAACCTTTGTCGTCGGCGGCCAGTCCACGCCCGGATCTGCCGGCGGCCTGCGCCGCGCCCGGTCGCGCGCAGCCAGCGGCAGCCCGATCGTCGTTCGTCCTCGCCCGTCGCTCGCACGCCCGAGAGGCCCTCGCCCAGCGCCAGCGCGTCGGCCGCGTCGCGTCGCCCGCCGCGCGCGCCGCCAAGACGTTTGCCGCGTGCGCGTCCCTGCCGAGCGGCTTCGCCGTGTCCGCGCCCGCACGCCAGCGCCCGTGCGCCCGTGCGTCTTCGCTTCTTCGCTGCCGAAATCCGTCTGTCCGTGTACCTGGCCGCTCCCAGCGCCCATCCGCGCGCGCGAACTTCGCCAGTAGCCGTGCAGTAGCGGCGGCAGCAGCGCCAGCTTCGGCCGTGCCGGCTTGCCAGCGCGCCTTTGCCGTGTCGCGGTCTGCCGTGTGAGTGCTCCGAGACGAGCTGCTATTTTATTATATTTTTAGGGATATGGTTATGATTATTACTATGTTTGTAGGTTCTCGATAGCTAGCTTTCGGAAGTGTTCGCGATCTAGGAATTTGTGTGTAGAAGTCTTGAGGCCAAGGTAAGGATTTCTTCACAGGGGTTGTGTGGACCTGCGGTATATTTGTGATTGTTGTTTTGTATGCACATGTATGATTACTAGCATGTTTAGCCCTAGTTGCTCTGTTACAATTCTGACTAGCATGAACTCTTGTATTGTTTCTCATGTTAGCCCATGCTAGGTTGTTCTATTCTAGCATGTTCGATATCTGTTCTTGCTTCGTAGTATCATGCTAGGTTCCTTGTATCTGTTGAGCACGTATTGGGTGCATTGATTGAATTATTATTATTGTTAAGGTTTAGAATTCGGGTAGATAGCATCATCGGGCGATGCATAAAGTATCTTGCATCTATGGCAGGGCGTTCGAGACAGTTCTCCGTCCTTGGACCCCGTGAGGAGGATTAGCTATCCCAACCGGTAGGCCACGCAATCTTGGGTGAGGTGGTAGTCTCTAGCGATGCCCCAGCGGTCGGGATGATGACTTGGCAATGCCTAGTCCCGTGGCCGCACGTCCTCGGCGTGTTGGCGGTAGCCCTGATTGCCACTGTTAAGGTAAGGCGACTTCTGGTGTAAGCCTACCATGACCCGTTCCTTAGCCTCGGTGCGGTGAGTACGGTGACATAGTTCACGTGTCGAGTCTCACACCCCTATGTCGGTGACACCGATCCGGAGATTTAGTTAGGCGTGGTATCCGGATATGGGCGGCTTGCCACTGGGCCGGCACCCCCATAGTGCAGTAGAAGCACGCGCGGTGCATCCTTACGCTCATTCACATTGGCGCCCGGCCGGAGAAGCTCCTCGGGATCTTGAGCTAGTGCACCTTTACGTGTCGGCGATGAAGCAGTGGCGGGACTTGTTCCGTATAAGCGCGTTTAGTGTGTTGTGGTATTTTCTCGGACTAAGACCACGAGTTGGCATCAGAGGTCCAAGTGTGGACTTAAGCTATGTGCTCAGCTCTATGTTTGTACTCATAGCTTGCATACATTCTTCTAGATGATCATGTATATTGTATTGTACCCGTTTGAGGATTCTTCTTGGGTAATTCGTTACTCACCCTTATTACGTGGTTTTCCACGGGTAATCAAGGCGGGAGAGCGGGATGGGTGAAGGAGGAGGCGTGATCATGGAATCCTGCTTTGTCATCTCTGACCATTTTATTTTATCATGACTCTTGACTTTTGTTATTTCCCTGAATGCATGTAGGCGGGCACGGGCCCAGGATGTTTTCTTACGTTTTATGGATTCCGGCATATTTGTACTTGTGGATTGTTTTAATGGTTTAAATAAATCTCACGATCAGTATGCTTTTAGAAATGTATGTTTTGGTTGTTGAATGTTTACATTTTTTTACTTGGGATCAAAATGTATTTTTCATAATGTCTTTTATTTTCACTACATGCATTGGGGTAAAGGCCCATTTAGAGCCCCTTTTTGGTCGGGTCTTCTGATTGGTATCGAGCTTCGAGTCATAGATTACATGGCCCGACCTTTGTTGTAGGTCATCCTTCCATGATCACCCGGCCTCAGAAGCGATCATCAGTGCGCCTAGATTTATTGTTTTAGAAAGGAAAAGGGTTAAGAATTTACAATACCTATCATCTAGTGTATGCCTTGTTTGGTGTTGTGGAATGGTGACAGGCGAGTTTTGATTCGTTGTTGGTTTGGATGTAGATCGCCAACATGCGATCCACCCGTCTGGGAGAGGAGGTTCGAGGTAGGTCGAGTATCGAGGATCGGATCGTCTGCGGGGACATCGTCCCAAGCGACAACGATGGCATTCCACTAGCGGCTCCTCTGTTACGCCTAGGCGGGCGTTGAGCGGCGTGGCGCGCGTGAGGAGGCTATCGGAGGCGAGTTTCTTGAGTCTATGAGGGCTTTTATGGTCGACATGTTGAGTGACCGGAGCGCGAGAGACCAGAGCCTTGTTGGCGTAGCGGCGGGAAAGAGTCCGAGCCCAGATCGAGCGGTGACTCGATTGGTTCAAGTGAGCTCAGGTAGCACCTCCAGGCTCCTCGGGGAGCAAGTAGCCTCGAGGCGGATATGGCGGAGGTGCGAAGAATTGGGTAGGTGGTGAAGGATTTTGTGAAGTGGAAGCTTCGAGAAGTTTGATGCCACCGGTGATGCGTTAGCGGCGGCCAGTGGATTGCCCATTTGGAGTACACCTTCACGATCATGGTGTGCCCCGATATTGAGAGAGGCCGAGGTGTGCGGCTCATGTCTTTGGGAGGCCTGTGAGGTGGTGGTGGGAGTCCACTTTGAGCGAGAGACCAGGTGGGTCTCCACCCGCTACAGGGAGTTCTTCAAAGTGAGTTCAAGGTAAAGTTCATCGGTGATGAGGCTCAAGAGAAGATGGTGGAGCTCTTCAAGAACACAGGCGGGTTTACGATTCCATTGAGAATATGGCGCAAGTTCTCGAGTATGGATATTTTGCTCCTCGATTGATTGCCACCGGAGGTGAAGATTCGGAAGTTCATATCTGGATTGAGGCGGTGTTTCCCGAGATGTCGGGGCTCGGGCCCACGACACTTATGCTAAGCGGTGCGATTAGCCACCATTTATAATGGGAAGTATCTGTTGGCGGATTGTCGCCGCTCTGTTCAGCTGTTCCAGTTCGGTGCGGTGGGCGAGAAGAGGAAGTTTGAGTTTAGGGGTGGCGGCGGCGTCGCCAAGGCGATTCAAAAGCGGGATCGGCGCAGGGCCCCGATCCGTTTCAGCCTCGCCCGATGAGGGCGGTCCCGAGCGAGTTCTGCTTGTGCTTCTTGCGGGAGGACCCACACCTGGAGCTTGCGAGCGGGGGCCCAGTGTGTTTTTCGTTGTGGTAAAGAGGACATATGATCGATTTACATCCTCGGCCCGGTAGCGGCCGGCGAGTCGGTGTTTGCTCGACCCGTCGGGGCCGAGCGTCACGGATGCCGCAATGGCGAGTGCGCTTCTTGTTTTAGATCAACTGCGCATTTGTCTTGTTTGATTACAGTTCTACGCATTCATTTGTATACTGTGTTGTTTCTTGAGCATGCTAAGTTGAGACTAGAGCCTCTAGGTTTTGAGTTATCTGTTGCAACTCCTTCGGGAGTTAGTATGTTGGCTAGAGATAAGATTAGGGATGGCGGAGCGAGATATCCCAGGAGAGTTGCTTGTGGCTACGCTCATAGTTACGCCTATGGCGGTTTTGATGTGATTCTTGGTATGGGTGGTTGGGCGCTAACCACGCGTTGATTGGCCTGCCCGGAAAGAAGTAGTGTTGAGACGCCCGGTCGACCAGCTTTTAGTTTCGTGGAGTCGGTGGGAGTTGCCGCCCGATGGTGTCATTGTGAAAGCTCGTCATTTGCTAGCTCATGGAGCTTGGGGCTATCTAGCCAAGTTATGCAGGAAGAGCGCCCCTCATTGTCTGTCGATCAGTCTTGCGGTCGTGCGGGAGTTCGCGGATGTGTTTCTGAGAGAGTTCTGGGGTTGCCCCAAAGAGAGGTTGACTTCATTATTGAGCTCGAGCCGAGGACCCTCCTATCTCGAAGGCTCCGTATCGCATGGCGCCAGTGATTAAAGGCGAAGATCGATTGCGGAGATGTTAGACCGAGGTTCATCCGTCCGAGTGTGTGTCCGTGGTAGAGCACCGATTCTGTTTGTGAAAAGAAGGATGGTTCTATGCGCTTATGTATTGATTACGCGCGAGCTTAATAAGGTGGCGATGAAGAATAAGTATCCGTTGCCCGTATCGATGATTTGTTCGATCGGCTTGAGGAGCTTACGTGTTCTCAAGATAGATCACGAGATCCGGTTACCATCGATTGCGGATCGGGGATGCCGACATTCCTAAGGCGACTTTCGGTCGGATATATGGTCACTATGAGTTTGTGGTTATGTCGTTTGGATTGACCAATGCCCCAGTGCGTTCATGGACATGATGGATAGGGTGTTCAAATCATTTTTGGGCGGCCGTCATCGTGTTCATTGGCGATATTCCCGATTTATTCGAGGTCTAAAGAAGACCATGCGAGCATCGAGGCGAGTATTGGCGGCTTTGAGGAAAACCAGCTTTATGCGAAGTTTTCCAAATGTGATTCTGGTTGGAAGCGGTGGCCTTCCTAGGCCACGTGGTTTCGAGAGATGGTATAGCCGTGGACCCCGCGAAGATTGAGGCCGTGAGTTCATGGGCCAAGCGGACTTGATTCTGCAGAGATTCGCGACTTTACAGGTTTGGCGAGTTACTACCGTCGGTTCGTTAAGGACTTTTCGCTTTAGCCTCGCCCCTCACTCGTCGGCGAGGAAGGGTGTCGAGTTTGTTTGGGACAATGGTGTGTGATGAGAGCTTTGCGGGCTCAAGCGTAGTTTGACTTGGCACACGATGTTGGCGATCCGGAGGGGATGGTGGTTTCGTGGTCTCTGATGATGCTTCCAAGTTTGGATTAGGTTGTGTGTTGATGCGGCGCGGGAAGGTCATTGCCTACGCTTCCCGTCACCTGAAGCCGTATGAAGCGAGAACTACCCGACTCATGATATGGAGTTAGCGGCGATGGTGTTTGCCTTGAAGATTTGGAGGCATTACACCGTATGGTGAGTGGATTGGATGTTTACCGATCACGAGCCTCAAGTATCTGTTTACTCGAAGGAGTTGAATATGAGGCGAGAGAAGATGGTTAGAGTTGGTAAAGGATTATGACTGCGAGATTTTGTACCATCCGGGTAAAGCCAATGTAGTGGCCGATGCTTTGAGTAGAAAGGCGTCGCACTCTGCGGCGTTGTTGAGTTCCAGCCCGGTTGCGGAGAGAGTTCGAGCGGGCGAGGTCGCGATGTTGTTGGGTGAGAGTTACCGCCGGGTAGCTCGATTATCTGTTCGTGTCGATTAAGCGTGATTATATAGACGGCCAGTTAGGTGACCCGCACTTAAGAGATTGGTTGTGAGTTAGTCTTGTGGTGACTTTGACTTTGTATATTCACGATCGGTGGGTTGACTTATAGAGGCGGTTGTGCGTTCGGATATTGCGAGTTTTGCGGCGAGTTGCTCTCGGAGGCCCACAGTTCCCCTTTTGCTTGGCATCCCAGGGTACCAAGATGTATCGAGGACCTTAAGCGGACCTTACGGTGGATGGGAATGAAGAGAGATGTGGCGAGTTTGTCGGTAGGTGTCTCACTTGTCGACAAGTGAAGGCACCCAGCGAGAGGCAGTGGTTTGTTGCGACCAGCGAGTGTGCCCAGTGGAAATGGGAAGAGATCTCCATGGACTTTATCTCTGGTTTGCCAAGGACTCAGGAAGTTCTCTCGATTTGGGTGATAGTCGACCGTTTGACCAAGAGCGCACACTTCATTCCGGTAGAGACACTTATCACGTAGTGGAGCGATGGCGCGCGGTGTTTTTGGAAGCGAGATCATCCGTTATCATGGTGTGCCGGTGAGGATTGTGTCCGATCGTGACTCGCGGTTCACTTCTCGTTTACGGAGCGCTCGGGAAGGGTTTGAGCACGAGTGCGATTTCAAAGACAGACTTTTCACCCTCGGATGGATGGTCGGTGAGAGAGTGAAACAATTCTCGAGGATATGTTGAGGGCTTGTGTGTTGGATTTCCCGAGCGATTAGGACCCGATGATCATGCCTTGATGGAGTTTGCCTATAACAACGATCACGATCGGCGATTCGGATGGCTCCATTCGAGGCATTGTATGGTAAGCGTTATCGATCCCACGTGTTCGGGAAGAGGTTGGTGATAAACGAGTTTTGGGTCCCGATTTACTGCGATTGACCAATGGTGCGATCACGAGAAGATTAGAGCTCGTATGTTGTGCTTTCGAGCGAGCGAGAAGAGATTCTGCCGATGTTCGGCGTCGAGATTTGGAGTTTGAGGTTGGTCGGCATGTGTTCCTTAAGGTTGCTCCGTCACGAGGTGTTACGAGGTTTGGTAAGCGTGGGAAGTTGAGTCCCCGTTTTGTTGGTCCATTTGAGATCCTAGAGAGGATTGGCGAGAGTTGCTTACAGGTTAGGCCTACCTCAAATCACTATCGGTGGTGCATAGTGTTTTCATGTATCAATGTTGAGGCGGTATGTGCTTGGACCCGTCGCACATTGTGGACTTTGAGCCTTTGCGGTGAATGAGGATTTGAACTTGAGGAGAAGCGGTGAGGATCCTTGCCTTTGAGACCAAGGCGTTGCGTAATCGCGAGATTCGTTTAGTAAAGGTTCGATGGAAGAATCGGGGTTACGAGAAAGCCACTTGGGAGCGGGAAGACGAGATGAGATTGCATTACCACTGAGTATTTTTTCTGTCTTAAGGACTTTCGAGGGCGAAAGTCATAAAAAGGAGGAATATTGTAACGACCAGGTTTTTCTTCCGGTCTTCCAGTATGCCCTAGGGGTAATTTGGTAATTTAGTCGGGCCGTCATGGTCGTTTGTGTCTTTTCCATTACTAAAATTATTGGATGGTTTTATGTAGGTTTTGGAGGGGTTTGAGGTTTGGTTTGAGCAAGGTTTGGTGCAAAAGTAAAAATAAAGGAATTTGTCTTTGCAGTAGGGGTTTGAACCAGAGTCTCTGGGAAGCTTGTAGAGATGTGTGCCAATTGAGCCATTAGGTGCTCTTGTTGTTCTTTTCTGCATCACATCTTAGTTAACCTTGGATTTTGGAGTTTTGGTGCATTTGGTTAAATGAAATAGAATTAGGTTTATTCCATCTTCTTCTCCAAATCTCCTCTTGGCGCTTACAAGCTCTCCTCTCCATTGCCTTGCCGAGTTCTTCATCCTTGCGGCTCCTTTGGATCGATCATCATCATTCCGGTAGGTATCGATCTTCCTCTTCTTCTTCTCATCCGTTTGGTGTCTTTGTTTGGCCAAGTGTGTTTGTGTTGATTGCGGCCGGTAGAGAAAGCCCGACCAGCGAAGAATCGTCGCGCGTCCAACGGCCAGCTCGCACGCCCGAGATCTGTCGGCGGCGGCCTGCGCCGCGCCCGAATCCGCCTAGCGGCCTTGCCGTTCGTCCAGCAGACCAGCTAGCCTTGTCGTCGGCGGCCAGTCCACGCCCGATCTGCAGGCGAGCGGCCTGCACGCCACGCGGATCGCGCGCGCAAGCGGCCAGATCGTCGTTCGTCCTCGCCCGATCGCTCGCCACGCCGAGAGGCCTCGCCAGGCGCCAGCGCGTCAGCCGCGTCCGCTTCGCCGCCGCCCAAGACGTTCGCCGCGTGCGCGTCCCTGCCGGCGGCTTCGCCGTGTCATCGCGCACGCGCCGCCCGGCGCCGTCGCCGCCGTGCGTGCGTCTGCGCTCGCTGCTGCCGTCCGTCTCGTCCGTGTGCACAGCCGCTCCCAGCGCCCATCCGCGCGCGCGAACGCCAGCGCGCCATGCAGGTAGCGCACACAGCGCCAGCTTCAGCCGTGCCCGACTGCCCGATGCGCGCCTTTGCCGTGTCGCGGTGCCGTGTGTGAGTGCTCCGTGAGCCGAGCTGCTATTTTATTATATTTTTAGGGATATGGTTATGATTATTACTATGTTTGTAGGTTCTCGATAGCTAGCTCGGAAGTGTTCGCGACCTAGGAATTTGTGTGTAGAAGTCTTCCACCAAGGTAAGATTTCTTCACAGGGGTTGTGTGGACCTGCTGCGGTATATTTGTGATTGTTGTTTTGTATGCTGTGTATGATTACTAGCATGTTTAGCCCTAGGTGCTCTGTTACAATTCTGACTAGCATGAACTCTTGTATTGTTTCTCATGTTAGCCCATGCTAGGTTGTTCTATTCTAGCATGTTCGATATCTGTTCTTGCTTCGTAGTATCATGCTAGGTTCCTTGTATCTGTTGAGCACGTATTGGACGCATTGATTGAATTGTTATTATTGTTAAGGTTTAGAATTCGGGTAGATAGCATCATCCGGCCGATGCATAAAGTATCTTGCATCTATGGCAAGGCGTTCGAGAGCAGTTCTCAGTCCTTGGACCCCGTGAGGATTAGCTATCCCAACCGGTAGGCCACCGCAATCTTGGGTGAGGGTGGTAGTCTAAGCGATGCCCCAGCGGTCGGGATGATGACTTGGCAATGCCTAGTCCCGGCGGCCGGCACGCACGTCCTCGGCGTGTTCGGCGGTAGCCCTGATTGCCACTGTTAAGGTAAGGGCGGCTTCTGGTGTAAGCCTACCATGACCCGTTCCTTAGCCTCGGTGCGGTGGTGCGGTGACATAGTTCACGTGTCCGGTCTCACACCCCTATGTCGGTGACACCGATCCGAGAGATTTAGTTAGGCGTGGTATCCGGATATGGGCGGCTTGCCACTGGACCGGCACCCCCATAGTGCTGTAGAAGCACGCGGTGCATCCTTACGCTCATTCTGACGCCGGCCGGAGAGCTCCTCGGGATCTTGAGCTAGTGCACCTTTCGTATCGATCGGCGAGACAGGCGGTGAGGCGGGACTTGTTCCGTATAAGCGCGTTTAGTGTGTTGTGGTATTTTCCGGACTAAGACCCTGAGTTGGCATCCGAGGTCCAAGTGTGGACTTAAGCTATGTGCTCCGCTCTATGTTTGTACTCATAGCTTGCATACATTCTTCTAGATGATCATGTATATCGTATTGTACCCCGGTTGGGGATTCTTCTTTGGGTAATTCGTTACTCACCCTTATTACGTGGTTTTTCCACGGGTAATCAAGCGCGAGAGCAGGATGGTGAAGGAGAGCTGTGATCATGGAATCCTGCTGTCATCTCTGACCATTTTATTTTATCATGACTCTTGACTTTTGTTATTTCCCCTGAATGCATGTAGACGGGCACGGAGCCCCAGGATGTTTTCTTACGTTTTATGGATTCCAGCATATTTGTACTTGTGGATTGTTTTAATGGTTTAAATAAATCTCGATCGATCAGTATGCTTTTAGAAATGTATGTTTTGGTTGTTGAATGTTTTGTTTTTACTTGGGATCCAAATGTATTTTTCATAATGTCTTTTATTTTCACTACATGCATTGGGGTAAAGGCCCATTTAGAGCCCCTTTTTGGGTGGTCTTTACACTACCGATTGGGATAGCTAATCCCTCACGGGGTCCAAGGGCGGAGAAGCTGTCTCGAACGTCCTTGCCATGGATGCAAGATACTTTATGCATCGGGCCGATGATGCTATCTACACGAATTCTAACTTTGCCTTAACAATCGACAAACAATCCAATACGTGCTCGAAAGAATACAACAGACCTAGCATGGTACTCTGAAACAAGAATGAATATGAGCATGCGAGCGGAACAACCTAGCATGGACTAACATGAAAGAACAACATACGAAGTCATGCGATCGAGGAATTGAGCGAGCACCTAAACTATACATGCGATAATCACAAACAAACATACAACATCAATCACATAGAACATCGCAGGTCCACACAACCCCGGTAAGAAATCCTTACCTTGGTGGAAGACTTCTACACACAAATTCCTAAGTCGCGAACACTTCCGAGCTAGCTATCGAGAACCTACAAACATAGTAACAATCACAACCATATCCCTAAAAATATAATAAAGCAAAGAGGCTCGGCTCGGGAGCACTCACACGCACGACTGCACAGTGACGAGTATTTGAACATCTTCTTGGCGGTGATCTGTAAATGGGTGGCGCTGGCCCAGGCGGCGTTGGGCCGCATTGTGCTGCTGGGAGGCCACAGGGGGCACGGCAAGGGCGGCGCGCGGCGGCGGCGTGCGATCTGCAGATACAGGCGAGCGACGACGGCGCGCGGCGGCTGGGCGTGGCGTGCGAGGCGACGCGCGGCGAGCGGCTGCTAAATCCACGAAGCGCGCGCGGGCGCGATCCGGCGTCGCTCGCGGCGACACAGGCGACTGCTGCGATGGCGATCTGGGCGATGGGTTGGCTCGGCTGCTGGGCTTGCGACGTGCGATCTGGGCGCGACAGGGGCGTCTGATCGTGCGGATCTGGACGGCTGCTGCTCGGATCCGGGCGTCTTGGCTGCTGCGCGCGATGGACAGGCTAGGCGATGGGCGCCTGGCTCGGCAGCTGGGCAGACCTGGACAACCTGCAACAAACACACACACACACACACAAGCTCTCCTTCTTACCTTCGGCCAGCAAGAACACCCAAACGAGAAGATGAAGAGGATGAAGACTTACCCGGAATGATGATGGAGTCTCGAGCTGCAAAGGGGATGAAGAAATCGGCAAGGAGAGCTTGGGAGAAAGCTTGGGCGGCCACAAGATTTTGGAGAAGAAGATATGGCCAAACCTATTTTCTTTTCATTTAACCAAATGCACTAAAACTCCAAAATCCAAGGATAACCATAAAATAATACGGACAGAGCAACAAGAGCACCTAATGGCTCAATTGGCACACATCCCCACAAGCTTTCCAGGAGACCCGGGTTCAAACCCTAGCTGCAGCACAATTTTCCTTTCTTTTTACTTTTGCATCAAACCTTGCTCAAACCCTTCCACGAAGCCTCACAAACCTACATAAATCCATCCAATAAGCCTAACTAAATCTCTGGATCGGTGTCACTGACATAGGGGTGTGAGACCTGGACACGTGAACTATGTCAGCCTGAACCACCGCACCTGAGGCTAAGGAATCGGTCGTGGTAGGCTTACACGAGAAGCGGTCCTTGCCTAACAGTGGCAATCAAGGGCTACGGCCGAACACGCCGAGGACGTGCCGATGCAGTGCCGGGGCGAGGCAATGCCAAGTCATCATCCCGACCGTTGGGGCATTTAACGATCGCCACCCTCACCCAAGATTGCGGGGCCTCTGGGTCGGGTTAGCTAAACCCTCACGGGGTCGGGGGATCTGAGTACTACCTCAAATGCGCCCGCCATGGATGCAAGATACTTTATGCATCGGGCCGGATGATGCTACCTACCTACACTCTAACTTATCATATCAATAACATACAATCCAATACAATCCAAAACGTGCTCAACAGATACAACGAACCTAGCATGGTACTACGAAGCAAGAATAGATATGAGCATGCCAGAACGGAACAACCTAGCATGGACTAACATGAGAAACAACATAAGAAACCATGTCAGTCGAGAATTCAGAACAGAGCACCTAACACTAAACATGCTGATAATCATAAACAGGCATACAAACAACGATCACATATAACATCGCAGGGCCCACACAACTCCGGTAAGAAATCCTTACCTGGCCGGGAGGCAACTACACACAAAAACCTAAGCTGCGATCGAACCCGAGCTAGCTACCGAGAGCCTAACAAAAACAACGATAATCACAATCCATATGCCTAAATATAATAAAATAAACAAGGCTCGGCTTAGGAGCAACTCGAGCGGTTCGGCTGACATGCGGACGGGCAGGCAGCACGGTGGGGCTGCTGCTGGGCGCTGGGGGCACGGATGGGCGCACTAGCACGACACTGGGCGCAGACGCTGGCGCGCGGACAGGCAAGACACGGGCAAAGGCGGCGGCAGCGACACCGCTTGCGGCTGGCGCGCGCCAGCGGCTGATGGCGATGGCGGCGCGCGGGGGCTGGGCTGCGACGCGGGCGTGAGCTCGGCTGAGCGATGGCGTCTGGCGCGCGGACGGGCTGGGCGCGCGTGGGCTAGCAACGCGATGCGGCAGCTGCGACGGCGACGGGCACGCGGTGCAGTGCGTCGACGGCCTCTCTGCTGGGGCGCTGGCGCGCTGCGACGGCGGCTGGGCGCTGAAGCGTCTGGCGCTCGCTTACGGGCACACAGGGCTGCTGGTGCGATCTGGCCGGTGCTCGCTCGACGGCTGCTCTTTGGTGGTCGCTCGCTGGTTTGACGAACGACGCCTTCGGAGGACTCGGGAAGAAGAACACGGCAATGGAGCTTGAGGAAGAGGGTTGGGCAGCCAAGGCTTATTTGGAGAAGAAGCTCAAAAGACCTAATTTCCTTTCATTTAATCAAATGCACCAAAACCCAAAGAAATGAAGGCTAACCAAGATATGCTGCTGAAAGAATAACAAGATCCTCCTGTGGCTCAACTGGCCACACCACCCACCTGACTTCCTAGTACCCCAAGTTCGAAACCCAACTGCAACACAATTTTCCCTTATTTTTACTTTTGCATCTATCCTTGCTCAAACCCATCCACAAAGCCTAAAAAACCTACATAAACCCATCCAATAATTTTAGCAACTGGAAAAAGACATAAACGGCCCTAACGGCACGACCAAATTACCAAAATACCCCTAGGGCATACCTCGAAGACCAGGATGAAAACTTGGGTTGTTACAGCTCTGGAGCAACTCACGCGGCACGGCTGACGCGCGGACGGACAGACATTGCATGGCGCGAAATTTCTGCTGCTTTGGCGATGGATGGTAGGGTGCTGCGCATGTATTTGCCGCGCAGACGTGACGAACGCGGGCGCGAGCTCGGCTGGGCGTGTAACGACCCGACCCGAAACGGGTTCTAACTAGGCCGTTACCTCAATGCATGCATTACAAATCTACAGAAAATTTGCAAGACGGTGTTCGGATTCTAAGTAAAAACTAAAACATAAAACATCCATTTAAAATCAACATCAATTCCTGGAACCTGTCCCTGTTTCCAAGCACCTGTTCCAAGTCAAATACATTTACAAAACTTACTCTGATCAGAGATTCATTTAAAACATACAAACTTTACAACAATGCTAGAATCAGGAAATACATTGAAAAACACCCTAGGGCTCAGTGCCCAACTACATGCATTGAGAGAACATTTAAATCATAACATAAACATAAGACTCGAGTTGAACAACGGGTTTCCATGATCACAGCTCCTCCTCAAGCCATCCTCTCTCGCACCATGGTTACCTGTGGAAAAACCACGAAATAAATAAGGGTGAGTAACGAATTACTCGAGAAGAATCCCCAACCGGGGGTACAATACGATATAATCAGTCATCTAGTACCAAAGCATGCAAGCAAAGCGACTACCAACACGGATCATAGCTCAACGAGCTCATAAAACAAGATCTGAGTCATCAAAGTCTCTTTCTTCCGGCCTAGCCGGGATTGGATACATCGACCAATCCACGGACATCACCGAGGTATCTCGTCACTCGGGAATATACACTGATCCCTAGAATGTCCTCAAGGGCCTCCTTGCCCTTGCCACTAATCTAGACTTACGGAGAGTACCCAAGTCGAGCTCTAACGGAAGGAATGGTGTACTCACGACATTAGCCCGGGGGAGCTCTCCAAACCGGCAACTAACGCGTGTGCGTGCACACCGCATGCTTCTCTGCAACCGGCGTAAATGCGGGGACCTAAGGGCAAACTACGCGGGCCAGGTGCACATGCCTATGACTCGGAAGCGGTGTCACTGATCACAGTAGCGCGAGGCCCTCGGCGCTCATCTGTGCAGCCTGATCCACCGACCTGAAGCTAAGAACCGGCCAAGGTAGCCTTACATCGTTGGCAGGGTTCCGCTCTAGCAGGCTACAAACTAGGCTATGCCGAAGTGGGTAGCTAAGTCCACAACCGGCGGGTCGGGGGGGTAGCAAGATACGTTATCTTTGCACACACTGCTGTAATCCCGACTGAGCTCACGAGGACAAAGTCGTTATGTCTGTAAAGACCCAGACCCAAAGGGGCTCTAAATGGGCCTTTACCCCAATGCATGTATTGAAAATAAAAGACATTATGAAAAATACATTTTGGATCCCAAGTAAAAACAGAAACATTCAACAACCAAAACATACATTTCTAAAAGCATACTCGATCGTAGATTTATTTAAACCATTTAAACAATCCACAAGTACAAATATCTTTGGAATCTATAAAGCGTAAGAAAACATCCTAGGGCTCCGTGCCCGTCTACATGCATTCGGGAAATAACAAAAGTCAAGAGTCATGATATAATAAAATGGTCGAGATGACAAAGAGATTCCATGATCACGGCTTCTCCTTCACCATCATCCTCGTCTCTCCGCTTGATTACACTGTGGAAAACCACGAGAATAAGGGTGAGTAACGAATTACCCAGTAAGAATCCCAACCGGGTACAATCGATATACATGATCATCTAGAAGAATGTATGCAAGCTATGAGTACAAACACGAGAGCGGAGCACATAGCTAAGTCCACACTTGGACCTTGGATGCCAACTCGTGGTCTTAGTCCGAAATACCACAACACACTAAACGCGCTATACGGGAACAAGTCCCGCCTCGGCTGTCTCTCGCATCGTCGAAAGGTGCACTGCTCAAGATCCCGAGGAGCTCTCGATCGGCGCCAGTAATGAGCGTAAGCGCGCGCACCGCATGCTCTTTGCAAACTCGGGGTGCCGGGTCTAGTGGCAAGCCGCCCGAGTTCAGATCCACCATGCCTAACTAAATCTACGGATCGGTGTCACCGACATAGGGTGTGAGACACGGACACGTGAACTATGTCGACTGTACCACCGCACTTTTCTCTTTCTTCTTCTTTCTTTCTTTCTCTTCTCTTTTGAGGCTAAGGAACTAGTCGTGGTAGGCTTACACCGAGAAGCGGTCCTTGCCCTAACAGTGGCAATCAAGGGCTACGGCCGAACACGCCGAGGACGTGCCGATCGTTGGGGAAGAGGCAATGCCAAGTCATCATCCCGGCCGTTGGGGCATTTAACGATCGCCACCCTCACCCAAGATTGCGGGGCCACCGTTAGGGTTAGCTAAACCCTAACGGGATCGGGGCCGAGTACCATCTCGTATGTCCTCGCTCGGGGATGCAAGTTACGTTATGCATCCGGCCCGGATGATGCTACCTACCTGAAATCTAAACCATAGCAATAATAAAAATTCAATCAATACGATCCAATACGTGCTCAATGAATCACGAGGAACCTAGCATGATACTACGAAGCAAGAACAGATATCGAACATGCGAGAATGGAACAACCTAGCATGGGCTAACATGAGAAACAATATAAGAGTTCATGCCATCGAGAATTGAAACAGAGCACCTAGGGCTAAACATGCTAATAATCATACATGAGCATACAAAACAACAATCACAAATATACCGCAGGCCCACACAACTCCGGTAAGAAATCCTTACCTTGGTCGGAAGACTTCTACACACAAATTCCTAGGCTGCGAACACTTCCGAGCTAGCTATCGAGAACCTACAAACATAGTAATAATCATAACCATATCCCTAAAAATATAATAAAAAGCAATGAGCCTCGGCACGGATGCAGTAGTAGGAGCGCCTACGGCGCAGCGTCTGAGTGTCTTGGCGCGGCGGCTTCGGCGCGCGCGCAGCGCTGGCGTCAGCGGCAAAGCGACGCGACGCGGACGCGGCGCGCGGGCGGCGAGCAGCGGCGGCGGCGCTGGCGGCGCTGGCGTCTCGCGTCTGCGTCTTTGCTGCGCGCTATCGCACGACGACGAGTGATGGCGTGCGGGAGGCTGCGACGGTGGATTCTGCGCGACCGGTGAGCGATGGCGTCTGGCGGGCGCTTCAACGAAGTCTGGGCGACTGGTGAGCGATGGCGTCGCGGGAGGTCTGCGGCGGTGGATCTGGCGCGGCCTGCTTGTCGGCACGGCTTGCGCGCGGGCCGCTTCAACAGATCTGGGCGAGGCGGTCATACCGGACAAATGACGATGGTCGCTTCTCTCAGTGCAATTTGCAATCAACACAAACACACACAACACTCTACATCTTACCTTCGGCCGAAGATCAAAAACAAATGAGGAGATGAATAGGATGAAGACTTACCTTAATGATGATGATCGAACCCAAGGAGATGCAAGGAAAGAAGAATCGGCAAAGGCTATGGAGAGGAGAGCTTGTGCGGCCAAGAGGAGATTTGGAGAAGAAGATGGAATAAACCTAATTTCTATTTCATTTAACCAAATGCACCAAAACTCCAAAATCCAAGGCTAACCATAAAATGATGCAGGAAGAGCAACAAGAGCACCTAATGGCTCAATTGGTACACATCCCCACAAGCTTTCCAGGAGACCCGGGTTCAAACCCCAGCTGCAGCACAATTTCCTTTATTTTTACTTTTGCACCAAACATTGCTCAAACCAAACCACAAATCCTTCCAACAACCTACATAAATCCATCCAATAATTTTAGCAAGCTGAAAAAGATATAAACGTACCCCGACGGCCCGACCAAATTACCAAAATACCCCTAGGGCATACACGGAAGACCGGGATGAAAACTCGGTCGTTACAATATTCCCTCCTTTTTATGACTTTCGTCCTCGAAAGTCCTTAAGACTGAAACAACACAGATATCTTGCATTCTCATCCCGTCCTTCCCGCTCACGGCGGCCTCCTCGAACTCGGACTCCTTCACTAAACTTTTACCAACGGATCTCACTTCTACGCAACGTCTTCGACTCAAGACCGAGAATACTCATAGGCTTCTCCTCGAAGCCCAAACCCTCAATCACCGCAAGGGCTCAAAGTCCACAATGAGCAATGGGTCCAAACATGCCGCCCAACATCGATACATAAAAACACTGTGCACAAATGTCAACAAACAAACTCAACCCTACAACAAATCAAGCCAAACAAGCTGAACCTTCCAGATTCCAAAACTAAACGGCCTACTCTTACTTCACAAGAGACCAACAAACCTCAAACCTTGACTACACCTTAACGAGATACAAACGAACAACCAATCGCGTCGATCCAAAAGACAAACTTCTCCAACTAGAACACGACCACAACACTTAAGCAACCATCTTAAGGAGAAATCGCCAACCAAAGGCAAGGGGCACCATCTGGTACACGGACGGCTAACAACACTCACACCACCAAACTTCACTCACGCCACCTTAAAAAAAAAAAAACAAGGGCCAAGCACAGACTCCACTCGGCCAAGCCAACAAACTAGAACTCCTCATCGGCCGAACGCAAACTTTCCAACGAACACCTACCAGCAACCGACCAAGGAGAACATCGCCAGGCAAGGAACATCCAACATTCCTCTCAAGGAAAACTCGGGAAGCAAGGACTAAACCATCACGCAGCTATCTGCGACACAACACCTTGAGGAAAACAGCTCAACCGCTTACCAACCAATGCCACGGCACCTCTGTACCAACTCACTCAACGCGGCTCTGCTAACGCCAACTGCGAACGCACAACAACTAGGAACAAAGCCCGAGAAGGGCTTGCTCAAGTGAGAACTCAACCCAAACTTATAACGAGCAACGCCGCCTCAAGCTACTACTCAACTCTTAAAATCCAACTGGCTACTCAAAGGACTTCCCCTTTAAGCCTAAGCCTAACTCATCTTCCAACCAGAAGCTCCACTCCCAAAACTTCACAAGGTAAACGGATAACGACAACCTTAAAGCTTACGGATCCCGAGCCACACGAATCCATAAAGACTACCTCGCAAGCTATCACTCGAGGCCGGCATCCAAGAAGCAACTCAACCACCACAGAGGCTAGAGGAAAAGGAAATCATCACTCCCCAAAGGACCAACAACTTGCCCGAACAACTCAACTTTGACTGGCTAGCCTCCACCCTTGCGGAAACAACAACTTTGCTTCCTAACAACACAAAGCAGGGACCCTCACGCTGGGGTGACGACATTGCGCTACTCGATCAACTACACAACTCGGGAGCTAAGTGACTCCTACCAAACGGGAAACGACTTCCCAACAAAGCAAACTCAAGGCGGTGAACATCACACACGCCGCTTCGACTTGCTCAAACCCAAGGCAACAACAACCAACTCTCTAGGAAGCAACACCCAAGGAAAACTCAACCAATCGGATCACCAACCCAAAACTAACGAACTTACTCAATCGCCGAGGAGGGGTCAACTCCCAAAACTTCCTGACAAGGAACAAGACCTCGTGGCAACGCCCTCCAACTAGAACCGAACTAGCTCTCGAAACAACAAAAGAACCAAATCTTGGCCAAACACTCACAAGAGGCGAGAACAACCTTTACTGCAAAGATCTAGAACACCATCCAAGAATCCGCTTAATCGAACAAACGATCGCTTCCAAGCGACCAACAAACTTTTCCCTCTTGCTAGCACCACTACCATCAATTCCAAGACCAAGGGAGTAACCCGACAACTCCCGAAGGAAAACGACTCTTACAAGCGCACAACCAAAGGACGAGAGCTCCACATACGTTCATTTGCCTTGCTCTCGCTAAAGCAACAACATCTAAAACTCACGGGGCAACAACGGAAAACAACCAACAGGGCACAAACCGCTCGCCCTATGAGCAAAACTAATCTCTAGCAACTCCAATCCACACCTTGGTCGACACCAAGCACCAACTTGCCACCACACCGAACCAATCCGGACTTTACTCCAAACAAACACTAGCTTGCTAGTCTACCAAGGTCGCTAGCAACTCACCCGAGGCTACGAACCACACGCCTCACCGGCCAACTAAACTCACTACCTGGGCCTGACTGAGCTCTGGAGAGGCTCTCCACAACCTAGGGTTCTCCGACAACCCTCGATACACACACTGCCGACAAACGATCTAACAGACAACTACCTGAACAAACAACTCCAATTTTCCAGCATCACAACTATGCTGGCCAACACCAACTCCTTGGGAACCCAGAGGACCCGAAACGCTACTGAGAATCGTCATCCTCCTACTCAAACATCGGCCACAACATAACTTTTACCCAAGGAAGGATCCGAACAACTCTCTTAGCCAAGGCGATCCAAAATCTAGCGCGCTTTGCTACCATCGCACTTGTTCGGTTTCAAATCGAACAACAACCGAAGGAACACCAAAAGTTCCAACTCCACACGATGCTAAAAGCTGAGGCAACCTTGCTTTACCAAGGCATAACCATGCCAAACCGAACTTACTTTATACCAAGCTTCTACCAAGGGTGCTTACCCATAAGGCATCCAAAATCTCTCGCAAGGCATCAGCTCATCTCGCCTCAAAAGCATCCAACTCATGGTCCCTCTGCTGGACCAAACTCGCATCTAAGATGCTCAACTCTCCTCAGATAAAGGCACTCGAAAGCAGTTGACCGTACTACCAACCACAAGCAAACTCTTGGCCTTAACACTAGCACGAAACTCACGCGCACCAACACTTGCCAACCGGCAACCTGCTGACTTACTCAACCTCCAGAAACACTGGGAAGAGGCTCCGGCTCCTCTTGAGCATCCTTTCGCTTGTAGTCCATCGACTACCACTGAACTAGCCCTCTGGCAAGACCTAAACAGGTGCCACTACCATAAACGGATCCAAGGCTAAAGGAGTGCGCTGAACTCTGGACGGCATAGAACCATCTGCTATGCCCAAGCCAAACTCAAGCCTGAACCAGACTTAGTGCCAAAGCGGCACACCAACCAATGCACCTCAAGTGCCACTACTACCAAAACCACATCTTACTACCAATGGGGCCAACAAGGTCACAACCTCAAGTGACAAGAACTCTGGCTAGGTATACAAGGGCTCAAACTCAAAAACCATGCCTACGGCATCTCATCAAACCGAAGGCTCACAGCTTACCCCTGTACCTCCACATGATGCTCAACAAAACTCTGGTCGGCTCTCTCAACATGCATCAGCTAGCTCCACTCCAGGAGCTCACCAAAGGAAGAGTGCTCAACTCTACCAAACATCTAAGGAAAACACCAACGGATCAAATCCGAAGGGAACACTGCTCACTGCACTTTTAACCACGGTGGTTCCGCTACATCGGCTGCAAACAACAACACTTTACAGGAGCACAAAGATGCCTCAACAATCTCCTCGAAGGCCGCCAACTCTGCAGCTACTCACTGGGGCAAACAAACAATCTGCTAAGGCTCAAGATCAACACTTGAGCTACCCGTGCTAGTCCACACGGGGACTGCTCCACAAGCATCCTCATCGGCATAAACCGCTGATCATGCCCTCCCGGAACCTCCGGCTACAAGAGCTACTCGGGGAAAAATGCTGAAACAAACTCACACCGGGCTATCCGTGCCCATGGCTCCTCACTCACTACGCTGCTACAAATCGCGCTGGTCTCCGCTCTCTGATAGCTAAAGACACGCCATCAAATCTCTCATGGCCGGAACACACTCTGCTCAAGGAGTCTCACTCTGAGGCGCCGCTAGCCTCTACCCCTCCACTAGACAACTCAATCGCCAGGGGCCAACTCGCCAACGGGCCTAACAACCTCGACGCGGCCTCAACATCAACACGATCGGTCCAACTCCTCGGTCGGACATACCAAGCGTTACGCTCTTCTTCGGTGCGATCAACATACTAGCGATCTCGCACAAAGCACCTCCACCCTCTCACTAGGGGAAAAGCGACAATTGGGCCACAAATGGCCAATGGGAGACTAAGCTCGCCTCCCTCGGGGACGACGTCCCAGCGCATTCGAATCTATCTCGATACCTCAACAAGCCACAACATACATCACACATCTGCGGGAAGTTGGCATGATGGCACTCTAAACCCAAACCAACAACGAGTCGAACACCGCTTCGTCTCCGCTCCACAACACAAAACAAGGCATACACTAGATGAAAGGTATTGTAAATTCTTAACCCTTTTTCAACAACAAATAGAAAACTTAGGCGTACTGATGACCGCCGAGTCTTGATGATCATGGAAAAACGACCTACAACGAAAGGTCGATCTCACGTAATCTATGACTCTGAGCTCGATACCAATCAGAAAGACCCGACCCAAAAGGGGCTCTAAATGGGCCTTTACCCCAATGCATGTATTGAAAATAAAAGACATTATGAAAAATACATTTGGATCCCAAGTAAAAACAAACATTTCAACAACCAAAACATACATTTCTAAAAGCATACTCGATCGAGAGATTTATTTAAACCATTTAAACAATCCACAAGTACAAATATGCTGGAATCCATAAAACGTAAGAAAACATCCTAGGGCTCCGTGCCCGCCTACATGCATTCAGGGGAAATAACAAAAGTCAAGAGTCATGATATAATAAAATGGTCGAGATGACAAAGAGGATTCCATGATCACGGCTTCTCCTTCACCATCCTGTCTCTCCCGCTTGATTACCCGTGGAAAACCACGAGAATAAGGGTGAGTAACGAATTACCCAGTAAGAATCCCCAACCGGGTACAATACGATATACATGATCATCTAGAAGAATGTATGCAAGCTATGAGTACAAACACAGAGCGGAGCACATAGCTAAGTCCACACTTGGACCTTGGATGCCAACTCGTGGTCTTAGTCCGGAAATACCACAACACACTAAACGCGCTATACGGGAACAAGTCCCGCCTCGGCTTTACTCGTCGATACGAAAGGTGCACTGCTCAAGATCCCGAGGAGCTCTCCATCGGCGCCAGTAATGAGCGTAAGCGCGCCACCGCATGCTACCGCAAACTCGGGGTGCCGGGTCTAGTGGCAAGCTGCCCGTGTTCACCACCATGCCTAACTAAATCTCTCGATCGGTGTCACCGACATAGGGGTGTGAGACTGACACGTGAACTATGTCACCTGTACCACCGCACTTTGAGGCTAAGGAACCGGCCGTGGTAGGCTTACACCGAAGAAGCGGTCCTTGCCCTAACAGTGGCAATCAAGGGCTACGGCCGAACACGCCGAGGACGTGCCGATCGTTGGGGACGAGGCAATGCCAAGTCATCATCCCGACCGTTGGGGCATTTAACGATCGCCACCCTCACCCAAGATTGCGAGGCCACCGTTAGGGTTAGCTAAACCCTAACGGGATCGTGACGAGTACCATCTCGTGCGCCCTTGTCGAGGATGCAAGTTACGTTATGCATCCGGCCGGATGATGCTACCTACCAACTCTAAACCATAGCAATAATAACAATTCAATCAATACACCCAATACGTGCTCAACAGATACGACGAGGAACCTAGCATGATACTACGAAGCAAGAACAGATATCGAACATGCCGAATGGAACAACCTAGCATGGGCTAACATGAGAAACAATACAAGAGTTCATGCCATCAGAATTGAATGCAGAGCACCTAGGGCTAAACATGCTAATAATCATACACAGCATACAAAACAACAATCACAAATATACCGCAGGCCCACACAACTCCTGTAAGAAATCCTTACCTTGGTCGGAGAGCTTCTACACACAAATCCTAAGTCATGGAACAATCCCGAGC
Source organism: Sicyos edulis (assembly GCA_036507275.1). Lineage (NCBI taxonomy): Eukaryota > Viridiplantae > Streptophyta > Magnoliopsida > Cucurbitales > Cucurbitaceae > Sicyos > Sicyos edulis. The sequence goes on along the minus strand of CM071856.1, from coordinate 13,157,863 downwards.
TAGCGAGCGGGAACCTAGCAAACCAACAATAATCGGCATCTAAAACGTCTAAACAACAATAGAACAAAGAAGCTCGGCTCGAGGAACTCACGAGGCACGATGACACGAGCTTGGAGTCGCCAACAAGTTGGCACGCGGCAGGTCGGGCGCTGGCTGCGCTACCGCACGGCAGGCAGGCTGGCGCCGGCTGGCGCGCGGCACGGCACGGCACGGATGCACGGCAGGGAGGGATACGCGCGCGGCGAGCGTCTGGTGTGTGCGGGCGAGCGGCTTCGGCGCGCGCGGCGCTTGCGCGGCGCAGCGACGCGCGACGCGACGCGACGCGGCTGGCGCGCGGCGAGCGGCTTCGGCGCGCGGCGCGCGCGCGGCGCTGGCGTCTGGCGCGCTGCTGCTGCGCTTATCCGCACGACGACGAGTGATGGCGTGCGGGAGGCTGCGACGGTGGATTTCGCGCGACACAGCGGCGGCGCGTCGGCAGGGCTGCTTCAACAGATCTGGGCGACCTGGTGAGCGATGGCGTGCGGGAGGTTCGCGACGGTGGATCTGGCGGCCGCTGTCCGCCGCTTTGCGCTTGCGGGGCCGCTTCAACAGATCTGGGCGAGGGGGTCAAGGCCGGACAAATGACGATGGTCGCTTCTCTCGGTGGCCGCAATCAACACAAACACACACAACACTCTACATCTTACCTTCGGCCAAAGATCAAAAACCAAATGAGGAGATGAAGAGGATGAAGACTTACCCGGAATGATGATGATCGAACCCAAGGAGATGCAAGGGAAAGAAGAATCGGCAAAGGCTATGGAGAGGGAGAGCTTGTGCGGCCAAGAGGAGATTTGGAGAAGAAGATGGAATAAACCTAATTTCTATTTCATTTAACCAAATGCACCAAAACTCCAAAATCCAAGGCTAACCATAAAATGATGCAGGAAGAGTAACAAGAGCACCTAATGGCTCAATTGGTACACATCCCCACAAGCTTCCCAGGAGACCCGGGTTCAAACCCCAGCTGCAGCACAATTTCCTTTATTTTTACTTTTGCACCAAACCTTGCTCAAACCAAACCACAAATCCTTCCAACAACCTACATAAATCCATCCAATAATTTTAGCAACTGGAAAAAGACATAAACGGCCCTGACGGCCCGACCAAATTACCAAAATACCCCTAGGGCATACCTGGAAGACCGGGATGAAAACCTGGGTCGTTACATGTCCGCTCAGCCTCTGGATGATGACAAACCCTACAACTCTATCTAAGAGTACAGAGTAAAAAGCAATGATTCCTGGCTAGCAAACAAAGACCGACATCAATCACACTAACCTAGCATGATACTACGAGCTTAAGTAGGAATCATAATGTAAGGACCCGACCCAAGAAATGGTCTCTAACCTAAAGTCCATACTTAGGATGCATGATTAAGAATATAAACATCATTCAGAGTCGGAAGTTTAAACCTTTGCAGTAAACACTTTTAAAACAAAACCATGATTTCAATTAAATAAAACAGGTAAATGACTGATCGAGACTTTCTTAAAACAATTCAAAGGAAAACGATGCGAGAACATAAAATAGTTTGAGTGCTTTTTCCTAGGGACCCAAGTCCCACTACATGCTAAATCATTAAGGAAAACATTTAAAGAAACGTGCGACCCAGAGTCAGCTATCCATGATCATCGAGCCGCCTCCTCCTAGCCATCCAGCCTCTGTCCCAAGTTACCTGGGGAAAGCCACAGAAAATAAGGGTGAGCAACAAGTTACTCAGTAAGATTCCCCAATCGGGGTACAATACGAAATCATCTGATTTAGCTCACGGACATGCAACCATACAAAGACTTAGAGCAGAAACGGTTGGTTAGGCTATGGGCTATTTCTAGGGCGAGCCTATTCAAGGGCTCCCATCAACAAATACTCCTAGGTCCTACGCTTGGATGCCCTTTGGGCCTTACACAATCTAGGACTCGGTGATGCCAGTGGGGCCTTACACACTTAGGACACAAAGTGATGCCCAAAGGGGCCTTTACACACTTAGGATACAAAGTGATGCCCGGTGGGGCCTTACACACTTAGGATACAAAGATGATGCCCAAAGGGGCCTTACACACTTAGGATGCCCATAGGGCCTTACACCTCCGTAATCGGTGATGCCCAAAGTGGGCCTTACACACCTAGGATGCCCATAGGGCCTTACACCTCCGGACTCAAAGTGATGCCCAAAGGGCCTTACACACCTAGGATGCCCGTAGGGCCTTACACCTCCGATGTCCATCGGGTCTTGCCCGAGCGGGACCCCAAACTAGTTACCTCTACGACCCTCTATACTATGCATCACACATCTAATCAGAACTTGGATCTAGCAAAGATACAATAGGCAAAGCGGCAAGGTTCTATCAAGATAGGAAAGCCTAACATGGAACTAACGGGATGTAAACATGTCACGAACATGAATCAAAAGAAAACATGAAACCTATCACTAGAAACTCATATAATTACAATGAATCAGCGTGCTATCAACTATTCGCGGGTCCACACAACCCCGGTAAGAATCCTTACCGGAAATAAGTGGAGGTTAATTATCCCGAATCAAATAACGACCCTCGAGCTTTTAAGCGAACTCGAGCAACCTAAACAAGTAATAAAACATCCTAATTAATAAACAACATCTAAAATCGTGAAGTCCAAAGGGTGGAGGCTCGGGAATTTACCCACCGAGAAGGCACTCGCCTCGGCAGCAGCAGCAAGGATACAGCGCCGCTAGGCGCCAGGCGCCGGCGCCAGATCGACGCTTCTCGGCGCCACATTTGGCGCACGGCGCGGCAGGGACGAAGCGCTTCAGGACGAGCGCAGCGCGCTGGCGGGCGACGACGCGACGAAGCAGCGCACGGCACGCAGACGCGGCGTCGCGCGGCGCGCGACGGCGCTGGGTGGTGTCGTCGCAGAGCGAGGGGGCTACACGGCCGGTCATTGGCGACTGGTGCGGAGTGGAGGCTGGGCCGCGGCGCGGTGGGCGAGTTGGTCGCTCGACGCGATCTGGTCGGGCGATGGTCAGAAGACCCGACCCAAAAGGGGCTCTAAATAGGCCTTTACCCCAATGCATGCATTCAAAGGAAAGGATAATATGCAAATAAGTTTTCGATTCCCAATTAAAACAAAACAATCAAGGTTCAATCGAAATCAATATAGTTTGTTTGAAACCGCCCCCTGTCTCCAAGCACTGCTTCAAGGCAAATACATTTCCAAAACGTACACTCGATCGATTTATTAAAACATTTGAAACATCCTCAAATTCAATAAAGCGGAATCCACAAAATCATTCGAAAACATCCTAGGGCTCGTGCCTTGTCACATGCATTCGGGGAAAATGAAAGACAAGAGTCATAGAAATAAAAAGTCGAGACGACAAAGACGCTCCCATGATCATAGCTCCTCCTTGACCATCCCGCCTCGCGCCATGGTTACCTGAAAGATAAGTAAGGGTGAGTAACGAATTACTCAGTAAGAATCCCCAACCGGGGTACAATACGATGCACATGGTCATCTAGATGAGTGTATGCAAGCTATGAACATAAACACATAATAGAGCACATAGCTTAAGTCCACACTTGGACCTCGGATGCCAACTCGGGGTCTTAGTCCTAATAATCCACACCACACAATACGCCCTATACGAGAACCAAGTCTCGGCCTCACTGTCTCATCGTCGATACGAAAGGTACACTAGCTCAAGATCCCGAGGAGCTCTCCTGGCCGGCGCCAGAATGAGCGTAAGCATGCACCGCGTGCTCACGCGAGACTATGGGGTGCCGGGTCTGTGGCAAGCCGCCCATGTCCGATCCACCACGCCTAACTAAATCTCTCGGATCGGTGTCACCGACATAGGGGTGTGAGACTGACACGTGAACTATGTCGGCTGAACCACCGCACTTTGAGGCTAAGGAACCGGTCGTGGTAGGCTTACACCAGAAGCGGTCCTTGCCCTAACAGTGGCAATCAAGGGCTACGGCCGAACACGCCGAGGACGCGCCGATCGTCGAGGACGAGGCAATGCCAAGTCATCATCCCGACCGTTGGGGCATTTAACGATCCGCCACCCTCACCCAAGATTGCGGGGCCTACCGGCTTCGGGTTAGCTAAACCCTAACGGGTCCGTGGATGGAGAACTGTCTCGACGCCCACGCCATGGATGCAAGATACTTTATGCATCGTGCCCGATGATGCTACCTACCTACACTTTAACCTATCATATCAATAACATACAATCCAATACAATCCAAAACGTGCTCAACAGATACAACGAACCTAGCATGGTACTACGAAGCAAGAATAGATATGAGCATGCTAGAACGGAACAACCTAGCATGGGCTAACATGAGAGAACAACATACGAAGTCATGCTAGTCGAGAATTCAATCTGAGCACCTAAACTATACATGCTGATAATCACAAACAAACATACAAACAACAATCACATAGAACATCGCAGGTCCACACAACTCCTGTAAGAGATCCTTACCTTGGCCGGGCAACTACACACAAAATCCTACGCCGCGATCGATCCCGAGCTAGCTAACGAGAACCTAACAAACACAATAGAAATCACAATCATAGCCCTAAAAATATAATAAAACAAGCGTGCTCGGCTCAGCACACTCACGCACGACCGACACGCAGACGGGGCAGGCAAAGACGGCGGGCTGGGCTCATTGGCGCTGACGCGGCGCTGATGGGCGGCAGGGTCGGGCGCTGGCGCCGACAGCGCAGATGGGCGGCAGAGCTGGCGCGCTGCGCACGCTGGCGACGCCAGTACGGCCGGCGGCGCGCAGACGGGCGCGACAAGCTGGAAGCGGACGGACGGACACGCTGGCGCGCTGCTGCGACGACGCGCGCTGGCCGACGAGCGTCTGGACGCGCGATTCTGCAGTACTGCAGGGCTCGGCAGGCGCATCTCGCTGGCGAGATCTGGCCGCGACAGGGGGCTGCTCGGGCGTCATTGGCCGCGATGGGGTATGCTCTGGCGTTCATTGGCCGCGATGCAGGGGCGTCTCGAAAGCGTCTCGCTCGGGCCGGCTGAGCGATGACAGCCGCTCGATGGCACAGCAGGGGCGATGGAGCTGGGCGACTCCGGGCGATCTGGGCTTGCTGCTGGGCGATCTGGGCGGCCTGGGCTTGCTGCTGGGCAGATCTGGGCATGCTGGGCAGCCTGCTACAAACACACACACACACAAGCTCTTCTCCTTACCTTCGGCCAACAAGAACACCCAATCGAGAAGATGAAGAGGATGAAGACTTACCCGGAATGATGATGAACGATCCAAGGGAGCTGCAAGGATGAAGAATCGGCAAGGAGAGCTTGGGAGAAAGCTTGGGCGGCCACAACTCTTTTGGAGAAGAAAACACAACAAACCTAATTTCTATTTCATTTAACCAAATGCACCAAACACCAAAGATCCAAGGTTAACTAAGATGTGATGCAGAAAGAGCAACAAGAGCACCTAATGGCTCAATTGGCACACATCTCTACAAGCTTCCCAGGAGACCCGGGTTCAAACCCCGGCTGCAGCACAAATACCTTTATTTTTACTTTTGCAACTACCCATGCTCAAACCAAACCACAAAGCCTCAAAAACCTTCATAAATCCATCCAATAATTTTAGCAACTGGAAAAAGACATAAACGGCCCTAACGGCCCGACCAAATTACTAAAATACCCTAGGGCATACCGAAGATCGGGGCGAAAACTCGGGCCGTTACAATATTCCTCTCTTTTTATGACTTTCGTCCTCGAAAGTCCTTAAGACTCAAACAAAGACAGATACCGCAATCTCATCCCGTCTTCCCCCGCTCACAAGCGGCCTCCTCTGAACTCTAACACCTCCACCGAACTTTTACCAAACGGATCTCACGATTATGCAACGTCTTCGTCTCAAAGACCGAGAATACTCACAGGCTTCCTTGAAGCTCAAACCTCAATCACCGCAAAGGCTCAAAGTCCACAATGAGCAATGGGTCCGACACATACTTGCCTCAACCGATACATGAGAACACTCGCACACCTACCGACAATGACAGTAAAAGCTAACCAATATGCAACTCTGTCAATCCTCTCGAGAATCTCAAATGGTCCAACAACAGAGACTCCACTTCTCCCGCTTACCAAACCTCAACACAACTCACAACGGCACAACCTTAAAAGCACGCACCGTCCAACCTCAAACTCTAAAACTCGACGCCGCGCTTGACATCGCGAAACTTTCATGCCTGCTCTGAAGCTAACCACAAACGAGCTCAACCTCCTGTACAACACCTCTGGTCAATCAGCAACACAGACCCAAAACAACACCGACGGCCACCAACCTTTTCTCTCACAGCACTAGAGACCGCAACACTTACCATACAATGCCTCAATGGAACCACAAGAATCGATCACGAGAATCAGCTACCCAAGGCAACCTCCTAAAACCACACTGGTCTCCTGCCGCCTAATCACTAAACACCAACTCGCAACAAGCTCTGAAGGATCTCGCTTACTCCTCCCAAAAGACCATCGGACAAGAAGGGTGAAAACACTACGTAAACCGCACTCACTCATAAGCCTCTAAGAACACTCTCTCTGAACCACGGTTCGCCCACGCACCGCCTAGAACAAACCTTTGTTGCCACACCCTAATGGCAACATCTCCAACTCAAATCGACATGCCTCTACTCCATAGAAATGGCATCTCGCACATCGACCGAGGTGCGTGCGAGCTCTAGCTCACTCAAGTCAATACTCCAAAAATCCGAACTCACACAACAACCTCAACTAGTGACAGCTCCCACACGGAAACTTACAATCCAACAACTTGAGTGCTACGAACTAGGAAGCTCAAACAACTACAATCGCATAGCTATGCCAATCCACTCATCTCTAGCTCGACTCAAATCACTAGTGGGCAAGACAACTTGCAAACAACCGAGGCCCAGAGGGCTCCATCCACTAAACTTACCTCCATGCAAACAACGGAACAAAGCTCGCCTCAAATATGAAACACATCTCACAAGTCCAAACGATAACACATACAGGCTTAACCCTCAAGCTTAGGCTTAATGCACCTTCCCACCGAAACTTCATAACGGAACTCCACTACCGGTCAACACCAACTACCAAGAACAAGAATACCAACAATGGTCGGGCAGAGTGCAAGCTACACTAGCCAAACAGGATCCTCAATAAGTCCGCACCCTAATCCAAACCACAAAGGTGCAACCTCATCCATAATCAAAACAAAGGGGCCTTCAACTACAAAGGTGCAACAGCTTCCAAGCCAACACTCAAAACCTTAACCAACTAGGCCAAACACTCATAGGAGGCGAACAACCCTTCTGCAACTTCGAACACCACTCACGAGTCCGCTTAACTAGACAAACAACCGCTTCCAAGCAATCCAACAAACTTTTCCTCCTACTAGCACCACTACCACCAATTCCAAGACCAAGGAATAACCTAACAACTCCCAAGGAGAAACAGTCCTTACAAGCGGACATCGGAAGGACAGAGAGCTTCACAACCGCTCATTGTCTTGCTCACCTAGGCACAACATCCAACTCTCCCAGAGGCAACAACAAGGGGTCCACCACAGATGGACCGCCAACCACGGCAAGAGAAGACTCACCCCAAACAACAAATAAGGGCACTCTTAAACTCGGGAACAGGAGAGACATCCTACAGGGGCAAACCACTTACCCACGAACAAGGCTAACTCCTTGGCAACTCGAAAACCACACCTTGGCCAACATCAAGCACCAACTTGCCACCACACCGAACCAAATCCGGACTCTACTCCAAACAAACTCGGCCTCGCTAGCCTACCAAAACTGCCAAAGAACTCACCCGAGGCTACAAACTACCCGACTGGGCTTGCCAACTAAACTCACTACCCGGTCCGACCGAGCTGAGCTCCGTGAGGCTCTCCACAACTAGGGTTCTTCGGCAACCCTCGACACACACCGTCGCCTAACGGTCTAACAACCAACTACCCAACAAACAACTCCTTTTTCCAAAGATCACAACCACGCCGCTGCTCCAAACCTCGAAACCAAAAAGACCGTAAAACGCTTGAGAATGTGTCATCCTCCTACTCAAAGCATCGGCCACAATGTAGCTTCCACCTAGGTAAGGATTCCGAGCAACACCCTTAGCAACTACGGTCGGGAACTACGCGGCTTCACTACATCCACCATTCGTTCAAAGACCATCCGAACACCACCCATGAACACAAGAGGTTCCACCAACCAAGCTTAGGTTCAACTTAACAAACTTGCCTAGGCAACAACCCAACTACGAGCACGGTATCCTTACAACCTCAACTAAAGCCTTACAACATCCACCGAGTCCAACTTCTCCGAGAACCGAGCACCGCCTCTCAATGCAATCCCTACATGGTTCTCGGAACTCTCGCCACCGTAACGAACTACACGAACACACTTGTGTGCACAACTCTCAACCTTCCTTAAGAGATCCAAGACTAACAGTGCTTTCCAAAAGGCAACACTAACTTCCGCAGAGATACAATCAACCAAAGGAACACCAAAAGTTCCATCTCCACACGATACTCGAAGCGGTGGCAACCTTGCTCTGCTAAAACATAACGATGCCAAACCGAACTTACTTTATACCAAGACTCTACCAAGTGCGCTTACACATAAGGCGCCCTACTCATCTCATAGGCATCCAACTCATGGTTCCCTCATTGACCGAACTCGCATCTACAATGCTCACTCAACTCGTGTTTAGGCACCCGAAGGTAGTGGACCGCACTACCAACCACAAAGATCTCTTGGCCTTAGCACTAGCGTGAGACTCACACGCACTAACACTTGCCACCCGCCAACCTGCACGACTTACTCGACCCCCAAGAACACCGGGAAGAGGCTCCAGCTCTCTCGAACATCTTTCGCTTGTAGTCCATCGACTACCACCGAACTAGCCCTCTCAGCACGACCTCCAAACGGGTGCAATCGCCATAAACAGATCCAAGGCTAAAGGAGTACGCTGAACTCCGAACGGCATAGAACCATCTGCTATGCCCAAGCCAAACTCAAGCTCGAACCGGACTTAGTGCCAAAGTGGCACACCAACCAATGCACCTCAAGTGCTACTACTACCAAATCCACATCCGAGGAAGTCGGGTCATTAAACAACAAAGCAGCTCTCGCAAGGGGGCAAAGATGACCCTTCATCCGCCTCAAGCCACTAACACGGCAACTTGCCAAACAATCGGGCCACCGGTGGAGACTCGCTAGTCCACCTCTCACAAGGGACTTCCACCACCATCCGATGAACCAAATAAAGACAGAACGGCACACCTCGGCCTCGAGCAAGGGGCATCCCACACACGGATGCTAAACTCAAACTCGGCCAACTACTTTACTACTAGCAATAGGACTTACTAAAACATCGAGCTCTACAGGCATCCATTTGCCAACCCGGGCGTCTCCATCAACGCCAACAAACTCATCTGAATAAACTCGCTGATCATGCCCTCCCGGAACCTCCGGCTACAAGAGCTACTTTGGGGAAAATGCTGAAACAAACTCACACCGGGCTATCTATGCCCGGGACTCCTCACCACGCGCTACAAATCGCGCTGGGTCTCCGCTCTCTGATAGCTAAAGACTCGCCATCAAATCTCTCATGGTCGGAGCACACTCGCTCAAGAAGTCTCACTCTGAGGCGCCGCTAGCCTCTACCCCCTCCTCTAGGCAACTCAATCGCCGGGGCCAAATCGGCATGCGGGCCTAACAACCTGACGCGCCTCCTCAACATCAACACGATCGGTCCAACTCCTCGGTCGGACATGCCAAGCGCCCTGCTCCTGCTGGTGCGATCAACATACCGGCGATCGCGCACGAGCACCACCACCACCCTCTCACTAGGGAAAAGCAAAGAATCGGGCCACAAATGGCCAACGGGAGTCTAAGCTCGCCTCCTCGAACGATGTCCCGGGGCATCCGAATCTATCTGGATACCTCAACAAGCCGCTAAACAAATCGCTCAGATCGCGAAAGTTGGCATGATGGCTCACTAAGCCCAAACCAACAACGAGTCGTAACACCGCTTCGTCTCCGCTCCACAACACTACACAAGGCATACACAAGATGACAGTATTGTAAATTCTTAACCCTTTTTCTTTCTAAAACAATAAACCTAGGCGTACTGATGATGACCGCCGGAGTGCCGATGATCATGGAAAAACGACCTACAACAAAAAGGTCGGTCCTGAGAATCTATGACTCGAGCTCGATACCAATCAGAAAGACCCGACCCAAAAGGGGCTCTAAATAGGCCTTTACCCCAATGCATGCATTCAAAGGAAAGGATAATATGCAAATAAGTTTTCGATTCCCAATTAAAACAAAACAATCAAGGTTCAATCGTAAATCAATATAGTTTGCTTGAAACTCGTCCCTGTCTCCAAGCGCTGTTTCAAGGCAAATACATTTCCAAAACGTACACTCGATAAGAGATTTATTAAAACATTTGAAACATCCTCAAATTCAATAAAGCGGGAATCCACAAAATCATTCGTAAAACATCCTAGGGCTCGTGCCCGCTACATGCATTCAGGGGAAAATGAAAGACAAGAGTCATAGAAATAAAAAGTCGAGACGACAAAGACGCTCCCATGATCATAGCTCCTCCTTCACCATCCCGCCTCGCGCCATGGTTACCCTCGAAAGATAAGTAAGGGTGAGTAACGAATTACTCAAGAAGAATCCCCAACCGGGGTACAATACGATGCACATGGTCATCTAGATGAGTGTATGCAAGCTATGAACATAAACACATAATAGAGCACATAGCTTAAGTCCACACTTGGACCTCGGATGCCAACTCGGGGGTCTTAGTCCTAATAATCCACACCACACAATACGCCCTATACGAGAACCAAGTCTCGGCCGGCACCGCTCTCTCTCTGTCGATACGAAAAGGTACACTAGCTCAAGATCCCGAGGAGCTCTCCGGTCGGCGCCAGAATGAGCGTAAGCATGCACCGCGTGCTACTGCAGAACTATGGGGTGCTGCGGCCCAGTGGCAAGTCGCCCATGTCCAATCCACCACGCCTAACTAAATCTACGGATCGGTGTCACCGACATAGGGGTGTGAGACTGGACACGTGAACTATGTCACCTGAACCACCGCACCGAGGCTAAGGAACCGGGCCGTGGTAGGCTTACACCGAAGCGGTCCTTGCCCTAACAGTGGCAATCAAGGGCTACGGCCGAACACGCCGAGGACGCGTGCCGATCGCTCGGGACGAGGCAATGCCAAGTCATCATCCCGACCGTTGGGGCATTTAACATCTGCCACCCTCACCCAAGATTGCGGGGCCTACTGGTCGGGTTAGCTAAACCTAACGGGGTCCAGGGATGGAGAATCGTCTCGACGTCCCCGCCATGGATGCAAGATACTTTATGCATCGGGCCCTGATGATGCTACCTACCTACACTTTAACCTATCATATCAATAACATACAATCCAATACAATCCAAAACGTGCTCAACAGATACAACGAACCTAGCATGGTACTACGAAGCAAGAATAGATATGAGCATGCTAGAACGGAACAACCTAGCATGGGCTAACATGAGAGAACAACATACGAAGTCATGCTAGTCGAGAATTCAAAGATCAGAGCACCTAAACTATACATGCTGATAATCACAAACAAACATACAAACAACAATCACATAGAACATCGCAGGGTCCACACAACTCCGGTAAGAGATCCTTACCTTGGCCGGGGGCAACTACACACAAAATCCTACGCTGCGATCGATCCCGAGCTAGCTAACGAGAACCTAACAAACACAATAGAAATCACAATCATAGCCCTAAAAATATAATAAAACAAGCGTGCTCTCGGCTCGGCACTCACACGGCACGACCGACACGCGACGACGGGCAGCAAGACGGCGGGCGGCTCTGGCTGGCGCTGACGGGCGCTGATGGGCGGCAGGGGTCGGGCGCTGGGCGCTGACAGGCGCAGATGGGCGGCAGAGCTGGGCGCACGCGCGCGCGCGGACGGCCGGCTGGCGCAGGCGCACGGGCGCGGACAAGCTGGAAGCGGACGGACACGCGCGCGCGCGCTACGCTGCGACGACGCGCGCGCTGGCGGGCCGACGAGCGCTCGACGCGCGATTTCGCACCGCAGGCTCGGCAGGCGCATCTGCTGGCGAGATCTGGCCGCGATGGGGCCGCTCAGGCGTCTTTTTGGCCGCGATAGGGCTGCCGTCTGGGCGTCTGCTGGCCGCGACAGGCTGCTCTCGAGCGTCTGCTCGCTCTCTTTGGCGAGCGACAGTGCTCTGATGGCACAAGCGAGGGATGGCGGAGCTCGGCGATCTGGGCGATTCTTCTTGCTGCCGGGCGATCTGGCGGCTCGGGCTTGTTCTTTGGCGATCTGGGCATGCTTAGGCGACTGCTACAAACACACACACACACAAGCTCTTCTCCTTACCTTCGCCAACAAGAACACCCAATCGAGAAGATGAAGAGGATGAAGACTTACCCGGAATGATGATGAACGATCCAAGGGAGCCGCAAGGATGAAGAATCGGCAAGGAGAGCTTGGGAGAAAGCTTGGGCGCCACAACTCTTTTGGAGAAGAAAACACAACAAACCTAATTTCTATTTCATTTAACCAAATGCACCAAACACCAAAGATCCAAGGTTAACTAAGATGTGATGCAGAAAAGAGCAACAAGAGCACCTAATGGCTCAATTGGCACACATCTCTACAAGCTTCCCAGAGACCCGGGTTCAAACCCCACTGCAAAGACAAATACCTTTATTTTTACTTTTGCAACTACCCATGCTCAAACCAAACCACAAAGCCTCAAAAACCTTCATAAATCCATCCAATAATTTTAGCAACCGAAAAAGATATAAACGGCCCTAACGGCCCGACCAAATTACTAAAATACCCTAGGGCATACCGGAAGATCGGGACGAAAACACAGGCCGTTACAGTGGCTCTCGTGCGCAAAGTGCAGCGATGGTCAGCAGGCGTCGCGATGGCGTGGGGCGAAGCAGCGAGGGCGTTGGGCGCGCGTGGGCGAGGCACGGCGGTGTGTGTGGGGCGAGCTGCAGAGGCGTCGCGCGCTTGGGCGAGGGTGAAGGTGAAGTCTATGGTTTTGGGTTCTTTCTTTTGTCCTTATTTTCTCTTTCCTTCTTCTTTAAATATCATTCCCTTCCTTAACTTAAATAGACTTGGGAATCTCATATGACCTTCCCAAGACTCCCCTTCGAGCCCCGGCTGACGCGTTTATTTTCCTTATTTAAACCCAAGCTTCCAAACCCCTTTTTAGGCCAAGGGTTCGAGTCCTTCCAACAGCTCCTCCCAAACTAAAAAATATAAAAGGAAACCTTATTTTACATTTAGCTGAAAACCGGGCTGTTACACATAAGCATGCTAGCAGAACAAACCTAGCATGGCACTAACATGTAAAATCAAGCAAACATGCTAGCAGAAATCAATCAAAGCTGATCTATTACTATCATGCTCATAACAATCAAGAAACAAGCAAGGCATATCATGAAAATATCGCAGGCCCACACAACTCGTAAGAAATCCTTACACTGTCGGAAGGCAACAACACACAATAAAAATAATGCGATCGAACCCGAGCAACCTATATCGAGCCAAACAAACACATCAATAATCATAAAATAGCCCTAAATATAATAAAATAAATGAGGCTCACTCGAGCAACTCACGAGGCGCGGCTGACACGCTGAACGAGCCGGCCAGCACGGCTAAGCGACCAAAGAAAGGCTGGCTGGGCGCACTGGGCCGTTAGCGCGCTGGGCGCGAGCTGCGTGCTGCAAAGCAGCGCCGGGGCGACACAGTAGCGCGCGCGCGGGTGCTTGCTCGGTGGCGGCGACGGGCTTTCGGCACGGGGGGCGGCAGCGCGCGCGCGAGCGATCTGGACGAGTAGAGCGAGCTCGTCTTTGGCGGCGATGGACGGCTGGCGAGGCGCGACACGGGCTAGGGCATCGAGCGGGCGAGCTCGGGCGACGACACGACGCCGGGCGGGCGACGCTTGCGGCGAGCTGGGTGAGGATGGCACGACTGGCAGGCGAGCGCCTTGCGGCTAGCTCGGGTTGGGCTGGCGAGCCAAGGGCTGGGTCGGCTAGGAGGGCTCGGGGGGAGAGAGAGAGAGAGAGAAAAAAATGAATTTTGGAAAATAAAAGGAAAAAAAAGGAAATAAAAAGGAAAATGGGGAAAAAAGGGAAAATATGGGATTTTATCCATTTTTCCATCCTTATGCACATTTTATCCAATTTAAAACCTTAAAATCCCATTTCCCGGCTTCCTCCTTCGAGACCCGACCGAAACAATCTTTTCCAATAAATAAAACTCACTTAAATCCAACTCCCAAAGCAACACTAAGGGCCCGGGCTCGAATCCCAAAGGAAGCACACAACCAACCTTCACTTTGCCAAAGCCCAAACCACAACCAAGCACCCAAACGAAAAGCCCAAACACCTCGGGACTCGCAGCCACCAACAAACAAGCCTCGACAAAGGCAGGAGCTACCTCGAAGCCCTGAAAACCACAAATCCTGCCCGAAGAGCCATAAGACCAAAATACCCCCAAGGGTCCAAACGGCTCTAAAACCCAACCAAACAACCGAATCTTGACCCGAAGGCACTTCAAAAATTGGAATAGGAATCTGGGCTGTTACAATACTCCCTTCTTTTAAGACTTTCGTCCTCGAAAGTCCTAAGACGAAATGACTCAGAAAAACTCCACTGATCCAAATTGCAATCCCAAACTTCTCGGCCAAGACAACACTAGCTCTTCCTCGAGAACCAAACCCTCTTGGGTTCTCAAAGGCTCAAAGCCACAATGCCAACCAATCTGCCACCAACGGGGCAAAGCTAACCGAAAGGCCACTGCTCCGATCCGCTCAAGGATCTCAAAAGGCCCTACAAACCTGGGGCTCAAACTAAAGCCCTGCTAAACCAACACTGAACTCCTCTCTACGGTGTTATTCTCAATAAACTCGAGGACTGGCCACAAGCTCTGAAACTCAACGCCACGCACTGGCGAACTCCTCTAGAAGCTCACAAAGTTAACAAACAAACCTCAACCCAACAACAAAATCGGCCAAACAATCGAACCTCCTGTGTTCCGAAAACAAACGGCCTACTCTTACTTCATAGAGACCAACGAACCTCAAACCTTGCCTACAAACCTTTAACGAGGCAAGGGGCACCAACATTCCTCTCAAGGAAAATCAATGCAAGGGCTAAACCATCACGCAGCTCTCTGCGGCACAACACCTTGAGGAAAACAGCTCAACGGCTTACCAAACAAAGCCACGGCACCTCTGTGCCAACTCACTCAAACAAGGCTCCGCTATGCCAACTGCGAGCGCACAACAACAAGGAGCAAAGCCCGAGAAGGGCTTGCTCAGCAGGAACTCAAACCAAGCTTATAATGAGCAACGCTCGCCTCGAAGCTACTACTCAACTTCCAACCAGAAGCTCCACTCCCGAAACCTCACGAGGAAAACGGATAACAACAACCTCAAAGCTTAGGGATCCTGAGCCACACGAATCCGCAAGACTACCTCAGGAGCTAACACTCGAGGCTGACATCCAGGGAGCAACTCAACCACCACAGAGACTAGGGGAAAGGGAAATCTTCAATCCCCAAAGAACCAACAACTTGCCAGAAACAACTCTTACTGGATGTCCACCGCCCTTGCGGGGACAAACAACTTGCTTGCTAACAACTTAAAGCAGGGACCCTCACGCTGGGCTGACCACTGCGCTACTCTGACCAACTACACAACTCAGGAGCTAAGCTGACTCCTGCCAAACGGGAAACGACTTTCCCAGCAAGCAAACTCTGAAGGGCAGCGAACTCCACACACGCTCGCTGACTTGCTCAAACCCAAGGCGACAACAACCAACTCTCTTGGAAGCAACAACCAAGGGAAAGCTCAACCAATCGGATCACCAATCCAAAACTAACAGCACTTGCTCAACTATCGAGGGAGGGGTCAACTCCCAAAACTTCCTGACTAGGAACAAGACCTCAGGGCAACGCCCTCCAGCTAGAACCGAACTAGCTCTCGAAACAACAAGAAGACCGAACCTTGGCCCAACACTCACAAGAGGCAAAACAACCCTTACTGCAGCTTCTAGAACACCATCCAAGAGTCCCTTTAACTGGACAAACAACTGCTACCAAGCAGCCAACAAACCTTTCCTTCAAGCTAGCACCTCTACCATAAACTCATGGCTACGGGAGAAATCTGACAACTCCCAGAAGGAAATGGCTCTTACAAGCAGACAACCGAAGGACAGAGAGCTCCACATACGCTCACTGTCTTGCTCCACTAGAGCAACAACATCTAAATCTCATGGGGCAACAACAGGGGTCCATCTCAGACTGAACCTCCAAATGCCAAACGGGGCAACTCAACATCCTGGAAACAAGAAAGCCACCAACAGCGCACGAACCACTCGCCCCACGAGCAAAAATAATCTCTAGCAGCTCCAAACCACACCTTGGTCAACACCAAGCATCAACTTGCCACCGCACCGAAACCAATCCGGACTCTGCTCCAAACAAACACTGGCTTGCTAGTCTACCAAGACTGCCAGCAACTCAACCGAGGCTACAACTACATGCCTCTAGCTAGCCAACTGAAACTCACTAGCTGGGCTTGACTGAGCTCTGGAGAGGCTCTCCTCAACCTCGGGTTCTTCGGCAACCCTCGACACACACTGTCGACAAACGAGCTAACAGCCAACTGCCTGAACAGGCACAACTCACTCCAGCATCTCAACCATGTTGGCCAACTCCAACTCCTTGGGAATCAAGAGGACCCGAAATGCTACCGAATGCGTCGTCCTCCTACTCAAACATCAGCCTCAACAAGGCTTCTACCCAAGGAAAGGATCCAAACAACCCTCTTAGCCAAGGCGATCAGAAACTGCGCGGCTTTGCTACCACCGCACTTGTTCAGTTTCCAACTGAACTCCAACCGATGGAACACCAAAAGTTCCATCTCCACACGATGCTCAAAGTTGAGGCAACCTTGCTTTACCAAGGCATAACCATGCCACACCGAACTTACTTTATACCAAGCCTCTACCAAGGGTGTTTACCCATAAGGCATCCATATCCTCTCGCAAGGCATCAACTCATCTCGCCTCAAAGGCATCCAACTCGCCTCATGGCATCCAACTCGCCTCATAGGCATCCAACTCGCCTTATAGGCATCCAGCTCATCTCATGAGCATCCAACTCATGGTCCCTCTGCTGGACCAAACTCGAATCTACGATGCTCAACTCTTCTCAGATTAAGGCACTTGAAGGTAGTTGACCGCACTACCAACCACAAGGAATCTTTTGGCCTTAACACTAGCGCGAGACTCACGCGCACCAACACTTACCAACCGCCAACCTGCTGACTTACTCAACCTCCAGTAACACTGGGAAGAGGCTCCGGCTCCTCTCGAGCATCCTTTCGCTTGTAGTCCATCGACTACCACTAAACTAGCCCTCTTGCACAACCAACAGGTGCAACTGCCATAAACGGATCCAAAGGCTAAAGGAGTGCGCTGAACTCCGAACGGCATAGAACCATCTGCTATGCCCAAGCCAAACTCAAGCCTGAACCAGACTTAGTGCCAAAGTGGCACACCAACCAATGCACCTCAAGTGCTACTACTACCAAATCCACATCTTACTACAGATGGGGCCAGCAAGGTCACTACCTCAAGTGACAACAACTCTGGCTAGGCATACAAGGGCTCAACTCAAACAGCCATGCCTATGGCATCTCATCAAACCGAAGGCTCACAGCCTACTCTTGCATCTCCTCATGATGCTCAACAAAACTCTGGCCGGATCTCTCAATAAGCAGCAGCTAGCTCCACTCTAGGAGCTCACCAAGGAAGAGTGCTCAACTCTACCAAACAACTGAGGAAACTAGGCTGTTAAACAACAAAAGGCTTGCAAGGGGGAAAATATGTCTCTACATCTGCCTCAAGCCACTAACACGGCAACTTGCCAAACAATCAGGCGACTGGTGGAGACTCTGCTAGTCCACCTCTCACAAGGGACTTCCACCACCAATCTTGCTGAGTAAATAAAGACAGAACGAACGACATCTCTCGGCCTCTGAATGTGCAGGGCATCCCAACACATGGATGCTAAACTCAAACCTGGCCAACCGCTTTACTACTAGCAGCAGGACTTTCTGAAACATCGAGCTCTACATGCATCCACTTGCCAAACTGGGCGACTCCATCATTGCCAACAATCTCATCTGAATAAACCTGCTGATCATGCCCTCCCGGGAACCTCCGGGGCTACAAGAGCTACTGGGGGATGCTGTAACAAACTCTGTCAGCTGGGCTATCTGTGCCAAAGACTCCTCACTACGCGCTACAAACTGCGCCTGGGTCTCCGCTCTCTGATAGCTAAAAACCTGCCATTCAATCTCTCATGGTTGGAGCACACTCTGCTCAAGGAGTCTCACTCTGAGGCGTGCTAGCCTCTACCCCCTCCACTAGGCAACTCAACTGCCAGGGCCAACTCTGGCCAACGGGCCTAACAAGCGTTCTGCTCCTCTGGGTGCGATCAACATACTGGCGATCTGCACAAAGCACCTCCACCCTCTCACTAGGGGAAAAGCAGCAACTGGGCCACAAATGGCCAATGAGAGTCTAAGCTCTACCTCCTTCGGGGACGACGTCCCGGGGCATCCGAATCTATCTGGATACCTCAACAAGTCGCTAAATCATGCTCGCATCGCGAAGTTGGCATGATGGCTCTCTAAGCCCAAACCAACAACGAGTCGAAACACCGCTCGTCTCCGCTCCATAACTCTACACAAGGCATACACTAGATGAAAAGTATTGTAAATTCTTACCCTTTCTTTAAAAAACAAGAAACTTAGGCGTGCACTGATGACCGCCGAGTGCTTGATGATCATGGAAAAACGACCTACAACAAAGGTCGATCTCTGAGAATCTATGACTCTGAGCTCTGATACCAACCTGTAACGACCCGACCCGAAACGGGTTCTAAATAGGCCGTTACCTCAATGCATGCATTACAAATCTACAGAAAATTTGCAACACGGTGTTCGGATTCTAAGTAAAAACTAAAACATAAAACATCCATTTAAAATCAACATCAATTCCTGGAACCTGTCCTTGTTTCCAAGCACCTGTTCCAAGTCAAATACATTTACAAAACTTACTCTGATCAGAGATTCATTTAAAACATACAAACTTTACAACAATGCTAGAATCCGGAAATACATTCAGAAAACACCCTAGGGCTCCGTGCCCAACTACATGCATTCAGAGAACATTTAAATCATAACATAAACATAAGACTCAGAGTTGAACAACGGGTTTCCATGATCACAACTCCTCCTCAAGCCATCCTGTCTCGCACCATGGTTACCTGTGGAAAAACCACAGAAATAAGGGTGAGTAACGAATTACTCAGTAAGAATCCCCAACCGGGGTACAATACGATATAATCAGTCATCTAGTACCAAAGCATGCAAGCAAACAACTACCAACACAGATCATAGCTCAACGAGCTCATAAAACAAGATCCGAGTCATCGAAAGTCTCTTTCTTCCGCCTAGCCGGGATTGGATACATCGACCAATCCTGACATCACCGAGGTATCTGTCACTCGAGGGGAATACACTGATCCCTAGAATGTCCTCAAGGGCCTCCTTGCCCTTGCCACTAATTTGGACTTACGGGAGAGTATCCGAAGTCAGGCTCTAACGGAAGGAATGGTGTACTCACGACATTAGCCCGGGGGAGCTCTCCGAACCGGCAACCAACGCGTGTGCGCGCACACCGCATGCTTCTCTGCAACTGGCGTAAATGCGGGGACCTAAGGGCAAACTACGCGGGCCAGGTGCACATGCCTATGACTCGAAAGCGGTGTCACTGATCACAGTAGCGCGAGGCCCTCGGCGCCATCACGCGGCTGATCCACCGACACGAAGCTAAGAACCGCCAAGGTAGGCTTACATCGTTGGCAGGGTTCCGCTCTAGCAGGCTACAAACTAGGCTATGCCGAAGTGGGTAGCTAAGTCCACAACCGGCGGTCGGGGGGGTAGCAAGATACGTTATGTCGCGCGCACACTTTACTCCCGACCGAGCTCATCGGGGACAAAGTACGTTATGTCCGCTCGGCCTGCGGATGATGACAAACCCTACAACTCTATCTAAGAGTACAGAGTAAAAAGCAATGATTCCTGGCTAGCAAACAAAGACCGACATCAATCACACTAACCTAGCATGATACTATGAGCTTAAGCAGGAATCATAAGCATGCTGGCAGAACAAACCGAGCATGGCACTAACATGTAAAATCAAGCAAACATGCTAGCAGAAATCAATCAAAGCTGATCTATTACTATCATGCTCATAACAGTCAGCAAACAAGCAAGGCATATCATGAAAATATCGCAGGGCCCACACAACTCCGATAAGAAATCCTTACCTGGTCGGAAGGCAACAACACACAATAAAAATAACTGCGATCGAACCCGAGCAACCTATATCGAGCCAAACAAACACATCAATAATCATAAAATAGCCCTAAATATAATAAAATAAACAGGGCTCAGCTCGGGAGCAACTCACGAGGCGCGGCTGACAAGCGAACGAGCCGGCTGCACGGGCTAGGTAGCCAAAGGGGCTGGCTGGGCGCGCTGGGGCCGCAGGGGGCGCTGGCTCGGCGCTGGGCGCGAGCTGCGCGCGGACAGGCGCTGGGGCAACACAAGGTGCGCGGGCGCGGGTGCTTGCTCGGTTGGGCGACGGCGCGCGGCACGAGCGACACGACGCGGGGGCGCGCGATCTAGCGCTGGGACGCGCGACAACACGGGCGACACGACACTGTGCGCGGCTCAGCACAATGCGCATTTGGGCAACACGAACCAGGGTAGGGCGAGCTCGAGCTGGCGACGCGACGGCCTGGGCGAGGGCGCGCGACACGGGCGAGGGCACTGAGCGGGCGAGCTCGGGCGACACGACGCTCGGGCTGGGCGACTCTCGGGCGAGCTGGGGCTGGGGATGGCACGACTTGGGCAGGGTGAGCGGGCGCGGGCTGGCTGGGTGAGCGGACTGGCTCGGGCTGGCTGGGCTTCTCGGGTTGGGGCTGGGCGAGCCAAGGGCTGGGTCGGCTAGGAGGGCTCGAGGAGAGAGAGAGAGAGAGAGAGAGAGAAAAATGAATTTTGGAAAATAAAAGGAAAAAAAAGGAAATAAAAAGGAAAATGGGGAAAAAAGGGAAAATATGGGATTTTATCCATTTTTCCATCCTTATCCACATTTTATCCAATTTAAAACCTTAAAATCCCATTTCCCGGCTTCCTCCTTCGAGACCCGACCGAAACAATCTTTTCCAATAAATAAAACTCACTTCAATCCAACTCCCAAAGCAACACTAAGGGCCCGGGCTCGAATCCCAAAGGAAGCACACAACCAACCTTCACTTTGCCAAAACCCAAACCACAACCGAGCACCCAAACGAAAACCCCAAACACCTCGGGACTCGCAGCCACCAACAAACAAGCCTCGACAAAGGCAGGAGCTACCTCGAAGCCCTAAAAACCACAAATCCTGCCCGAAGAGCCAAAAGACGAAAATACCCCCAAGGGTCCAAACGGCTCTAAAACCCAACCAAACAACCGAATCTTGACCCGAAGGCACCTCGAAAACTGGAATAGGAATCTGGGTTGTTACAGAGCGACGGCGTGCGGCGCGGCTCGGCATAAGGAACGGCGCACGGGCTACGCGATGAGCTATAGGGAACGCGCGCGGGCGACGCGACGAGCTACAGGGAACACGCGCGGCGACGCGACGAGCTACAGGGAACGTGCGCGGGCTGGGCGACCTGGTGCGGGGCGGCTCGGCACAGTGCAGGGCTGGATTGGGCGATCTGGTGCGGGGCTGCGCGGACTGAGTCTGGGCGAGCAGGGGATGGGGGGCTAGGGCTCGGGTTTGGTGAGAGGGAGAGAGAGAGAGAGAGAGAGAGAGTGAGAGAGAGAACAAAAGGGGAAAATGGGATTTTTCCTTATTTTTCCATCCTTATCCAATTTTAAATAAGCCTTAAAGACCTAAAATCCCTTCCCACGGCTTTCTCCTTCGAGACCCAGCTGAAGCAATCTTTTCCAATAAATAAAAGTCACTTAAATCAAACTCCCAAATCAACATTAAGGGCAAGGGTTCAAATCCCAAAGGAAGCACTCAAACAACAATAATTTTGCCAAAACCCAAACCATTTCCAAACGACTAGCCCAACATCTTGGGTCTTGCAACCAACAATCAATCAAGCCTCGACAAAGGCAGGAGCGACCTTGGAATCCTGAAAATCCACAAATCCTGCCCGGGGAGAAAAAGATCAAAATACCCCCTAAGGGTTAAATAGCTCTACGACCCAACCGAACAACCGAATCTTGAACCGAAAGCACCTGGAAAACTGGAATAGAAAACTGGGCCGTTACATGTCTGCTCTCAGCTTCTGGGGGATGACAACCTGACAGTTCTAACTAAGATTTCAGAGTAATCAATTCTTGACTATTCAAACATGCTCAACAGTACAAATACATAACCTAGCATGATACTGCGAACTTAAAACATGAATCACAGAACATGTTGGAAGGACAAACCTAACATGACACTAACATGTAGAAACAGAGGTAATCATGCTAGCAAAAATCAATTAACAAAGCAGTCTTATCCACTAACATGCTTATAACAATCAACTAGCATACAAGGTTCAATCTAGACATATCGCAGGGTCCACACAACCCTGGTAAGAGATCCTTACCTGGAAACAAGTAGAAAAAAATAATAACAATAACCACGATAAGGCTTCTCCAGCTGCAGAATCAACACAACCTAACAATGATATACATACAAACACCATCAATAAATGGGCTAGCTAAAGGAACATGAGCAAAAAATACAAGGCACCGGAGGATACCCCAAAACCGAGGAGGCAAGCTCTCGGCAGCTAAGGCTCTCGGTTAGGCTCGCGGGCACAAGGGCAGGCTCAGCAAGATGCGTGCGGCAGCAAGAAAGCGGCAGGCAAGGAGTGAGCGAGAGACCTTGGCACCGAGCAATGAGGGTGTCTGCGCGAGCTGCTGCCGCACGCTAGTCTGGCTTCGAAGCGAGGCTTCGCATGGGCGAGGCATCTCGATCTTCTTGGCCGCGATCAGCTCTTGCACGTGGATCGGTGAAGGCTCTCCCAGTTGCGCGTGCAAGCGATCTACAAGGCTGCCCTCGGTATGGCTATTTGTGGTGCGAGTGCGGGTGATGCGATTACGAAGGGCGATCGGGCTACGAAAGGTGATCCGTGCATGCTCGATGCGATCGGGCTGGATGGCTAAAGGCTGCTGCTTGCGTTGGGCGATGTAGAGGAAACATAGCGGGGCTGAGCGAGTGGTTTTGCTAGGGTGACGACATGCACAACAAGAGGAACCTCGGTTAGGAACAACCAACCAACAAAGGAAAAAATCTCAACTAAGGAAGAAGGCTTACCTCACGGATCTCGGCTTGGCTGCTTGAAGGAGCTCTTGGTAACATGAAAGGGAGACGAATTTGGCGATCAAACAAGAAGGACGAGAAGAAGAGGGAGAGAATGGTGAGTTCGTGCTGCTAGATTATGACAAATGCGATTCCTCCTTCCTCTTTTAGTCGATTAAAATCCAGGTCATCCTCCCTTTGAGTCCCAGCAACAACCCATTTTTCTCTTAATTTTTCTCTTTTAATAACACGACTCCAACTCCCTTGCATGTCACAGGTTCGAACCCCAATAACAGCCCTTTTATTTTCTTATTTTATTTACAAGGCCAAAATCCCAAATCCAACACTTTTAACTCCTTAACCATCAATAATAATCCTGAAAACCTGCAACCGAAAAACGACCAAGACTCAGCAAATGAAATAAACAGTCCTGGAATTCCTGATTAACTACCAAACTGGCCTTGAGGGAAAAATGACCAAAATGCCTCTAATGGCTAAAATAGCACTAACGGCCTAACCGAATGATCGAATAACGAACCGAACGTACCTGGTGAATTGGAATGGAAAACTAGGTCGTTACAAGGCTTGACAGCATTGCAAGGTTTCGGTAGCGTGTGTGCGGGCTAGGCTAGCGGATGCGATAAGGCTGCTACGAAGCCGTGTGGCGTGAGCGAAGCGAGCCGGACGGAGACATGTGTGGGCTTCAAATGTTGGCGTGCGGTCAGGCGACAGCTTAGACGAGGCTTCGTGAGGGATGCTGTGCAATGTGCATCGATGCAGGTGTGTGCGAGTGGCAGAGACCGTGCGGCTAGGGCTTACGATGGCAAGGGTAGCGATGGCTTGCGATGGACGTTGGCTGCTCGCAGCTGTGTAAGGCGACAAGGGCTGCAGCATGGCTGCTTGATCGGCTCTAACTGCTTGAATGAAATAAATACAAATCTGAACTAATAACACAATTAACAGGCAATGTTTCAAGCACTGAACAGATTACTACGCAAGTGCACGTAGTCAATTTCAATCAAGTGATAAGTTTAGAAGTCATCTCCATAGGGACTGGTTTAATCTTAGGATAAGTGTTAATTGAAGAGTCAACGACAAGAATATAAAGGAAATGATGATGGTAACCGATTTTACTAAACACAATTTAAGTAACACTAGAATGGGGCAGAAATGCTAAAGATACTGAGAATCCAACTAATTCAACTACGACCGGGTAAATGCTATAAACTTCCGACGGCAAAATGCTAGAACAAAAGAAATCAACTGTTAATATAATAACACAAATGCAACCAAATAATGATGGGAACAGAAGAAAGATACTCAAATGAGAAGGTAGGTTTCGGCTAAGGGTCGGTTAAGTGTGATTAACATGCAACGAGGGTGAAATATAGTGAGAAGCAAACTCCGCACAACACGCAATCTAATGCACTTTCTCAAGATGCATTCATGCTCTTCGAGCTTGAGTTCTCGCATCTAAACTCGAAGCTACAAACAGTGAAATGTGCACTAGTGATGTGGCTATCTCTAGCCTCCCTCTTTAACAAGCAGGAGATCCTAACATGAAACTAGTGGACATGAATAGGTTATCTTTCATCATTCTCTCTCTCGCGATGAAAAGACAAGAAAACATGAATGGATGATTAGTCGAAACATTATTTTAGTTAAAACGCCTAATATGTCTTAGTCTAACATCCCCTTGCTCACCCAAGAAACATGCATCACAGACTCATCCCTTCAACCCTCACCTATATGAATTTAGCTCATGATTATGCTAGAACAAAAAGAAACAGACGGTAGGAATGCTATAAACATCATGCAACAGAACTTGTAAACGAAGCTTTCACAAAATGAAAAAGAACAACAATGGAACAGTGAACATCCAGCTCAAATATAGATAAAATGATGAAAGCGTTTCAGAACAACTCAGAAGAAGATGAAAGGATACCCAAAATACGTGAAGAACTTCAATAAACTAAAAACGAACATTAAACAGGAATCCGTGCTTGGAAACTACAATATAGAAGATAGAACGAGAACTACAAAGAAAGAAAGAAAGAAAAAGTAGAATATTCTTATGGAAAATGCAAAATCACGAAAACAATTGTAACGGCCCAGGTTTTCATCCCGGTTTTCCAGGTATGTCTTAAGGGTATTTTGGTAATTTGGTCAGGCAGTTAGGGTTGTTTCTGTCTTCTTAGGTTTTTATGTTCTTGGATGTTTAAATTGGGGTTTGGACGCATTGTGGTTGAGTTTGGGTGTTGAGGGTTGCAAAAATAAAGATAAGAGTTTTGCCGGAATAAAAAGGCATCAGTTGGGGTTTGAACCAGGGTGGCCTGGCTCAGAGGGGCCTTGCCAGATGAGCTTCAGGCAGTTATTGATACTTATTCCGCAAGTTATCTTGGTTTGCCTTAGTTTTCTAGACTTAAGAGAGTTGGATTAAAAAAAATAGGTTTTTTTTTTCTCCTTCCCAAATCCCCTTGCCGCATCCTCTTCTCCAGAGCTCGTTCTTGCCGTGCGATTTCCAGCCTCCCAAAAGTTTCGATCGATCGTTCTGGGTAAGTGATCCTTGTGTTTCGATTTTCCTCTCCTTGTTGTTGTTGCCGATCCGTTTGGCTAAGGGATTGGTTGGGTTGTTCTTGCTAGCTGAGAGGAGGGGAAGGTAATTGTTGGTTGTGTGTTGTTGTTTTGGTTGCAGCCTTGCAGCCGCACGGAGTCGCCCAGCCTGTAGCAGCCCCGTTGCGTCGCCGCCCAGCCTGTAGTAGCCCCGTCGCGTTGCAGCCTCTGCCCGTCGCTCGATCCCGCCAGTCTGCAGTAGCGCTTCGCCTAGCACAGAGACGCATTGCTCAAGCCAGCCGGAGCGCGAGCAGCAGCCCTATCGCGATCGCAGCCCCGCACGCACGCGAGCAGCCCCTGTCGCGCGTAGCCCTTCGCACGCCAGCCACCGAGCCGCATGCCCAGGCCCTGCAGTGCCCCAACACCCTATTGCAGCACCTGCTGCACGCCCTGCCTCGCTGCTCGCTTGTGCCTACACCGTGCCGCACACTGCCCAATCGTGCAGCAGCGCAGACGCATGCCCCAGCGCCGCTCTCCTGCCAGCCGTGCCGCACGCCCTACCGAGCCCTGCCGCTCATTCCCAGCTGCACGTCGCCGAGCCGTGTGCCTTACAGCCTATCCGTCAGCGTGCCAACCCCGTGGCGTGTGAGTTGCTTCCGACCGAGCTGAGTTCTGTTTGTATTTTACCTAAGGCCTAAAGATTGTGATGTTTGTTGTTTGCTTGTTAGGTTCTCGATAGCTAGCTCGGGTTCGGTTGCAGCTTAAGATCCTTTTTGTTTGTTGTTTGCTTTCCGACCCAGGTAAGGATTTCTTACCGGAGTTGTGTGGGCCCTGCGATATTTTCTATGATTGTTGATTGTATGTATGTTATGTTTATCAGCATGTTAGTGGATAGGTGCTCTGTTCTGAATTTCGACTGGCATGATTCTCGTGTTATTTCTCATGTTAGTTCCATGCTAGGTTGTTCTGTTCTGGCATGTTCGTTATATGTTCTTGCTTCGTAGTATCATGCTAGGTTCATTGTTTCTTCTGAGCCTGAGTTAGTATGTTTGCTGTTAGCTGTTTATAGCTTAGAGTTCTGAAAGGTAGCATCATCTGGGCGAGGTTGCATAACGTAACTTGCATCCGTGGCAGGGACGTGCGAGGCACTACTCCGTCCCTAATCTGTCGTTAGGGTTTAGCTAACCTTAACGGTAGCCCAGTGCAATCTTGGGTGAGGGTGGCAGACTGTTAAATGCCCCAACGGTCAGGGGAATTACGAGGCATTGTTTTGTCCCTAGCAGTCGACACGACCTCAGCGTGTCGGTAGTAGCCCTTGATTGCCACCTGATAGGGCAAGGACCGGTTCTTGGTGTAAGCCTACCACGACCAGTTTCTTAGCCTCAAGTGCGGTGGTACAGACTAAAATAGTCATAGTGTCCTGGTCTCACACCACTATGTTCAGTGACATCGATCCAGAGATTCTATTAGGCATGCGTACTGGACCAGGGCAGCATGCTCTAGACCTAGCACCTCCCTAGTTTGTAGCAGCATGCGGTGTGCGCACATGATCATTACAACGCCGACTGGAGAGCTCATTGGGATCTTGAGTTCAGTGCACCTTTCGTATCGACAATAGTAGGAAAGCTGAGGCCGAGATTAGTTTCTCGTAGAGTATTGAGATGCGTTGTAGTTTTTCGGAGTAAGACTGTAAGATGGCATCCATGGTATTTATATATGGATTAAAGTGATATGCTCTCTTCTGTGTTATATTCATAGCTTGCATACTTTCTGCTAGATGACCAGTTATATCGTATTGTACCCCGGTTGGGGATTCTTACTGAGTAATTCGTTACTCACCCTTATTTTGTGGTTTTCCACAAGTAATTAGGGGCGAGACAAGATGGCTGATGGAGGAGCTGCGGATCATGGAAACCTGCCGTCTTTAACTCTGAGTTTATGTTTATGTCTTTGTTTTGTCCTCTGAATGCATGTAGTTGGGCACGGAGCCCTTATTTTGGTAATTTGGTCCGGCGTTAGGGCCTTTTCTGTCTTTCTCAACTGATATTATTCTTGGATGGACAAATGTAGGGTTTGGTTGCTTTGTGGTTGTGTTTGGGCATGGAGAGATGCAAGTTTTAATTAGTGGTTTTAAAGTGTTGTTGTTGGGTTTCGAACCGGGGTGGCCAGGGAGTCAGAGGTGTGGTCCTGCTAGTTGGGCCACCGGGTGCTTTTGTTGTTCATTCCGCGGTATGTCTTGGTTTACTTTGGGTTTTGGGATTTTGGTGTGTTTGATTAAAAGAAAAGAAAATAGGTTTTCATCTTTTTGCTTCTCCAAATCCCCATTGCCGCCCAACCCCCTTTTCTCCCAACCTCTCCTTGCCGTGTGTCTTCTCCCAAAAGCTTCGCCATCTCGTTCATCCCGGGTAAGTGTTCTCGATCTCTCTCTCTTTTCGTTGTTGGTGTTGTTCTTGCTGGCCGAGAGAAGAAGAGGTTGAATTTTGATGTTGTGCAGCCAGCCGAGCAGCCCTACAGCGCCGTCGCATGCCCATCCCACCAGCAGCCGCATCGCACCAGCAGCCCCTGTCGCACGCAGCTAGTAGCTCGCAGCCCTTGGCCGATCGTAGCCCCTACCGTCGCATTGCAGCAATAGCAACACCGAGCCCCTGGCCGATCGCAGCTGGCCCTCGCATGCGGCGGCTGAAACCACAGACTCGTCTTAGAGCGAGCACGCCCAGCAGCGCCCCACTCAGGTGCAACGCTGTGTCCGCGCGTGCGATCCACTCGCTATACCAAAGACGCCAAGAGTGCCTAGCCCCGTGCAGCCGTCTGCGCTCGCACGCGCGGCCCCTTGCTGTGTGAGTTGCTCCCGAGCCGATCGGATCTTTGTGTGTTGTTGCCTTCCGACCAAGGTAAGGATTTCTTACCAGAGTTGTGTGGGCCCTGCGATATATTCTGTGATTGTTGTTTGTATGCTTGTTTATGTTTATCAACATGTTAGTGGATAGGTGCTCTCTTATGAATTTCGACTGGCATGATTCTCGTATTGTTTCTCATGTTAGTTCCATGCTAGGTTGTCCTGTTCTGGCAAGCTCGTTATCTGTTCTTGCTTCTTAGTACCATGCTAGGTTCGTTATTTCTACTGAGCACGTATTGGATTGTTTGCTGTTATCTGTTTATAGTTTAGGATTCTGATAGGTAGCATCATCAGGGCGAGAATACATAACGTAATTTGCATCCGTGGCAGGGACATGCGAGGCAGTACTCCCTCCCTGATCCATCTTTAGGGTTTAGCTAACCCTAACGACAGCCCAGTGCCATCTTGGGTGAGGGTGGCAGACTGTTAAATGCCCCAACGGTCAGGGGAATGACGAGGCATTGCCTTGTCCCCGGCAGTCAACACGTCTTCGGCGTGTCGGCAGTAGCCCTTGATTGCCACCTGATAGGGCAAGGACCGGTTCCTGGTGTAAGCCTACCACGATCGGTTTCTTAGCCTCAGGTGCGGTGGTACAGGCTGACATAGTCATAGTGTCCTGGTCTCGCACCACTATGCTCAGTGACACCGATCCAGAGATTTGTTAGGCAAGCGTACTAGACCAGGGCAGCATACCCTAGATCCAAAGACTCCTGGTTTGCGTGAAGATGCAGTCGCGCGCCTGACACGCTCATTACAGCGCCGACTGGAGAGCTCCTCGGGATCTTGAGTTCAATTCACCTTTCGTATCGACAGTAGGAAGGCTGAGGCCCAGACTAGTTTCTCGTATAGTATCGTAAAGCGTTGTAGTTTTCCGGAGTAAGACCATAAGATGGCATCCAAGGTTTATGTATGGATTTAAGCGATGTGCTCTCTTCTGTGTTTAAATTCATAGCTTGCATACATTCTGCTAGATGACTAGTTGTATTGTATTGTACCCCGGTTGGGGATTCTTACTGAGTAATTCGTTACTCACCCTTATTTTGTGGTTTTCCACAGGTAACCATGGCGTGAGACAGGATTGCTGAAGGAGGAGCTGCTGATCATGGAAACCAGCTGTTTTAAACTCTGAGTCTTATGTCTATGTTTTTATGTTTTATTGTCCTCTGAATGCATGTAGTGGGGCACGGAGCCCTTAGGTTGTTTTCTGGTTGCTTTCTGGATTCTGACACTGATGTAAACTATTTTGGATTTTGAATGTTTGAATTAAATCTCTGATTAGAGTA
The DNA here is from genome assembly GCA_036507275.1 of Sicyos edulis. NCBI lineage: Eukaryota > Viridiplantae > Streptophyta > Magnoliopsida > Cucurbitales > Cucurbitaceae > Sicyos > Sicyos edulis. The sequence goes on along the minus strand of CM071856.1, from coordinate 13,127,562 downwards.
CGTTTTAAATTGTATTTAGCTTGGAACAGGTACTTGGAAACATGGACAGGTTCCAGGACATTTTGTGTTTGTTTTTTAATGGATGTTTACCGCTTTTAGTTTTATTCAGAATCTAGAAAGTGATCTTGCATAATATTTTCTACGTTTTTAAGCATGCATTGAGGTAAAGGCCTAGTTTAGGACCCCATTTCTAGTCGGGTCTTTACAATTCATCTAGTGTATGCCTTGTTTAGTGTTGTAGAGCGGATACAAGCAGTTTCTGACTTGTTGTTGGTTTGGGTGTAGATCGCCAGCATGCCAATTACCTGTGCAGGAAGAGGAGGTTTGAGAGCAGCTGGTCAGAGTATGAGGATTGGTTCTGATACCGCTGGGACATCGTCCCAAGCTGAGACAGATAGTGTGCCACTAGTAGCTCCTCCTATTTTTCCTAGAGAAGGCGTTGAGGCGATCGAGGGCCGAGAGACTGCTCTTGGAGCAGAGTTTGTAGATTCCATGAGGGCCATGATGGTCAGTCTGTTGAGCGACCAGAGGGCAGAGACCCAGACTTTGTTGGCCGCGCAACGGGAAGAGTCTCGAGCCCAGATAGAGCAGTTGAATCGGATGTTCCAACAGGGCACTGCAGCACCACCAGCTCCACAGGAGCAAGCAGCAACAGAGGCAGTTGGGGCAGAGGGTGCTGAGGAACTTGGTAGATGGGTGAAAGACTTTGTGAAGTGGAAGCCTGAGAAGTTCGACGCCCTAGGAGATCCATTAGCAACAGCTAGATGGATTGCCCATCTAGAGTACACCTTTCTGATTATGGTGTGTTCCGATGTTCAGAGTCCGCTATGTGCAGCTCATGTGCTAAGAGGCACAGCTAGATGGTGGTGGGAGTCCACTTTGAGTGAGAGACAAGCTGGGTCTCTACCTGCCACCTGGGATTTCTTTAAGACGGAGTTTAAGGCCAAGTATATCAGTGAAGAGGCCCAGGAAAAGATGGTAGAGCTGTTTCAGAACATGTAGCAGGGATCTGATTCGATAGAGGAGTATGAGAGGAAGTTCTCTGAGTATGGATACTTCGCTCCGCAGTTGATAGCTACTCCTGAGTTAAAGATAAGGAAGTTTATTTCTGGTCTGAGACAGGGTGTATCCCAGGATGTCAGGGCACAGGCCCCCGATACTTATGCTAAGGCGGTGCAGTTGGCGACCATTTATAATGGAAAGTACCTAGTGGAGCAGGTTGTCGCCGCTCCGGTTCAGCGTCCTGTCCCAGCCACATCGGGGTAGAAGAGGAAGTTTGACTTCAGAGGAGGCGGCCAGCGCCGCCAAGAGCAGTATCAGAACCAAGACCAGCGTAGAGCTCCAGTTCGCTTCCAGCCTCGCCAGCAGGGCGGTCCTAGACAGATTCCCCCATGTGCTACTTGTGGGAGAGCCCACATTGGAGTTTGTCAGGTAGGGACCAGACTTTGTTACCGCTGTGGTAAGGAGGGGCACTTGGCCCGTTTTTGTAATCAGCCAGCTATGATAGCTCAGCCGGTGCAGCAGCATCAGAGTGGGGTGTTCGCTACGACTCGACAGGAGGCCGAGCGTACAGGTGCTACTGTGGCAGGTACGCTACTTGTTTTAGATCACAGCGCATTTGTTTTGTTTGATTCTGGTTCTACGCATTCATTTGTATCTGTTATGTTTGCTGAGCATGCTAGTTTGAGATTAGAGCCTCTAGGATTTGAGTTGTCAGTTGCAACTCCTTCGGGAGTCAGAATGTTAGCTAGAGATAAGGTTAAGGATGGCTGGATCGAGATATCCAGAGAGTTACTTGTAGCTACGCTCATAGTCCTGCCTATGAGCGGCTTTAATGTGATACTTGGCATGGAGTGGTTAGCTGCTAACCACGCGTTGATTGACTGCCACCGGAAAGAAGTAGTGTTCAGGCCGTCGGGTCGGCCCAGCTTTAAGTTTCGTGGAGTCCAGGGTGGAGTTTGCACGCTGATAGTTTCAGTTGTGAAAGCTCGTCGTCTGTTAGCTCGTGGAGCTTGGGGCAACCTAGCCAAGTTGTCTGGGGAGAGCCGCCCCTCTCTGACTGTTGATCAGGTACCAGTCGTACATGAGTCTGCAGATGTATTACCTAAGGAGTTACCGGGGTTGCCCCCGAAGAGAGAGGTTGACTTCACAATCGAGCTCGAGCCAGGGACCCTCCCGATCTCGAAGGCTCCGTATCGTATGGCGCCAGCAGAGTTAAAGGAACTTAAGGTTCAGTTGCAGGAGATGTTAGATCGAGGGTTCATCCGTCCGAGTGTGTCCCCGTGGGGAGCACCAGTTCTGTTTGTAAAAAAGAAAGATGGTTCGATGCGCTTGTGTATAGATTATCGTGAGCTTAATAAGGTTACAGTGAAGAATAAGTACCTGTTGCCTCGTATTGATGATTTATTTGACCAGCTTCAGGGCGCTTCCGTGTTCTCCAAGATAGATTTGAGATCCGGTTACCATAAGTTGCGGATCAGGAATGCCGACATTCCTAAGACAGCTTTCAGGTCTAGATATGGTCACTACGAGTTCGTGGTCATGTCGTTCAGATTGACTAACACCCCAGCAGCGTTTATGGACATGATGGATAGGGTGTTCAAATCATTTTTGGACAGCTTCGTCATCGTGTTCATTGACGACATTCTGATCTATTCGAGGACTAAGGAGGATCATGTAGAGCATTTGAGGCAAGTGTTGTCAGCTTTGAGAAAAAACCAGCTTTATGCGAAGTTTTCCAAGTGTGATTTCTGGTTGGAGCAGCTGGCCTTCCTAGGTCACGTAGTATCGAGAGATGGTATAGCCATGGACCCCGCGAAGATTGAGGCCGTGAGTTCGTGGGCCAAGCCGACTTCAGTTGCCGAGATTCGCAGCTTTCTGGGTTTGGCAGGTTACTACCGTCGGTTCGTCAAGGACTTTTCCGTCATAGCCTTGCCCCTCACTAGTCTGACGAGGAAGGGTGTCGAGTTTGTTTGGGATGGTAAGTGTGATGAGAGCTTTGCCAGGCTTAAGCGCAGTTTTACTTCAGCACCAGTGTTAGCAGTCCCGGACGGGACAGGTGGTTTCGTAGTATACAGCGTGCTTCCAAGTTTGGGTTAGGTTGTGTGTTGATGCAGCACGGGAAGGTAATTGCTTATGCTTCCCGTTAGTTGAAATCGTATGAGCAGAACTACCCGACTCATGATATGGAGTTGGCAGCAGTAGGGTTTGCGTTGAAGATTTGGAGGCATTACTTGTACGGAGAGCGGATTCAGATGTTTACTGATCACCAGAGCCTCAAGTATCTGTTTACCCAGAAGGAGCTAAATATGAGGCAAAAGAGATGGTTAGAGTTGGTGAAACATTATGATTGTGAGATTTTGTACCATCCAGGTAAAGCCAATGTTGTGGCTGATGCGTTGAGTAGAAAAACGTAGCACTCCGCGGCGTTGTTGAGTTCCCAACATAGATTTCGGAAAGAGTTCGAGCGGGCCGAGGTTGCAGTGTTGTTGGGTGAGGTTTCCGCCAGAGTAGCTCAGTTGACAGTTCAGCCTTCGATCAGACAGCGAATTATTGATAGCCAGCCGAGTGACCCCGCCCTTAAGAGACTGATTGACAGAGTTAGTGTTTACGGAGACTTTGACTTCGTATTTTCACCAGACAGTGGGTTGACTTACAGGGGCCGATTGTGTGTTTCGGAGGTTGCACGATTTTGAGCAGAGTTACTTTCAGAGGCCCACAGTTCACCGTTTGCTTGGCACCCCGGGGGTACCAAGATGTATCAGGATCTTAAGCAGATGTTCTGGTGGATGGGCATGAAGAGAGACGTTGCAGAGTTCATTAGTCGGTGCTTCACTTGTCAGCAAGTGAAGGCACCCAGGTAGAGGCCAGCCGATTTGTTGCAGCCGCTGAGTGTGCCTCAGTAGAAATAGGAAGAGATCTCCATGGACTTTATTTCTTGTTTGCCGAGGACTCCGAGGAAGTTTTCTCAGATCTGGGTGATTGTAGACCGCTTGACTAAGAGCGCACACTTCATTCCCGGTAGAGACACTTATACCGTGGAATAGTGGGCGCAGTTGTTTTTGGACCAGATTATCCGTTACCATGGTGTGCCTGTGAGGATTGTTTCGGGCCGTAATTCGAGGTTTACTTCTCGTTTCTGGAGAGCGCTCTAGAAAGTCTTAGGCACCTAGTGCAGTTTCAGCACAACTTTTCACCCTCAGACAGATGGCCAGACTAAGAGGGTGAACCAGATTCTTGAGGATATGCTGAGAGCCTGCGTGTTAGACTTCTCGGGAAGTTGGGACTAGTATCTGTATCTGATGGAGTTCGCTTATAATAACAGTTATTAGTCGACGATTCAGATGGCTCCATTCAAGGCTTTGTATGGTAAGCGTTGCCGGTCTCCTGTGTTCTGGGAAGAGGTTAGAGATAGACAGGTTTTGGGTTCTGAGTTGCTATAGTTGACCAACAGTGTAGTGCGGAAGATTAGAGCCCGTATGTTGATAGCTCAGAGCAGGCAGAAAAGTTACGCCGATGTGCGGCGTCGAGACTTGGAGTTTGAGGTTGGACAGCACGTGTTCCTAAAGGTTGCACCGATGCGTGGTGTGTTGAGGTTTGGTAAGCGAGGGAAGTTGAGTCCCCATTTTGTTGGCCAGTTTGAGATTCTTGAGAGGATTGGCAGAGTTGCATATCGGTTAGCCTTACCTCCATCATTGTCAGCAATGCACAGTGTTTTTCACGTATCGATGTTGAGGTAGTATGTGCCGGACCCGTCGCACATTATAGACTTTGAGCCTTTGCAGCTGAATGAGGATTTGAGATTCGAAGAGAAGCACGTGAGGATTCTAGCATTTGAGACTAAGACGTTGCGTAATCGAGAGATTTGTTTGGTAAAGGTTCAGTGGAGGAGTCAAAGTTCTGAGCTTGCACTATCCTGAGCTGTTTCAGTCTTAAGGACTTTCGGGGACGAAAGTCATAAAAGGAGGGAATACTGTAACGGCCCAGGTTTTTATCCCTGTCTTCCTGGTATGTCCTAAGGGTATTTTGGTAATTTGGTCTGGCCGTTAGGGCTTTTTCTGTCTTCTCAGCTGTTTATGTTCTTGGATGTTTAAATTGGGGTTTGGATGCATTCTGGTTGAGTTTGGGTGTTGAGGGTTGCAAAAATAAAGATAGGAGTTTTGTCGGAATAAAAATGCATCAGCTGGGGTTTGAACTAGGGTGGCCTGGCTAGTTAGCAGAGGGGCCTTGCCAGATGAGCTTCAGGCGGTTATTGATACTCATTCCGCAGGTTCTCTTGGTTTGCCTTGGTTTTCAGGACTTAAGAGAGTTAGATTAAAAAAAAAAGGTTTTTCTCTTTTCTCCTTCCCAAATCCCCTTGCTGCATCCTCTTCTCCAAAGCTCGTTCTTGCCTTGCGATTTCCAGCCTCCCGAGAGTTTCGATCGATCGTTCTGGGTAAGTGATCCTTGTGTTTCAATTTTCCTCTCCTTGTTGTTGTTGCCGATCCGTTTGGCTACGGGATTGGTTCGGTTGTTCTTGTTGGCCGAGAGGAGGAGAAAGGTAATTGTTGGTTGTGTGTTGTTGTTTTGGTTGCAGCCGCACAGAGTCGCCTAGCCTGCAGCAGCCCCGTCGCGTCGCCGTCTGGCCTGTAGCAGCCCCTGCCCGTCGCTTGATCCCGCCAACCTGCAGCAGTGCTTCGCCCAACACTGAGACGCATCGCTCAAGCAAGCTCCCGCGCGAGCAGCAGCTTTGTCACGATCGCAACCCCGCACGCACGCGAGTAGCCTCTATAGCCCTGTAACGGCCCAGTTTTCTATTTCGGTTTCCCAGGAGTTTTCGGGACATTATGCGGATGTTCGGATGGGCCGTTAGAGCTTTTTAACCTTTAAGGGTATTTTGGTATTTTGCTCCCAGGTCAGAGGTTGAGGATTTTCGTGGCTTGAGGTCATTTCGGCCTTCGTTGAGACTTGATTAATGTTGGTTGCAAGACCCAAGGAGTTTGGGTTAGTTGATTAGAAGTTCGGAGACATTCCGGTTGATAGCAAAATTAATTGGAATTTAATTGGTCCCATTGGGATTTGAACCCTTGCCCTAATGGTGAAATTGGAGTTTTTAGAAAAAGAAGATTTAGTTAAAAAGAAAAGAATTTCTTTAGCCGGACTCATGAAGAAAGCCTTGGGAAGGGATTTTAGACCCATTTAAATTAGGAAAAGGAAAAGAAATCCTATTCCCCTTGTTTTGGAAAAAACTCTCTCTCTCTCTCTCTCTCTCTCTCTCTCTCTCTCTCTCTCTCTCTCTCTCTCTCTAGCCGACCTCACCAAGAAACCCTAGCCGCCCTAGCCGCACCCTCGCTCACTTTCTCACTCCCAGCGCACCGGCAGCACCCACCAGTGCTCAGCCCAACGCCTGCATCGCGCCCATGCCAGCGCGCGCCCGATCGATCGCCGCCTCGCCCGGCCAGGCGCGTCGCGCCGTTCCGCACCTAGAGCCGCCCGAGCGCGCGCGCGCTCCGCTGCTGCCGCCCCAGACGCGCGTCGCCGCGCGCTGTCCCTCGCAGACCCGACGCGTCCGCTTTGCGCGCGCGCCGAGCAGCGCCAGCGCCAGCCTCGCCAGCGCCAGCGCCCAGCCCAGCCCAGCGCCCAGCGCCCTGCCGCCAGCCCCAGCGCCGTCACTTCTTTGCTAGCTGCCGAGACGTGTGCCTTCTCGGTTGGTAAATTCCCGAGCCTCCACCCTTTGGACTTCCTGATTCTAGATGCTGTTTATTAATTAGGATATTTTATTACTTGCTTAGGTTGCTCGGGTTCGCTTAAAAGCTCGAGGGTCGTTGTTTGATTCGGGATAGTTAACCTCCACTTATTTCCAGGTAAGGATTCTTACCCGGGGTTGTGTGGACCCTGCGAATAGTTGATAGCACGCTGATTACTGTAATTATATGAGTTTCTAGTGATAGGTTTCATGTTTTCTTTTGATTCATGTTCGTGACATGTTTACATCCCGTTAGTCCCATGTTAGGTTTTCCTATCTTGATAGAACCATGCTGCCTATTGTATGCTGCTAGACCCAAGTTCGGTTAGATGTGTGATGTATAGTATAGGGGGACGTAGAGGTAACTAGTTTGGGGTCACGCTCGGGCAAGACCCGATGGACATCTGGAGGTGTAAGGCCCTACGGGCATCCTAGGTGTGTAAGGCCCACTGGGCATCACTGAGTCTAGAGGTGTAAGGCCCTACGGGCATCCTAGGTGTGTAAGGCCCACTGGGCATCACTGCGTCTAGAGGTGTAAGGCCCTACGGGCATCCTAGGTGTGTAAGGCCCACTGGGCATCACTGAGTCTAGAGGTGTAAGGCCCTACGGGCATCCTAGGTGTGTAAGGCCCACTGGGCATCACTGAGTCTAGAGGTGTAAGGCTCTACGGGCATCCTAGGTGTGTAAGGCCCACTGGGCATCACTGATTCTGGAGGTGTAAGGCCCTATGGGCATCCTAGGTGTGTAAGGCCCACTGGGCATCACTGATACTAAGTGTGTAAGGCCCCACTGGGCATCACTGTGTCCTAGGTTGTGTAAGGCCCGAAGGGCATCCAAATGTAGGACCTAGGAGAGGCTATAGACGGAAGCCCTTGAGTAGGCTCGCCTTTGAAGTAGCTCATAGCCTACACCAACCGTGCCCGCTCTAAGTCATTGTATGGTTGCATGTCCGTGTGCTAAATGAGATGTTTTCGTATTGTACCCCGGTTTGGGATTCTTACTGAGTATGTTTATACTCACCCTTATTTTCTGTGGTTTTCCACCAGGTAACTTGGGACAGAGGCTGGATGGCTAGGAGGAGGCTGCTGGACGATCATGGATAGCTGACTCTGAGTTGCACGTTCTTTTAATGTTTTCTTTGATGATTTAGCATGTAGTGGGACTTGGGTCCCTAGGAAAAGCACTCAAAAATCTATTTTATGTTTCTCGTACCGTTTTCCCTTGATTTGTTTTTAAGAAAGAACTGATCAGTTATCTACCTGTTTATTTTAAATGGAACTATATTTTCCTTGTTTTGAATGTTCTTACTTCAAAGATTTAAATTTCAAACTCTGAACGACGTTTTACATTCCTAATCATGCATGCTAAGTAAGGACTTTAGGATAGAGACCGTTTCTTTGGGTCGGGTCCTTACAGTTGGTATCAGAGCTCAGAGTTATAGGTTCTGTAGACTGACCTGCAATTGTAGGTTGTTTTCCATGATCATCAGTAGCTCGAAACTGACCATCGTGTATGTCCATAAGTTTAAGGTTAATGGTTAAGAATTACAATACTGCATCTGGTATACATGTGTTACCCTTGTTGGGCAGTGAGAGCCCCAGCGTGGGCTAGTTTTTATGCCTTGTGTAGACCGCCAGTTGTTGATTACACATTGAGGAGCAGGGACGTTTGGTATGTCCAATCGAGGAGTTGGACTGATCGTGTTGTTGTTGAGACCACGTCCGTGGTTGTCTAGACCCGTAGGCCATTTTTAGCCCCGCGATTGAGCGACCAAGAGGAGGGGTAGAGGCTAGTCTACCTCGAGCGAGACTCCTTGAGCAAAGTGTGCTCCCGCCATGAGAGAGTTGATGGCGTGTCTCTTTTAGCTATCGAGGGCGGAGACCCGTGCGAAGATTGTAGCGTGTAGTGAGGAGTCTCGGTGCAGATAGCCTAGTTGATGAGTTTTATTTAGGAGACACCCCCAGTAGCTCCAGTAACCCCGGAGGTTTCCTGGAAGGGCTTAATCAAGCAGTTCATGCCGATGAGTTAGTTGGAATTATTCGAGCCACGAGTTTGGCAAGTGGAAGCCTGAGGAGCTTGATGCTTTAGAGAACTTCTTTGCGTAGAGAAGGTGGTTAACCAGGTTCGAGTTTATCATCCAAGTGTTGGGATGACCTGGTGTTCAGAGACCGATGACCTGATGTTCGTGAGGTCGAGGCGTGCTGCTCGTGCCGCTTTGATGCAAAGCGGTGTGGTGGTGGAAGTCCCCTGTGAGAGGCGGACCAGCAGAGTCTCCACCAGTCGCCCGGTCTATTGGCAAGTTGCCGTGTTAGTAGCTTTTGAGAAGGATGTAGAGACATCCTGTCCCCTTGCAAGCCTGCTGTCGTTTTACAGCCAGTTCTTTTAGTACCCTCGTAGCCAGGGGGTAGTGTGGAGTTTGCTTGTCAGGGCTTAATCCGTTTGTGGATTTCAGCGGGCTAGTAGAGTGGAGCACTCTTTTGTTTGGATGTTCCAAGTGTGGAACAAGTTGTTGCCACCCGAGGAGTTGGCCTGAGCTTTTGTTGAGCATCGAGTGGGATGCAGAAGTTGGCCTGAGCTATTATTGAGCATCGAGTGGGATGCAGGAGTAGGCCGTGGCATGTCTGTTAGGCGAGATGCCAGAGATTAGACTGCTCGAATATTTGGACTCTTGTGCCGAGTGCCATTGCCCCGTCAATTGGAGTGTGACCTTCCTTTTCTTCAAAGGGGTATAAAGCTCGTTTAGGGCTGATTTGTGTTGTAAAGAATGTAGTGCCTGTTGGCACCAAGCTTTGAGAGGAGGCCTAGATTCAGGCCAGTTGGCACTTTTTGTGCGTGGAGGTTCCATGGTCGCCGAGAGTATAGCATCCCCGCTAGTCTTGTACCCATTTCCTAAGGTTGCACCTGTTTGGGTTGCATAAGAGATCTAGCTAGGTGGTAGTCAAGAGGACTACAAGTATGAGGTTTTCGAGGAAAATAGGAGCATTTCAGAGTCACCGAGAGTTGGGTACCAAAGGATGCTTTGAGGTCATTAAGAGCTAGCGCGCGTTCGAGTTCTCGCGCCTGTTTGTGAGCATGTGAGCCAGTTTGTTGGTAGCATGATTCGGCTACCCTTTGAGTTACCCTAGTATGGGTAGTGTTGGCATCAAGGATGCGTGATTAATCCAGTGTTAGAGCCATGAGTTGGATGGTGATCAAGCACGCGTTTAGTGGGAACATTGGCTTGAGATATGTTAGCCTTGGTATGGATGTGCTCTTGTAAGAGTGAGTTGGCCAATGTGGCTTTTCGTGGTGAGTTGGCCCGAGAGGGTTTGAACTCTTGTTGCTCCCTGGTTAGTAGTGGCTCTGTTGGAGGCAAAAGTTGCCCTGTGTGAAAATCCTTGTTGGCTTGGATCTTAAGGAATCTGGTTGGAGCTGTACATGCCGGTGTACTTTTGTGTAACTTGTTCTGTGGTTTATGTTTGTGAAACCACGAGAGGTTCGTGTTGAGGAACCAGTGCTCAATCTTTGAGGTGTCAAGACTTTAGTTCTTGGCAAGTGCCCTAGCTTTGGTTGTAAGGATGTCGTGCTCGTGAGTCGGGTTGTTGTTTAAGCAAGTTTTGCTAGTTGGACCTTAGCTCACAGTCGAGTTCATTGGAACTGAACAAGAGCGGTGGTAGCAAAGCCGCGTAGTTTCTGATCGTCATGGCTAAGAGAGTTGTTCGGGTCCTTACCTTTGGCAGAAGGTTTGTTGTGGCTAAAGTTGGAGTAGGAGGATGGCGCATTCTGTAGCGTTTCCGATCCTTTTGGTTTTCAAGCGATTGGAGTTGCCCAAATGTAGTTGAGATGCCGGAGAGGGTTGTGCCCGTAGCCGGTTGTCTGTTAGATCGTTTGACGACCGTGTGTGTCGGAGGATGATCGGAGGATCCCTAGGTTGTGGAGAGCCTCCCCAGAGCTCAGTCACCCAAGCAGTGTTCCTCGGGTGAGTTGCTTGCAGATTTGGTAGACTAGTAAGCTAGTGTTTGTTTGGAGTAGAGTCCGGATCGGTTCCGGTGAGGTGGCTAGTTGGTGTTTGGTGTTGACCAAGTTTTGGTTCTCTTGTTGTTTCAAGAGCTAGCTCGGTTCGAGCAAGAGGGCGTTGCCCTGAGGACCTGTTCCTGGTCAGGAAGTTTTGGGAGTTGACCCCTCCTTCGGTGGTAGAGTAAGTTCTGCTTGTTCTGGATTGGTGGTCCAATCGGTTGAGGTTTCCTCTTGGGTGTTGCTTCCAAGAGAGTTGGTTGTTGTTGCCCTTGGGTTTGAGCTAGTCAGCGAGCATGTGTGATGTTCGCCTTCCTTGAGGTTCGCTTCTGGGAAATCGTTTCCCGTTGAGGAGTAGTCGGTGTAGCTCTTGAGTTGTGTAGTTGATCGAGTAGCGCAGCTGGTTAGCCCAACGAGAGGGTCCCTGCCTTGAGTTGTTAGCAAGCAAAAAGTTGTTTGTCCCCACAAGGGCGGAGGCCAGCTAGTTTAAGAGTTGAGTTTTTGCTGGAAAGCTGTTGGTTCTTTGGGGTTTGAAGAAAACCCTAGTTCCTTTGGTGGTTGAGTTGCACCATGGATGCCAGCCTCGAGTTTTATCTTTGGAGATAGCCTCGTCGGTCCGTTTCCCTTGCGATGTTCCGAGTATGGAGTTTCTAGTCGCAAGATGAGTTAGGCCTAGGCTAAAAGGAGAAAGTCCTTTGAGTAGCCGCTTGGACTTAAGAGTTGAGTGGCGGCTTGGAGGCGAGCCTTGCTCGTTATAAGCTTGGGTTGAGTTTCTGCAGAGCAAGCCCTTCTTGGGCTTTGTTCCTAGTTGATGTGCGTTCGCAGTTGGCGTTATAGCTGAGCCACAGTTGAGTGGGTTGGCACAGAGATGTCGTGGCATTGGTTGGAAACCTTTGAGTTGTTATCCTCCGGCTATTGTGTTGCTAGTAGTCGCGTGATGTTTTATTCTTTCTTTGCTTTCGAGGTTTCCGTGAGAGGAATGTTGTTTGTTTTCTGTGTCGCGATGTTCACCTAGGCGGCCAACAACGGATTGCATTGGAAAGTTTGTTGTCACCATGAGGGGCTCCATTTTTTTAGTTTGACCGAGTGGAGCCTGTTCTCGACCTTGTCGTTCGGGGGTGGCCCGGCGTGAAGTTTCAACTAGTGTGAGTGGTGGTAGCCGCTTGGTGAACCGAAAAGTGCCCCTTGGCTTTGGTGCTTCGATTTCTCGTAAGATGGTTGCTTTAGTGTTGTGGACGCATGCTAGTTGGAGAAGGTTGCCTAGGATCAGTCACGGTTGGTGGTTCGAATTGGATTTCGTTAAGGATTGTAGGCAACAGCCAGTGGGGTTCGCAGTCTCTTGCGAAGTAAGAGTAGACCGTTTTGTTTCTCAAACACAGGAGGTTCAGTTGTTTGGTCGACATGGTGAAGGGTCGAGGTGTGTGATAACAACTATGAGCATTCGAGAGATTCTACGCCGGAGCGTGGCGTAGAGTTTTAGAGCTTGTGACCCGTCCCACGAGTTTGTTTGTGAGTAGCGCCATAGAGAGGCGTTTTGAGTTGGGTTAGCGGGGCTAAGTGAGCCCTAAGATTTTAAGACCGTTTGAGAGTTCGTGCGAGTCGAGGTGTGACTCTCACCGACTAGCTATCGCATGATTTCTTCAAGCTCGATGTTAGTTCGATTTTGGTTGAGATAGTTTGTGGCGCACTCGGTGTCTTTTGGGCTTGAGCCTTTGGGAACCCAAAAGGGTTCGGTTTCAAAGAAAGATTTGTGTTATCTTAATCGGAGCTTGGTTGGTTAAGAATCGGTGGAGTTTCATAGAGTTGTTTTGTCTTAGGACTTTCGAGGACGAAAGTCTTAAAAGGAGGGAGTATTGTAACGGCCCAGTTTTCTATTTCGGTTTCCCAGGAGTTTTCGGGACATTATGCGGATGTTCGGATGGGCCGTTAGAGCTTTTTAACCTTTAAGGGTATTTTGGTATTTTGCTCCCGATCGGAGGTTGAGGATTTTCGTGGCTTCAGTGGTCATTTCGGCCTTCGTTGAGACTTGATTAATGTTGGTTGCAAGACCCAAGGAGTTTGGGTTAGTTGATTAGAAGTTCGGAGACATTCCGGTTGATAGCAAAATTAATTGGAATTTAATTGGTCCCATTGGGATTTGAACCCTTGCCCTAATGGTGAAATTGGAGTTTTTAGAAAAAGAAGATTTAGTTAAAAGAAAAAAATTCTTTAGCCGGACCCGCAAGAGAAAGCCTTGGGAAGGGATTTTAGACCCATTTAAATTAGGAAAAGGAAAAGAAATCCTATTCCCTTGTTTTGGAAAAAACTCTCTCTCTCTCTCTCTCTCTCTCTCTCTCTCTCTCTAGCCGACCTCACCAAGAAACCCTAGCCGCCCTAGCCGCACCCCACCAACCCTACTCACCTAGGAGCACCAGCAGCCAGTGCTCGGCCAGAGCATACTGCTCGCCCATGCGAGCGCGCCCGATCGCCTTGCCTCGCCCAGACCGGGCGCGTCGCCAGACGCTGCGCACTTGCGCCGCCCGAGCGCCGCGCGCGCCCGCTGCTTCCGCTTGCCGCCCCAGACGCGTCGCCGCCGCGCTGCCCTCGCGAACCCGACGTCCCGCCTTGCGCGCGCCGAGCAGCGCCAGCGCCACCCCGCCCAGCGCCACCCTCGCCCGGCCCAGCGCCCAGCGCCCTACGCCAGCCAAAGCCGTCACCTGCGCCCTGCTGCTGCTGAGACGTGTGCCTTCTCGGTTGGTAAATTCCCGAGCCTCCACCCTTTGGACTTCCTGATTCTAGATGCTATTTATTAATTAGGATATTTTATTACTTGCTTAGGTTGCTCGGGTTCGCTTAAAAGCTCGAGGGTCGTTGTTTGATTCGGGATAGTTAACCTCCACTTATTTCCGGTAAGGATTCTTACCCGGGTTGTGTGGACCTGCGAATAGTTGATAGCACGCTGATTACTGTAATTATATGAGTTTCTAGTGATAGGTTTCATGTTTTCTTTTGATTCATTGTAACGACCCAGGTTTTCTTCCCGGTCTTCCAGGTATGCCCTAGGGGTAATTTGGTAATTTGGTCGGGCCGTCGAGGTCGTTTGTGTCTTTTCCATTACTAAAATTATTGGATGGTTTTATGTAGGTTTTGGAGGGGTTTGTGGTTTGGTTTGAGCAAGGTTTGATGCAAAAGTAAAAATAAAGGAATTTGTCTTTGCAGTAGGGTTTGAACCCGGTCTCTGGGAAGCTTGTAGAGATGTGTGCCAATTGAGCCATTAGGTGCTCTTGTTGTTCTTTCTCGCATCACATCTTAGTTAACCTTGGATTTTGGAGTTTTGGTGCATTTGGTTAAATGAAATAGAATTAGGTTTATTCCATCTTCTTCTCCAAATCTCCTCTTGGCCGCATGCAAGCTCTCCTCTCCATAGCCCTTGCCGATTCTTCATCCTTGCAAACTCACTTGGATCGTTCATCATCATTCCGGTAGGTATCGATCTTCCTCTTCTTCTTCTCATCCGTTTGGTGTGCTTTTGGCCAAGTGAAAAGAGGTGTGTTGTGTGTGTTTGTGTTGATTGCACCCAGTAGAGAAAGCCCGGCCAGCGACCCATCGTCGCGACGTCCGGTCGGCGGATCGCACGCCAGATCGCCCTCGCTGTCGCGCGAATCGCTTCGAATCCGTTGAGCGGCCCTGCCGCGCGCCATCGCTCACCAGTCGCCCAGATCTGTTGAAGCGCCCTCCCGCCGCGCCGCCGCTCGCGGTCGTGCGATCGCGCCGCCAGCCAGCCAGACGCCAGACGCCAGCGCCGCGCGCCGCCGAAGCCGCTGCGCGCGCCGCGCTACCAAGCGTCGCGTCGCGCTGCCGCCGCTGCGCCGCGCCGCTGGCGCTTCGCGAAGCGGCTCGCCCGCGCTTAGACGCTTCGCCGCGCGCGCGCGTCCTGCCGTGCCGTGCCGATGCGCGGCAGCGCCCAGCCACTGCCGCGGCGTGCAGTACAGCCTGCAGCTGCGTGCCACGCGCACTGCGCCCGACCTGCTGCGTGCGGCTTGCCGGCGGCTCCAAGCTCGTGTCGCCGTGCAGCGGCGTGAGTTCCCTTGAGCCGAGCTTGCTTTGTTCTTTTGTTGTTTAGACGTTTTAGATGCTGATTATTATTGGTTTGCTAGGTTCCCGCCGCTAGCTCGGGATTGTTCCGCACTTAGGATTTGTGTGTAGAAGCCTCCCGACCAAGGTAAGGATTTCTTACCGGAGTTGTGTGGGCCTGCGCGGTATATGTGTGATTGTTGTTTTGTATGCCTGTGTATGATTATTAGCATGTTTAGCCCTAGGTGCTCTGTTTACAATTCTCGATCGCATGAACTCTTGTATTGTTTCTCATGTTAGCCCATGCTAGGTTGTTCCATTCTCGCATGTTCGATATCTGTTCTTGCTTCGTAGTATCATGCTAGGTTCCTTGTATCTGCGGAGCACGTATTGGACCGCATTGATTGAATTGTTATTATTGTTATGGTTTAGAGTTCAAGTAGGTAGCATCATCCGGCCGGATGCATAACGTAACTTGCATCCCCGACGAGGACGTGCGAGATGGTACTCCGTCCCCGATCCCGTTAGGGTTTAGCTAACCCTAACGGCCGGGCCTTGCAATCTTGGGTGAGGGTGGCAAATCGTTAATTGCCCCAACGGTCGGGATGATGACTTGGCATTGCCTCGCTTCGACGATCGGCACGCGTCCTCGGCATGTTCGGCCGTAGCCCTTGATTGCCACTGTTAGGGCAAGGACCGCTTCGTGTGTAAGCCTACCACGGCCGGTTCCTTAGCCTCAAAGCGGTGGTACAGCCGACATAGTTCACGTGTCGAGTCTCACACTCGTGAACGACCAGTGTTTTTCTTCCCGGTCTTCCGGTATGCCCTAGGGGTAATTTGGTAATTTGGTCGGGCCGTCATGGTCGTTTATGTCTTTTCCAACTACTAAAATTATTGGATGGTTTTATGTAGGTTTTGGAGGAGTTTGAGGTTTGGTTTGAGCAAGGTTTGATGCAAAAGTAAAAATAAAGGAAATTGTGCCGCAAAGGGGTTTGAACACAGGTCTCTGGGAAGCTTGTAGAGAGGTGTGCCAATTGAGCCATTAGGTGCTCTTGTTGCTCTTTCTGCATCACATCTTAGTTAACCTTGGATTTTGGAGTTTTGGTGCATTTGGTTAAATGAAATAGAATTAGGTTATTCCATCTTCTTCTCCAAAACACCTCTTGGCCGCCCAAGCTCTCCATCTCCATAGCCTTGCTGATTCTTCATCCTTGCATCTCCTTGGGTTCGATCATCATCATTCCGGTAAGTCTTCGTCTTCTTCATCTTCTCATTTGGGTGTTTGCTTGGCCGAATGTAAGAAAAAGGGGTTGTGTGTGTGTTGTGCAGCCGGCCGAGGGAAGTCCAAAGACCCGAGCTCGTCGCATCACCAGCTCCGTCAACGGCGGCCCTGTGTCGCGACGCCCGAGATCTATCGGCGGCCGCCAGACGCTCAGATCTGTCCCAGCCCGAGCTTTGCCGCTTCGCCCGAGCAGAAGATCGCCCGATCGCTCGCGACGCCAGAGGTCTCGCCAGCGCCACCGCGTCCAGCCGATCGCTCGCACGCCCTCCCGTGTCCGCTTGCCGAAGCCGCTCGCCCGCGCGCTTTCGCCGCCAGACGTTCGCCGCGCGCGTCCCTGCCGAGCCGCTCGCCGTGTCCGCATCGCGACGCCAGCCAGCGCGCGCGCTTTTTGCCAGACGCTCTCTCGCGCGCCTTCGCCCGAGCCGCTGCCGCGCGCGCGCGTCCTTGCTGCTGCTGCAGCGTGCCAGTAGCAGCCAGCCAGCGCGCGTCCTTGCCGTGCCGCGCGCAGCGGCAGCCAAGGCTCCCTTGCCGTGCCCGCTGCTTGCCAGCACTTTCAAGCTCGTGTCGTCGCGCGCGTGAGTTCCCTTTGAGCCGAGCTTGCTGTTCTATTGTTGTTTAGATATTTTAGATGCTGATTATTGTTGGTTTGCTAGGTTCCCGCCGCTAGCTCGGGATTGTTCCGCAGCTTAGGATTTGTGTGTAGAAGTCTTCCACCAAGGTAAGGATTTCTTACCGGGGTTGTGTGGACCTCATGCGGTATATTTGTGATTGTTGTTTTGTATGCTGTGTATGATTACTAGCATGTTTAGCCTAGGTGCTCTGTTTACAATTCTGATCGCATGAACTCTTGTATTGTTTCTCATGTTAGCCCATGCTAGGTTGTTCTATTCTAGCATGTTCGATATCTGTTCTTGCTTCGTAGTATCATGCTAGGTTCCTTGTATCTCATTGAGCACGTATTGGACCGCATTGATTGAATTGTTATTATTTTATTGTTAAGGTTTAGAATTGAGGTAGATAGAATCATCCGGCCCGATGCATAAAGTATCTTGCATCTATGGCAAGGACGCTCGAGACGATTCTCCGCCCTTGGACCCCGTGAGGGGATTAGCTATCCCAACCGGTAGGCCCCGCAATCTTGGGTGAGGGTGGCGGTCGTTAAATGCCCCAACGGTCGGGATGATGACTTGGCATTGCCTCGTCCCCGGCGATCGACACGTCCTCGGCGTGTTCGGCCAGTAGCCCTTGATTGCCACTGTTAGGGCAAGGACCGCTTCTGGTGTAAGCCTACCACGACCGGTTCCTTAGCCTCAAAGTGCGGTGGTACAGGTGACATAGTTCACGTGTCCGTGTCTCACACCCCTATGTCGCTGACACCGATCCAGAGATTTAGTTAGGCATGGTGGATCAACTCGGCAACTTGCCACTAGACCCGGCACCCCGCAGTTTGCGGTAGCATGCGGTGCGCGCTACGCTCATTACAACGCCCGATCGGAGAGCTCCTCGGGATCTTGAGCCGCGGCACCTTTCGTATCGACGAGAGACAGCCGAGGCCGGGACTTGTTCCCGTATAGTGCGTTTAGTGTGTTGTGGTATTTTCCGGACTAAGACCACGAGATGGCATCCGAGGTCCAAGTGTGGACTTAGCCGTGTGCTCCGCTCGTGTTTGTACTCATAGCTTGCATACATTCTTCTAGATGATCATGTATATCGTATTGTACCCCGGTTGGGAATTCTTCTTGGGTAATTCGTTACTCACCCTTATTCTGTGGTTTTCCACGGGTAATCAAGGCGGGAGACAGGGATGGTGAAGGGAAAGCCGTGATCATGGAATCCTGCACACCTCTGATTATTTTATTTTAATTATCATGACTCTTCACTTTTTATTATTTCCCTGAATGCATGTAGACGGACACAGAGCCCCGGGATGTTTTCTTACGTTTTATGGATTCCAAAGATATTTGTACTTGTGGATTGTTTTAATGGTTTAAATAAATCTCTGATCGAGTATGCTTTTAGAAATGTATGTTTTGGTTGTTGAATGTTTCTGCTTTTTACTTGGGATCCGAAATGTATTTTTCATAATGTCTTTTATTTTCACTACATGCATTGGGGTAAAGGCCCATTTAGAGCCCCTTTTTGGGTCGGGTCTTTACTGATTGGTATCGAGCTTAGAGTCATAGATTCTGTGAGACCTTTTGTTGTAGGTCGTTTTCCATGATCATCAACACTCAAGCAGTCATCAGTGCGCCTAGATTTATTGTTTTAGAAAGGAAAAGGGTTAAGAATTTACAATACCTATCATCTAGTGTATGCCTTGTTTGGTGTTGTGGAATGGTGACAGCAGTGTTTTGATTCGTTGTTGGTTTGGATGTAGATCGCCAAATGCGATCCCACGTGCATCGGAGAGGAGGTTCGAGAGCGGTCGAGGTATCGATCGGATCGACATCGCAGGACATCGTCCCAAGCCGACATTGATGGCATTCCACCAAAGAAGCTCCTCCCGTTACGCCTAGAGCGGGCGTTGAGGCGATCGAAGCGCCGTGAGATCGCTCCCGGAGCGAGTTTGCCGAGTCTATGAGGGCTTTTATGGTCGCATGTTGAGTGACCGAGAGGGCGAGACCCGTGCCTTGTTGGCGCCAAGGAGCGGAAGAGTCCCGAGCCCAGACGAGCGGTGGCTTCGATTGGTTCAAAGAGAGCTCGAGAGCACCTCCACTCCACAGGAGCAAGTAGCCCCAGAGGCGGATATGGCGGCGAGGGTGCCGAGGAATTGGGTAGGTGGTGAAGGACTTTGTGAAGTGGAAGCTTTGAGAAGTTTGATGCCACCGGTGATGCGTTAGCGGCAGCCTGTGGATTGCCCATTTGGAGTACACCTTCCGATCATGGTGTGCCCCGATATTCAGAGGCCGAGATGTGCGGCTCATGTGCTAGGAGGCACACGAGATGGTGGTGGGAGTCCACCTTGAGCGAGAGACCACCTGGTCTCCACCCGCTACTTGGGAGTTCTTCAAGGCCGAGTTCAAAGTAAAGTTCATCGGTGATGAGGCTCAAGAGAAGATGGTGGAGCTCTTCCAACCTCAAGCGGGGTTCCGATTCCATTGAGGAATATGAGCGCAAGTTCTCGGAGTATGGATATTTTGCTCCTCGCTTGATTGCCACCCCGAGTGAAGATTCGGAAGTTCATATCCGGATTGAGGAGGTGTTTCCCGAGATGTCGAGGCTCGGGCCCACGACACTTATGCTAGGGTCATCCAGCTTAGCCACGATCTATAATGGGAAGTATCTGCTGGCGGGTTGTTGCCGCTCTGTTCGGCGTCTGTCCCAACATACCGTGGGGCGAAGAGGAAGTTTGACTTTCGGGGGCGGCCAGCGCCGCCAAGGGCGATTCGAACAGAGATCAGTGGAGAGCTCCATCCGTTTCAGCCCGACAGCAGTGGAGGACCCGAGCGCTTTCCGCTTGTGCTACTTGTGGAAAGTCCACGCCGAGCTTGTCACCTGGACCTAGATTGTGCTACCGTTGTGGTAGAGAGGGCACATGGCCCGTTTTTGTGATCGGCCAACTATGGCGGCTCAACCAAAGACAAATAAATGCAGGTCGAGTGTTTGCTACGACCGTCAGAGGCCGAGCGTCACGGATGCCGCTGCGTAAGGCGTACGCTTCTTGTTTTAGATCATCGCGCATTTGTCTTGTTTGATTCTCGTTCCACGCATTCATTTGCATCTGTGTTGTTTGCCGAGCATGCTAAGTTGAGACTAGAGCCTCTAGGTTTTGAGTTATCTGTTGCAACTCCTTCGGGAGTTAGTATGTTGGCTAGAGATAAGATTAGGGATGGCCGGATCGAGATATCCGGAGAGTTGCTTGTGGCTACGCTCATAGTTCCGCCTATGAGCGGTTTTGATGTGATTCTTGGTATGGAGTGGTTAGTCGCTAACCACGCGTTGATTGACCGCCACCGGAAAGAAGTAGTGTTCAGCCGCCAGTCGGCTCACCTTTTAAGTTTCGTGGAGTCCAAGGTGGAGTTTGCCCGCCGATGGTGTCACCGTGAAAGCTCGTCGTTTGCTAGCTCATGGAGCTTGGGGCTATCTAGCCAAGTTGTTCGGGAAGAGCCGCCTCTCGCTGTCATTGATCATCAAAGCCGGCCGTGCGAGGAGTTCGCGGATGTGTTTCTGAGGAGTTACCGGGGTTGCCCCCAAAGAGAGAGGTTGACTTCATTATTGAGCTCGAGCCGTGGACCCTCCCTATCTCGAAGGCTCCGTGATCGCATGGCGCCAAATGGAGTTAAAGGAATCAAGATTCAGTTGCGGAGATGTTAGACCGAGGGTTCATCCGTCCGAGTGTGTCCCGTGGAGAGCACCGATTCTGCTTTGTGAAAAAGAAGGATGGTTCTATGCGCTTATGTATTGATTACCGCGAGCTTAATAAGGTGACAATGAAGAATAAGTATCCGCTTGCCCCGTATCGATGATTTGTTCGATCGCCTTCAGGAGCTTCCGTGTTCTCCAAGATAGATCGAGATCCGGTTACCATCGATTCATGGATCGTGGATGCCGACATTCCTAAGACGACTTTCGTGTCTAGATATGGTCACTATGAGTTTGTGGTCATGTCGTTTGGATTGACCAATGCCCCACCGCGTTCATGGACATGATGGATAGGGTGTTCAAATCATTTTTGGACAACTTCACATCGTGTTCATTGACGATATTCTGATTTATTCGAGGTCTAAAGAAGACCATGCAGAGCATTTGAGGCGAGTATTGGCGGCTTTGAGGAAAACCACTTTATGCGAAAGTTTTCCAAATGTGATTTCTGGTTGGAGCAGTGGCCTTCCTAGGCCACGTGGTTTCGAGAGATGGTATAGCCGTGGACCCCGCGAAGATTGAGGCCGTGAGTTCATGGGCCAAGCCGACTTCGATTCTGCCGAGATTCGCAGCTTTCTCGGGTTGGCGTGTTACTACCGTCGGTTCGTCAAGGACTTTTCGCTATAGCCTCGCCCCTCACTCGTCCCGACGAGGAAGGGTGTCGAGTTTGTTTGGGGACAAAGCAGTGTGATGAGAGCTTTGCCTGCTCAAGCGCGCAGCTTTGACTTCAAAGACACGATGTTGGCGATCCGGAGGGGACAGTGGTTTCGTGGTCTGCGGATGATGCTTCCAAGTTTGGATTAGGTTGTGTGTTGATGCAAAGACGGGGAAGGTCATTGCCTATGCTTCCCGTCACCAAGCCGTATGAGCGTAACTACCCGACTCATGATATGGAGTTGGCGCAGTGGTGTTTGCAATCAAGATTTGGAGGCATTACCCGTATGGTGAGCGGATTCGGATGTTTACCGATCACCGAGCCTCAAGTATCTGCTTACTCGTAAGGAGTTGAATATGAGGCAGAGGAGATGGTTAGAGTTGGTAAAGGATTATGATCATGAGATTTTGTACCATCCGGGTAAAGCCAATGTAGTGGCCGATGCTTTGAGTAGGAAGACGCGTCGCACTCTGCGGCGTTGTTGAGTTCCCACCCCGGTTGCGGAGAGAGTTCGAGCGGGCCGAGGTTGCGGTGTTGTTGGGTGAGGTTACCGCCAGTGGTAGCTTAGTTGGTATTGCTCACGATTAGGCGTGGATTATAGACACCAGGTTGGGTGACCCCGCACTTAAGAGATTGGTTGATAGAATTAGTGCTTGACGGTGACTTTGACTTTGTATATTCACGAATGATGTGGGTTGACTTATAGAGGCCGGTTGTGTGTTCCGGACATTGCGAGTTTGCGAGCGAGAGTTGCTCTCGGAGGCCCACAGCCTTTTTTGCTTGGCACCCCGGGTACCAAGATGTATCAGACCTTAAGCGGACCTTCCGTGGATGGGAATGAAGAGAGATGTGGCAGAGTTTGTCACCGGGTGTCTCACATGTCGCCAAGTGAAGGCACCAGTGCAGAGGCCACTGGTTTGTTTCAACCACTCGAGTGTACCCTGATGGAAATGGGAAGAGATCTCCATGGACTTTATCTCTGGTTTGCCAAGGACTCAGGAAGTTCTCTCGATTTGGGTGATAGTCGACTGTTTGACCAAGAGCGCACACTTCATTCCCTGTAGAGACACTTATACCGTGGAATGAAGGCGCAGCTTGTTTTTGGAGCAGATCATCCGTTATCATGGTGTGCCGGTGAGGATTGTGTCCGATCGTGACTCGCGGTTCACTTCTCGTTTCGGAGAGCGCTCCAGAAGGGTTTGGGCACAGAGTGCGATTTCAAAGACAACTTTTCACCCTCGATTTGATGGTCGAGTCGGCCGAGAGAGTGAATCGATTCTCGAGGATATGTTGAGGGCTTGTGTGTTGGATTTCCCGAGCGCTTGGGACCAGATCTCAGATTTGATGGAGTTTGCCTATAACAACAGATTACGATCGACGATCTGGATGGCTCCATTCGAGGCATTGTATGGTAAGCGTTATCGGTCCCCGTGTTCGGGAAGAGGTTGGTGATAGACGTGTTTTGGGTCCCGAGTTACTGCGCGCTTGACCAATGGTGCAAAGGCGTAAGATTAGAGCTCGTATGTTGACACTCGGAGCGGTGCGAGAGTTACGCCGATGTTCGGCGCCGAGATTTGGAGTTTGAGGTTGGTCGGCATGTGTTCCTTAAGGTTGCTCCGATGCGAGGTGTTCGAGGTTTGGTAAGCGTGGGAAGTTGAGTCCCCGTTTTGTTGGTCCATTTGAGATCCTAGAGAGGATTGGCAGAGTTGCTTACCGGTTAGCCCTACCTCCGTCACTATCAGCGGTGCATAGTGTTTTTCATGTATCGATGTTGAGGCAGTATGTGCCGGACCCGTCGCACATTGTGGACTTTGAGCCTTTGCACCGTATGAGGATTTGAACTTCGAGGAGAAGCCGGTGAGGATCCTTGCCTTTGAGACCAAGACGTTGCGTGTCGCGAGATTCGTTTGGTAAAGGTTCGATGGAAGAATCGGGGTTACGAGGAAGCCACTTGGGAGCGGGAAGACGAGATGAGGTTGCATTACCCTCGAAATTTTTGTTTTAAGGACTTTCGAGGACGAAAGTCATAAAAAGGAGGGAATATTGTAACGACCCAGGTTTTTCTTCCCGGTCTTCCAGGATGCAAAAGTAAAAATAAAGGAATTTGTGCTACAACCGGGGTTTGAACCCGGGTCTCCTGGGAAGCTTGTAGAGATGTGTGCCAATTGAGCCATTAGGTGCTCTTGTTGTTCTTTCTGCATCACATCTTAGTAAACCTTGGATTTTGGAGTTTTGGTGCATTTGGTTAAATGAAATAGAATTAGGTTTATTCCATCTTCTTCTCCAAATCTCCTCTTGGCCGCACAAGCTCTCCCTCTCCATAGCCCTTGCCGATTCTTCATCCTTGCAGCTCACTTGGATCGTTCATCATCATTCCGGGTAGGTATCGATGTAAAGACCCGACCCAAAAGGGGCTCTAAATAGGCCTTTACCCCAATGCATGCATTCAAAGGAAAGGATAATATGCAAATAAGTTTTCAGATTCCCAATTAAAACAAAACAATCAAGGTTCAATCGAGAATCAATATAGTTTGTCAAACTCGTCCTGTCTCCAAGCACTGTTTCAAGGCAAATACATTTCCAAAACGTACACTCGATCGAGATTTATTAAAACGTTTGAAACATCCTCAAATTCAATATAGCGGGAATCCACAAAATCATTCAGAAAACATCCTAGGGCTCCGTGCCCGGCTACATGCATTCAGGGGAAAATGAAAGACAAGAGTCATAGAAATAAAAAGTCGAGACGACAAAGACGCGTTCCCATGATCATAGCTCCTCCTTCACCATCCCGCCTCGCGCCATGGTTACTGAAAGATAAGTAAGGGTGAGTAACGAATTACTCAAGAAGAATCCCCAACCGGGGTACAATACGATGCACATGGTCATCTAGATGAGTGTATGCAAGCTATGAACATAAACACATAATAGAGCACATAGCTTAAGTCCACACTTGGACCTCGGATGCCAACTCGTGGTCTTAGTCCGGAATAATCCACACCACACAATACGCCCTATACGAGAACCGAGTCTCGGCCTCACCTATCTACATCGATACGAAAAGGTGCACTAGCTCAAGATCCCGAGGAGCTCTCCGTCCGGCGCCAGAATGAGCGTAAGCATGCACCGCGTGCTACTGCAGAACTATGGGGGTGCCGGGTCTAGTGGCAAGCCGCCCATGTCCAGATCACCACGCCTAACTAAATCTCCGGATCGGTGTCACGACATAGGGTGTGAGACTCGGACACGTGAACTATGTCACCTGAACCACCGCACTGAGGCTAAGGAACCGGCCGTGGTAGGCTTACACCAGAAGCGGTCCTTGCCCTAACAGTGGCAATCAAGGGCTACGGCCGAACACGCCGAGGACGTGCCGATCGCCGAGGACGAGGCAATGCCAAGTCATCATCCCGACCGTTGGGGCATTTAACATCGCCACCCTCACCCAAGATTGCGGGGCCTACCGGTCGGGTTAGCTAAACCCTAACGGGGTTCGTGGACGGAGAACTGCCTCTCGCGCGTCCCCGCCATGGATGCAAGATACTTTATGCATCGGGCCCGATGATGCTACCTACCTACACTTTAGCCTATCATATCAATAACATACAATCCAATACAATCCAAAACGTGCTCAACAGATACAACGAACCTAGCATGGTGCTACGAAGCAAGAATAGATATATGAGCATGCTAGAACGGAACAACCTAGCATGGGCTAACATGAGAGAACAACATACGAAGTCATGCTAGTCGAGAATTCAAGATCTGAGCACCTAAACTATACATGCTGATAATCACAAACAAACATACAAACAACATTCACATAGAACATCGCAGGTCCACACAACTCCTGGTAAGAGATCCTTACCTTGGCGGGGCAACTACACACAAAATCCTACGCCGCGATCGATCCCGAGCTAGCTAACGAGAACCTAACAAACACAATAGAAATCACAATCATAGCCCTAAAAAATATAATAAAACAAGCGTGCTCGGCTCGGGGCACTCACACGCACACGATCGACACGCGACGGGCGGCAGCAAAGACGGCGGGCTGCTGGGCTGGCGCTGACGGCGCTGGCGGGGCGGTGGGGTTTGGCGCTGGCGCCGAGCAGCGCAGATGGGCGGCAGAGCTGGCGCACGCGCGCTGCGGCGACGGCCGGCGGCGCAGCGCACGGCGCGCGACAAGCTGAAGCGGACGGACACGCGCGCGGCGCTGCGACGACGGGCGCGCGCGGCCGACGAGCGCCTGGACGCGCGATTCGCTCTTCTTCTGCGGGGCTCGGCAGGCGATCCGCTGGCGAGATCTGAAATTGCGATGGGGCTGCTCGGGCGTCTCTTTGGCCGCGACAGGGGCTGCTCGAGCGTCTCGCCTCGGCTGGCCGCGAGCGATTTGCCGCTCGATGGCACTGCAGGGCGATGGAGCCGGGCGACTCGGGCGATCTGGGCTTGCCTGCTGGTGCGATCCGCCGGTACCGGGGCCGCGACGATGGGGCCGCTGGGTGGGGCTCCTCTCGCAGGTCGCAAACAAACATACACACACAACCACACTCTTCTATTTACATTCGGCCAAAGAAGAACTCAAATCGGAGAAGACGAAGAGACGAAGAAACTTACCCGAAAGACGATCGAACCACGGGCCGCAAAGGGGATGAAAATCGGCTTGGAGCTTGGGAGGGGAAAGCTTGTGCGGCCAAGAGGTGATTTGGAGAAGAAGATGGAATAAACCTAATTTCTTTTCATTTAACCAAAATCACAAAACTCCAAAGATCCAAGGGTATCTAAGATATGACGCGAAAGAGTAACAAGAGCTCTCCATAGCTCAACTGCACGCATCCTCACAGCTTTTCCGAGGCCCGGTTCGAATCCCAGTACAACACAAATTCCTTTATTTTTACTTTTGCATCTACCCATGCTCAAACCAAACCACAAAGCCTAAAAACCTTCATAAATCCATCCAATAATTTTAGCAACTCGAAAATATAAATAAACGGCCTCCTGACGGCCCGACCAAATTACTAAAATACCCTAGGGCATACCGAAGATCGGGACGAAAAACTCAGGCCGTTACAATATTCCTCCTTTATGACTTTCGTCCTCGAAAGTCCTTAAGACTCAAATAAAGACAGATATCGCAATCTCATCCCGCCTTCCCGCTCACAAGCGCCTCCTCGTAACTCGACTCCTCCACCGAACTTTCACCAAACGGATCCCACGATTATGCAACGCCTACGCCTCAAAGACCGCAATACTCACAGCTTCCCCTTGAAGTTCAAACCTCAATCACCGCAAAGGCTCAAAGTCCACAATGAGCAATGGGTCCGACACATACCGCCTCACACCGATACATGAGAACACCGCACACGGTGACAATGACAGAAAAAGCTAACCGATATGCAACTCGCCAATCCTCTCGAGAATCTCAAATGGTTCAACAACAGGAGACTCCACTTCTCCCGCTTACCAAACCTCAACACAACTCACAACGGCACAACCTTAAAAGCACGCCTTTGTCCAACCTCAAACTCTAAAACTCGACGCTAACATCGGCGAAACTTTCATGCTCGCTCTTAGCTAACCACAAACGAGCTCAACCTCCCGCACAACACCTCCGGTCAATCTGCAGCAACACAGACCCAAAACAACACCGACGGCCACCAACCTTTCCTCACAAAGACTAGAGACTCGCAACACTTACCATACAATGCCTCAATGGAACCACAAGAATCGACCACCGAATCGCTGCCCAAGGCAACCTCCTAAAACCACACCGGTCTCCCCGCCGCCTAATCACTTTAAACACCAACTCGCAACAAGCTCAGAAGGATCCGCCTCACTCCTCCCAAAAGACCATCGGACAAAAAGGGTGAAAACACTACAGAAATCGCACTCGGCTCATAAGCCTCTAAGACACTCTCCCGAATCACGGTTCACCAACGCACTACCTAGAACAAACCTTTGTTGCCACACCCTAATGGCAACATCTCCAACTCAAAACCGACATGCCTCTACTCCATAGAAATGGCATCTCAGACACTAACCGTGGTGCGAGCTCTAGCTATCAAGTCAATACTCCAAAAATCCGAACTCACACAACAACCTCAACTAGCCGACAGCTCTCCCACACTGAAACTTACAATTCAACAACTTGAGTGCTACGAACTAGGAAGCTCAAACAACTACAAATCGCATAGCTATGCCAATCCACTCATCTCTAGCTCGACTCAAATCACTAGTCGGGCAAGACAACTTGCAAACAACCAGGCCCCAGAGGGCTCCATCCACTAAACTTACCTCCATGCAAACAACGGAACAAAGCTCGCCTCAAATATGAAACACATCTCACAAGTCCAAACGATAACACATACAGCTTAACCCTCAAGCTTAGGCTTAATGCACCTTCCCACCGAAACTTCATAACGGAACTCCACTACCCGGTCAACACCAACTACCAAGAACAAGAATACCAACAATGGTCGGCAGAGTGCAAGCTACACTAGCCAAACAAGGATCCTCGATAAGTCCAGGACCTAATCCAAAATACAATGGTGCAACCTCAACCCACAATCGATACAAAGGAGATCTTCCACTACAAAGGTGCAACATCTTCCATGCCAACACACAAAATCTTAACCAACTAGGCCAAACACTCATAAGAGGCAGACAACCTTTATCGCACCTCTAGAACACCCTCCAAGAATCCGCTTAATCGACAAACGACTACTTCCAAGCAACCAACAAACTTTTCCTTCAAGCTAGCGCTTCCACCATTAACTCCAAGACCAAGGGAGTAACTCCGACAACTCCCGAAGGAAACGGCTCCTACAAGCAGACAACCAACGGACAGAGAACTCCACATACGCTCACCGTCTTGCTCCACCGTGAGCAACAACATCTAATCTCACGGGGGCACAACAAGGGTCCAACTCAGATCGAACCACCAAATGCCAAACGGGGCAACTCAACATCCCGAAACAGGAAAAACAACCAACATGGCACAAACCACTCGCCCCACGAGCAAAACTAAACTCTAGCAACTTCAATCCACACTTGGTCAACACCAAGCATCAACTTGCCACCACACCGAAACCACTCCTGGACTTTACTCCAAATAAACACTAGCTTGCTAGTCTACCAAGATCACTAGCAACTCCACCGAGGCTACAAACTACACGCCTCCAAATAGCCAATCAAAACTCACTAGCTGGGCTCGATCAACTCGGAGAGGCTCTCCACAACCTAGGGCTCTTCGACAACCCTCGACACACTTTGCCGCCTAACGGTCTAACAACCAACTACCCGAACAAACAACTCCAATTTCCAAAGATCCCAACCATGCCGGCCAACTCCAACTCCTTGGGAACCTAGAGGACCCAAACGCTACATGCATCGCCATCCTCCTACTCAAAGCATCGGCCACATCATAACTTCTACCCAAGGAAGGATCCGAACAACTCTCTTAGCCATGCCGATCGTAAACCACGCGCTTAGCTACCACGCTCTTGTTCGGTTTCCAACCGAACTCCAACCAACGATCAACAAGAAGATCCGCCAACCAAGCTTAGGCCCAACTTAACAAATCTTGCCTAAGCAACAACTTGATACCACGAGCACTGTATCCTTACCACCTCAACCCAAGCCTTACAACAACCACCTGGAGTCCAACTTCTCAAGGCACCGAGCACGAGATCTCCAAAGCAAACCCTACATGGATCTCAAAAACTCTCGCCACGGAACGAACCACACAAAACACACTTGTGTGCACAAACTCCCAACCTTCCTTTAGAGATCCAAGTCTAACAAGAGCTTTTCCACAAAGCAACGATAACTCCTGGCAGCGATACAAACAATCCAAGGAACACCAAAAGTTCCATCTTCACACGATACTCGAAGTAGTGGCAACCTTGCTCTGCTAAAACATAACGATGCCAAACCGAACTTACTTTATACCAAGACTCTACCAAGTGCGCTTACACATAAGGCGTCCTACTCATCTCATAGGCATCCAACTCATCTCATAAGCATCCAACTCATCTCGAGAGCATCCAACTCATCTCACGGGCATCCAACTCATGGTTCCCCTCTTTGACCGAACTCGCATCTACAATGCTCACTCAACTCGTGTTTAGGCACCCGAGGTAGTGGACCGCACTACCAACCACAAAGATCTCTTGGCCTTAGCACTAGCGTGAGACTCACACGCACTAACACTTACCAGCCGCCAACCTGCTGACTTACTCGACCTCCAGAAACACTGGGAAGAGGCTCCGGCTCCTCTCGAACATCTTTCGCTTGTAGTCCATCGACTACCACTGAACTAGCCCTCTGGCACGACCTAAACGGGTGCAACTGCCATAAACAGATCCAAGGCTAAAGGAGTACGCTGAACTCCGAACGGCATAGAACCATCTGCTATGCCCAAGCCAAACTCAAGCCTGAACCAGACTTAGTGCCAAAGTGGCACACCAACCAATGCACCTCAAGTGCTACTACTACCAAATCCACATCCGAGGAAGCTGGGTCATTAAACAACAAAGAGCTCGCAAGGGGGCAAAGATGACCCTTCATCCGCCTCAAGCCACTAACACGGCAACTTGCCAAACAATCGGGCGATCGGTGGAGACTCGCTGAGACCACCTCTCACAAGGGATTTCCACCACCATCCGATGAACCAAACAAAGACAGAACGGCACACCTCGGCCTTTGAACAAAGCAGGGCATCCCACACACGGACGCTAAACTCAAACTGGCCATCTACCTTACTACTAGCGCAGGGACTTACTAAAACATCGAGCTCTCTGAGGCATCCATTTGCCAACCCGGGCGCCTCCAACAACGCCAACAAACTCATCCGAATAAACTCACTGATCATGCCCTCCCGAGAACCTCCGGGGCTACAAGAGCTACTGGGGAAAAATGCTTGAAACAAACTCACACCGGGCTAATCGCGTGCGAACTCCTCACTACGCGCTACAAATCTGCTGCTGGGTCTCCGCTCTCGATAGCTAAAGACTCGCCATCAAATCTCTCATGGCTGGAGCACACTCGCTCAAGGAGTCTCACTGAGGCGGCGCTAGCCTCTACCCCCTCCTCTAGGCAACTCAATCGCCGGGGCCAAATGCATGCGGGCCTAACAACCGGGCGCGGCCTCAACATCAACATGATCTCTCCAACTCCTCGGTCGGACATGCCAAGCGCCCGCTCTCCTCAAGGTGCGATCAACATACTTGCAATCGCACGAAGCACCACCACCCTCTCACTAGGGAAAAATAAAGAACTAGGCCACAAATGGCCAACGGAGTCTAAGCTCGCTTCCCTCGAACGATGTTCCAGGCATCCGAATCTATCTGATACCTCAACAAGCCGCCAAACAAACCGCTGCATCATGAAAGTTGCATGATGGCTCACTAAGCCCAAACCAACAACGAGTCGAACTCGCTTCGCCTCCGCCTCCACAACACTACACAAGGCATACACTAGATGAAAGGTATTGTAAATTCTTAACCCTTTTCTAAAAACAGAAAACTTAGGCGTACTGATGACCGCTCGAGTGCTTGGGTGATCATGGGAAAGACGACCTACAACAAAAGTCAGTCTACAAAGTCTATGACTCGAGCTCGATACCAATCAGAAAGACCCGACCCAAAAGGGGCTCTAAATAGGCCTTTACCCCAATGCATGCATTCAAAGGAAAGGATAATATGCAAATAAGTTTTCAGATTCCCAATTAAAACAAAACAATCAAGGTTCAATCGAAAATCAATATAGTTTGTCAAAACTCGTCCCTCGTCTCCAAGCACTGCTTTCAAGGCAAATACATTTCCAAAACGTACACTGATCGAGATTTATTAAAACGTTTGAAACATCCTCAAATTCAATAAAGCGGAATCCACAAAATCATTCGAAAACATCCTAGGGCTCCGTGCTTGCTACATGCATTCAGGGGAAAATGAAAGACAAGAGTCATAGAAATAAAAAGTCGAGACGACAAAGACGCTCCCCATGATCATAGCTCCTCCTTCACCATCCCGCCTCGCGCCATGGTTACCCGAAAGATAAGTAAGGGTGAGTAACGAATTACTCAAGAAGAATCCCCAACCGGGGTACAATACGATGCACATGGTCATCTAGATGAGTGTATGCAAGCTATGAACATAAACACATAATAGAGCACATAGCTTAAGTCCACACTTGGACCTCGGATGCCAACTCGTGGTCTTAGTCCTAATAATCCACACCACACAATACGCCCTATACGAGAACTCGAGTCTCGGCCTCACCCTATCTACATCGTCGATACGAAAGGTGCACTAGCTCAAGATCCCGAGGAGCTCTCCTGGCCGGCGCCAGAATGAGCGTAAGCATGCACCGCGTGCTACCGCAGAACTATGGGGTGCCGGGTCTAGTGGCAAGTCGCCCATGTCCAATCACCACGCCTAACTAAATCTCCGGATCGGTGTCACCGACATAGGGTGTGAGACTCGACACGTGAACTATGTCACTGAACCACCGCACTGAGGCTAAGGAACCGGGCCGTGGTAGGCTTACACCGAAGCGGTCCTTGCCCTAACAGTGGCAATCAAGGGCTACGCCGAACACGCCGAGGACGCGCCGATCGTCGGGGACGAGGCAATGCCAAGTCATCATCCCGACCGCTGGGGCATTTAATATCGCCACCCTCACCCAAGATTGCGGGGGCCTCACCGGTCGGTTAGCTAAACCCTAACGGGGTCCAGGGACGAGAACTGCCTCGACGCCCCGCCATGGATGCAAGATACTTTATGCATCGTGCCCTGATGATGCTACCTACCTACACTTTAGCCTATCATATCAATAACATACAATCCAATACAATCCAAAACGTGCTCAACAGATACAACGAACCTAGCATGGTGCTACGAAGCAAGAATGAGATATGAGCATGCTAGAACGGAACAACCTAGCATGGGCTAACATGAGAGAACAACATACGAAGTCATGCTAGTCGTGAATTCAAGATGAGCACCTAAACTATACATGCGATAATCACAAACAAACATACAAACAACAATCACATAGAACATCGCAGGTCCACACAACTCCTGTAAGAGATCTTACCTTGGCCGGGGCAACTACACACAAAATCCTACGCTGCGATCGATCCCGAGCTAGCTAACGAGAACCTAACAAACACAATAGAAATCACAATCATAGCCCTAAAAATATAATAAAACAAGCAGTGCTCGGCTCGGGGCACTCACACGCACGACGCATCGACACGCGGACGGCAGCAAAGACGGCGGCTGCCATTGGCGCTGACGGCGCTGGAGGGGGCGGTGGGTCGGGCGCTGGCGCCGAGCAGCGCAGATGGGCGGCAGAGCTGGCGCACGCGCGCGCGACGACGCCGGCCGGCGCAGCGCACGCAGACGCGCGACAAGCCGGAAGCGGACGGACACGCGCGGCGCTGCTGCGCGACGACGGGCGCGCGCGGCCGACGAGCCGCCGCGACGCGCGCGATTCTCGCCGCAGGCTCTCGGCAGGCGCATCGGCTGGGCGAGATCGAGGCCGCGATAGGGCCGTCTGGGCGTCATTGGCCGCGATAGGGCTGCTCGAAAGCGTCGCCTCACTCCGAGCGACAGTCGCTTCGATGGCACCGCAGGGGCGATGGAGCCGGGCGACTCGGCGATCTGGGCTTGCTTCTTTGTGCGATCCGCCGGTGAGGGGGCCACGACGGTGGGGCTCTTGGTCAGGCTCCTCTCAGTCGCAAACAAACATACACACACAACCACACTCTTCTATTTACATTCGCCAAAGAAGAACTCAAATCGGAGAAGACGAAGAGACGAAGAAACTTACCCGGAAAGACGATCGAACCACGGGGCAGCAAAGGGGATGAAAATCGGCTTGGAGCTTGGGAGGGGAAAGCTTGTGCGCCAAGAGGTGATTTGGAGAAGAAGATGGAATAAACCTAATTTCTTTTCATTTAACCAAAATCACAAAACTCCAAAGATCCAAGGGTATCTAAGATATGACGCGAAAGAGTAACAAGAGCTCTCCATAGCTCAACCGCACGCATCCTCACAGCTTTTTCCGGAGGCCCGGTTCAATCCCAAATTTCGCAACACAAAAATCCTTTATTTTTACTTTTGCATCTACCCATGCTCAAACCAAACCACAAAGCCTCAAAACCTTCATAAATCCATCCAATAATTTTAGCAATCGAAAAAAGATATAAACGGCCTCGACGGCCCGACCAAATTACTAAAATACCCCTAGGGCATACCTCGAAGATCGACGAAAAACACGGGCCGTTATAATCGATCTTCCTCTTCTTCTTCTCATCCGCTTGGTGTGCTTTTGGCCAAGTGAAAAGAGGTGTGTTGTGTGTGTTTGTGTTGATTGCAACCACCGAGAGAAGCCCAACAGCGAAATGCGTCGCCGCGCGCCCACCGGCGGATCGCGACGCTGAGATCGCCTGCATTGTCGCACGAGACGCCCAGATCCGTTGAGCGGCCCTGCCGCCGCGACCAGATCGCCCGATCCGTTGAGCGGCCCTGCCGCGCGCCATCGCTCACCAGTCGCCCAGATCGTTGAAGCGCCCTCCCGCGACGCCATCGCCGCGCGATCGTGCGATCGTGCCTCAGCAGAAGCGACGCTAGACGCCAGCGCCGCGCCTTCGCCCGAAGCCGCCGCCCGCCGCTGCGCCGCTGCGCCAAGCTGCGCTGCGCTGCCGCGCCGCTGCGCCGCGCGCCGCCGCCGGCGGCTCGCCGCCGCCAGACGCCAGACGCGCGCGCGCGCTGCCCTCGCTGCGTGTGCGTCCCAGCGCGCGGCCCTCGCTGCAGCCTTTGCCAACGCTGCAGCCGCGCCACCGCCGCCCGCGCGTGCGTACAATGGCGCAGCCAGCCACCTGCTGCGCTGTGCGGCTTGCCGCCAGCTCCAAGCTCGTGTCGCCGCCGCGTGAGTTCCCTTTGAGCCGAGCTTGCATTTTCTTTTTTGTTGTTTAGAAGTTTTAGATGCTGATTATTATTGGTTTGCTAGGTTCCCGCCGCTAGCTCTGGGATTGTTCCGCAGCTTAGGATTTGTGTGTAGAAGCCTCCCGACCAAGGTAAGGATTTCTTACCGGAGTTGTGTGGGCCTGCGGTATATGTGTGATTGTTGTTTTGTATGCCTGTATGATTATTAGCATGTTTAGCCCTAGGTACTGCTCAATTCTCGATCGCATGAACTCTTGTATTGTTTCTCATGTTAGCCCATGCTAGGTTGTTCCATTCTCGCATGTTTGATATCTGTTCTTGCTTCGTAGTATCATGCTAGGTTCCTTGTATCTGCGGAGCACGTGATTGGACCGCATTGATTGAATTGTTATTATTGTTATGGTTTAGAGTTCAAGTAGGTAGCATCATCCGGGCGGATGCATAACGTAACTTGCATCCCCGACAGGGACGTGCGAGATGGTACTCGTCTTCGATCCCGCTTAGGGTTTAGCTAACCCTAACGGCCGCCCCGCAATCTTGGGTGAGGGTGGCAAATCGTTAATTGCCCCAACGGTCGATGATGACTTGGCATTGCCTCGCTCCGGCAATCGGCACGCCCTCGGCCGTGTTCGGCCGTAGCCCTTGATTGCCACTGTTAGGGCAAGGACCGCTTCGTGTGTAAGCCTACCACGACCGGTTCCTTAGCCTCAAAGCGTGGTACAGTGACATAGTTCACGTGTCGTGTCTCACACCCCTATGTTAGTGACACCGATCCGTAGATTTAGTTAGGCATGGTGATCGAACTCGGGCAACTTGCCACTAGACCCGCACTTCCCGAGTTTGCGTGTAGCATGCGGTGCGCGCTTACGCTCATTACAGCCGCGCCGAGAGAGCTCTCGATCTTGAGCGATGCACCTTTCGTGACGACGATGAGAGCCGAGGCCGGACTTGTTCCCGTATAGCGCGTTTAGTGTGTTGTGGTATTTCCTGACTAAGACCCCGAGTTGGCATCCGAGGTCCAAGTGTGGACTTAGCTATGTGCTCCGCCTCGTGTTTGTACTCATAGCTTGCATACATTCTTCTAGATGATCATGTATATCGTATTGTACCCCGGTTGGGGATTCTTTCTGGTAATTCGTTACTCACCCTTATTCTCGTGGTTTTCCACGGTGTAATCAAGGCGGAGACAGATGGTCAAGGGGAAGTCGTGATCATGGAATCTGTTGTCATCTCTCGACTATTTTATTTTATCATGACTCTTGACTTTTGTTATTTCCCCCGAATGCATGTAGACGGGCACAGAGCCCCGTGATGTTTTCTTACGCTTTATGGATTCCAAAGATATTTGTACTTGTGGATTGTTTTAATGGTTTAAATAAATCTCTGATCAGAGTATGCTTTTAGAAATGTATGTTTTGGTTGTTGAATGTTTCTATTTTTACTTGGAATCCGAAATGTGTTTTTCATAATGTCTTCTATTTTCAATACATGCATTGGGGTAAAGGCCATTTAGAGCCCCTTTTGGGTCGGGTCTTTACATTCATGTTCGTGACATGTTTACATCCCGTTAGTCCCATGTTAGGTTTTCCTATCTTGATAGAACCATGCTGCCTATTGTATGCTGCTAGACCCAAGTTCGGTTAGATGTGTGATGTATAGTATAGGGGGACGTAGAGGTAACTAGTTTGGGGTCCCGCTCGGGCAAAACCCGATGGACATCTGGAGGTGTAAGGCCCTACGGGCATCCTAGGTGTGTAAGGCCCACTGGGCATCACTGAGTCTAGAGGTGTAAGGCCCTACGGGCATCCTAGGTGTGTAAGGCCCATTGGGCATCACTGAGTCTAGAGGTGTAAGGCCCTACGGGCATCCTAGGTGTGTAAGGCCCACTGGGCATCACTGAGTCTATAGGTGTAAGGCCCTACGGGCATCCTAGGTGTGTAAGGCCCACTGGGAATCACTGAGTCTAGAGGTGTAGGCCCTCACGGGCATCCTAGGTGTGTAAGGCCCACCGGGCATCACCGATTCTCGAGGTGTAAGGCCCTATGGGCATCCTAGGTGTGTAAGGCCCACTGGGCATCACTGATACTAAGTGTGTAAGGCCCCACTGGGCATCACTGTGTCCTAGGTTGTGTAAGGCCCGAAGGGCATCCAAATGTAGGACCTAGGAGAGGCTATAGACGGAAGCCCTTGAGTAGGCTCGCCTTTGAAGTAGCTCATAGCCTACACCAACCGTGCCCGCTCTAAGTCATTGTATGGTTGCATGTCCGTGTGCTAAATGAGATGTTTTCGTATTGTACCCCCTGCTAGGATTCTTACCGAGTATGTTTATACTCACCCTTATTTTCTCGTGGGTTTTCCACCGTGT
Organism: Sicyos edulis; assembly: GCA_036507275.1. Classification (NCBI taxonomy): domain Eukaryota; kingdom Viridiplantae; phylum Streptophyta; class Magnoliopsida; order Cucurbitales; family Cucurbitaceae; genus Sicyos; species Sicyos edulis. Next base: position 13,091,175 of record CM071856.1, on the reverse strand, counting down.
AACTTGGGACAGAGGCTAGATGGCTAGGAGGAGGTCACTGGATGATCATGGATAGTCGACTGAGTTGCACGCTCTTTTAATGTTTTCTTTGATGATTTAGCATGTAGTGGGACTTGGGTCCCTAGGAAAAGCACTCAAAAATCTATTTTATGTTTCTCGCACTGCTTTCCCTTGATTTGTTTTTAAGAAAGAACCGATCGCTTATCTACCGCTTATTTTAAATGGAACTATATTTTCCTTGTTTTGAATGTTCTTACTTCAAAGATTTAAATTTCAAACTCTGAATGACGTTTTACATTCCTAATCATGCATGCTAAGTAAGGACTTTAGGATAGAGACCGTTTCTTTGGGTCGGGTCCTTACAAGCCCGCAGCCCTTCGCACGCCACCGCCCGATCGCACCTCGCCGCCACTCGCCTCGCCGCTTGCTCGCGCCGCACCGCGCCGCACGCCGCTACCAGCGTAGCGGCCAGCAGATGCAAGCCCCCGCCACGATCACCGCCACCGTGGCCGCACGCCCGCCGAGCCCTCGCTGCCACGCCCCGGCCGCACGTCGCCCATCCGTGTGCCTTAAAGCTTGTCCGTCCACGCGCCAACCATGTGTCGTGTAAGTTGCTTCAGACTGAGCTGAGTTCTATTTGTATTTTACCTAAGGCCTAAAGATTGTGATGTTTGCTGTTTATTTGTTAGGTAACCGATAGCTAGCTTGGGTTCGGTTGCAGCTTAAGATCCTTCTTGTGTGTTGTTTGCCTTCCGACCCTGGTAAAGATTTCTTATCGGAGTTGTGTGGGCCCTGCGATATTTTCTGTGATTGTTGATTGTATGTATGATATGTTTATCAGCATGTTAGTGGATAAGTGCTGTGTTATGAATTCCGACTGGCATGATTCTCGTGTTATTTCTCATGTTAGTTCCATGCTAGGTTGTTCTGTTCTGGCATGTTCGTTATCTGTTCTTGGTTTGTAGTATCATGCTAGGTTCATTGTTTCTGCTGAGCATGAGTTAGTATGTTTGTTGTTAGCTGTTTATAGCTTAGAGTTCTGATAGGTAGCATCATCCGGGCGAGGTTGCATAACGTAACTTGCATCTGTTGCAGGGACGTGCGAGGCAGTACTCCATCCTTGATCCATCGTTAGGGTTTAGCTAACCTTAACGACAACCCAGTTGTAATCTTGGGTGGGTCTCATACCACTATGTTCAGTGACACCGATCCAGAGATTCATTTAGGCATGCGTACTGGACCAAGGCAGCATGCTTTAGACCCAGCACCTCCCTGGTTTGTAGCAACATGCGGTGCGCGCACACGCTCATTATAGCGCCGACTGGAGAGCTCCTCGGGATCTTGAGTTCAGTGCACCTTTCGTATCGACAGTAGTAGGAAAGCTGAGGTCGAGATTAATTTCTCGTAGAGTATCGAGATGCGTTGTAATTTTCTGGAGTAAGACCGTAAGATGGCATCCGTGGTATTTATGTATGGATTAAAGTGATATGCTTTCTTCTGTAATGTATTCATAGCTTGCATACTCTCTGCTAGATGACCAGTTATATCATATTGTACCCCGGTTGGGGATTCTTACTGAGTAATTCGTTGCTCACCTTTATTTTGTGGTTTTCCACAGGTAATCCGGGCTTGAGACAGGATGGCTGAAGGAGGAACTGCGGACCATGGAAACCTGCTGTCTTTAACTCTGAGTTTATGTTTATGTCTTTGTTTTGTCCTCTGAATGCATGTAGTTGGGCACGGAGCCCTTAGGATGTTTTCTGATTGTTTCTTGATTTTGGCACTGTTTGTAAACTGTTTGAGTTCTGAATGTTTTGAATAAATCTCTGATCATAGTATGTTTTAAACTGTATTTAGCTTGGAACAGGTGCTTGGAAACAGGGACAGGTTTCAAGACGCTTAATGATTCTTTGTTAAAATGAATGTTTACTAGTTTCTTTAGTTTTCTCAGAATCTGGATAACAATCTTGCATATTATATTTGAATTTTAAAAGCATACATTGAGGTAAAGGCCTAGGTTAGGACCTCTTTCGGGTTGGGTCTTTACGGCAATGCAGCAAACAAAGATGGAACTTCGTCCCTTCCAGCAGCTCCGAAATTTGGCTCTGTGCCAGAAATCCAAGCTCTTTTTTCTTCCTAAAAAATTGTGTCTAAATACTCCCCTCATCAAGATAGATCAACGGCTGAGATTCTAGGGCAAAATGGTGAATTGCTCCCCAATCTGGGCCGACCTAATCTGATTTGCAGTAGGGGGACCACGTACAGGCATTTCTGACAATGTTCAGAAAGGCAGCTTTTTTGCAGAAAATTTCTATTTCATGTCGGGCGAATGCTGTAGACAATGACACTCTCCTGAAAATGGCCTTTTCCTTTCTTGAATTCAACTCCTCAGATTTAGGCTTTGCTCAGCAATTGTAGCATCCAAAAACCTGAAATGATAACAGAAAATTAACGAGACGAGGGTTTCTTGAAATGTGATCACAAATGCTTCAAACATTAACATTTCACCCGAAAAACTCATGATTTCTTAACATATCTAATCCTAGCCCCATTTGCTACATGCAATGCAGTTTAAGCTCAAATCCCCATTCATGAGTAGTTATATGCATTTAAAGTTAATTAAAATGCCTGATTCTACATTAAAACAACCTATTAGAAAGACTCAATAACTCTCTATTTAAGAGTTATCACTACTTGTCTCGGCAAAGATGAGGGCAGCGTGCGACAACTTAGACCTTCGAAAAAGGGAGATTGGAGAGGAGGATGTGGATTCGGCCAAGAAGAAGAAGGTGAAGAAGATGGAGAGGTCGGCTAAGGTATTGGGGAAGGGAGAAAACTGATTTTTCTTTTAATTTCTCTAGTTTAATTGCTCCAATAATTCTTCAAATGACAAGTGTCCTCAAGTGGTCTCCCCTTCGCCACACACTTAAATCCTATTTTCTATTTTAAGACCGAACGAGCACCAAACCTCTCAATAGCAACTCTCGGTCCTAAAACCTTAAACCGGAACACAATCACCAACTCAACACAAGTCTGGAAGTAACCCAAAATCCTGGATAATTACCAAACTACCCCTGAAGGCCAAATGACCAAAATGCCCCTGAGGGCTGATACAACCCTAACGGCCCAACCAAACAACTATTCTGTTTGATAAAACATGTTAGCAGATAGAGTTTGACTGATCGGTTTGATAGGACTTGGCATGTAGAACAATGCATCTTGTTGTTGCACTGTACTGTTCAATACGACTGTTGCTATTCTGTTTCTGTTGTTCACTGTTGACATGAACCATGCTAGCTCTAGCTTATGTCGTAATAGGTGGATTCTGTTAAGTATACCCAGAACTAGCCTAGTGTGTGTTGTCCAAGGTTGGCCCAGTGTGAGCCGATCGAGATTACCTTGGACTAGCCCAGTGTGTGCTAACCAAGGTTGGCCTAGTGTGTGCCGATCGGGTTTGCTCAGGACTAGCCCAGTGTGTGTTGTCCCCTGTTGGCCTAGTGTGTGCTGACCAGGTTAAGCAGGACAAGCCCAGTGTGTACTAATCCAATGTTGGCCCAGTGTGTGCTGACCAGATTGTTCAGGATTAGCCCAGTGTGTACTGATCCCAGGCTAGCCTAGTGCGTGCTACCCAGGTTGCTTAGGACTAGCTCAATGTGTGCTGTCAATTGTTGGCCCAGTGTATGCTAACCAGTATTGAGCAGGACTAGCCCAGTGTGGGCTTTCCAGGACTAGCCTAGTGTGTGCTGACTATGTTTGATCTAGAGATAGAGCTTCCAAGGTTACTTAGTTGTTTCTCATGTTTGTAGCCTAGCGTGTGCTGACCCCGTCTAGCTATGAGCATAGAACTTCGATGTTGATCATCCTGTTGTTTATTTTGTTGAGACTGCCATGCTTTATTGTTATGCTTGTATGCTAAGATGCTAGAGGATTTGTCTTGTATACTGTACCCCAGTTGGGGAATCCTTACTCAGTTCAATTGTAGTCACCCTTTTTGTAGTTTTTCCTCTAGGTAATTTGGCACAGCATCGAGGTGGCTAGAGGAGGAGCTGGATGATCATGGGAGAGTCCGCTGCATCTTCTTGTTCATTTACATTTATTTAGTTGAAACATTTTACTTGGAACTTATAATAGTTTTATTGTACTCTGGCCAGAGGTGGAACTAGTTTTAATGATTTTTGCACAAGTATTTGGAACTTGATTGTTTTAATTAAATGGAGGTTTGAAATCTTTTATTTTTAAGTGTAATGAATTTTGAATTACATCATTTACTAAAGGCCATTTTAGACCATTTAGAGTCAGGTCTTTACATACATCCTTCTAACAAAATCATTACTTAATAACGTCTTATTTCTCCAAGATTAAAGGACTAGGAAATTAGTTTCTAAAAAAAAAAGGGGACTATAGGATGAGTAGCAATCGTACAAAGTAAACTGCACTTGTAGATTGTGTAAATGCGAGGGTGTAAAGACCCGACTCTAAATTGTCATAGATGGACTTTACTCAATAATGCATTAAAACACACTAGGCATAAAACAGATTTCAAACATCCATTTCATTAAATAGTTCATACCCAAAATACTTAAGTTTAATAAAACAAGAAAACAGTTTCAGCCTCTGGCCAGAGTATAACAAAAACCATTGCAAAGTTCCAAAGTAAAACATCCCAACATGAAAACTATGAAATAAAACGAGCAGATGCAACAGACTCTCTCATGATCACCCAGCTCCTCCTCTAGACACCTCGATGTTGTATCAAGTTACCTGGTGGAAGGAACCACAGAAAGGGTAAGTACAATTGCAATCAGTAAGGATTCCCCAACTGGGGTACAATACGCAAGACATATCATCTAGCATCCTAGCATACAACATAGCAAAAATAACATACAACAAGTCTCAAGCAGGGTCAGCACAAACTGGGGTGACTAAACAGGAGGACAACCTAAGTGACCTCGGTCTCAGAAGTCTCTAACTCTAAGACAAACTTAGTTAGCACACACTCGGCTAACCCTGGATCAGCACACACTGGGCTAATCTTGGAAAGCACACACTAGGCTAGTAGCGGACAAGCTTGGGCAGCACACACTATGTAACGGCCCCGTTTTCCTTCCCGGTTAATAGCAAAATTAATTGGGAATTAATTGGATCCTTTGGGAATTGAACCCTTGCCCTAGATGGTGGAATTGGAGTTTTAAATAAGAATTTGAACTAAAAAGAGAAAAGAATTTCTTTAGCCGGGACCCGCAAGAGAAAAATCCTTGGGAAGGGAATTTTAGGTTTCCTAACCCTATTTAAAATAAGGAAGAGAAGGAAAAAATCAAGAAACCCCTATTTTTCCCTTTGTTGGCCGCTCTCTCTCTCTCTCTCTCTCTCTCCTAAAACCCTAGCCGAGCAAAATTCTAGCCACACCATCGAACCACCATCGAACCACCCCGAGCCACCCACCCCTAGCCGCACGCACCACCACGCTCCATCGCACCACCCCGCTCGCCCGCAAGCCCTGCGCGCCCAACCTCGCTTCGCCCAGCCATCGTGACGCTGCGGACTGTGGCCCCACCGTCGCACACCCATCGCCGCTGACGTCGCCGTGGCCGCCAAAGACCGCCCGGGACGCCGCTCGTGGTCGCGACAAAGGCCGCAACGCAGCCTTTCGACGCGCGCGCCGCGCCGCGCCGCCGCCGCTCAGCGCAACCCCTCGCCGCCGCTAACCCAGCCGAGCCGCTCGCTGCGTCGCGCCGCCTTGCAGCACACACCACTGCTGCCTCATGCGCCCGCCCGACGACGTGTCAAGCGCGCCTGGCGCCAGCGCCAGCTGGCCTGGCCACCACCAAAGCGCCTGCCACCACCCACCTTGCTGCCGAGGCCCGTGTCCTCTCTCGGTGGTAATTCCCAACCAATCCCTTTGTGTTTTCTAAGCTTCCGGCTCAGTATGTATTTACTTAGGATGCTTTATTTATGCCTAGGTTGCTCGAGTTCGTATTAAGCTTGAGGGTCTTTTTGGTTGTGATAGCTATTCTCCACTTGTTTCCGTGTAAGGACTTCCTACCGTGGTTGTGTGGACCCCTATGCTTTCTTAATTGTGCCTTGTATGCTTGTTTACCTTTATGAGCATGTTAGTGGATAGGATAGCTAGTGATTGAATTCTTGCTAGCATGTTTTGCCTTTTTGTACATGTTAGTGCCATGCTAGGTTTGTTCTTCCAAAGATGCTTGAGATTCCCGCTTTAAGCTCGTAGTATCATGCTAGGCTATGTATGACAGATGTCTTTGTGAATGTTAGCCAGAATCACGTACTTGGTAGTCTAAGCTAGTATGATAGGGTTTGTCATCATCTAGAGGCCGAGAGCGGACATAACGCACCTTGTCCCCACCGGTCGGGAGTAGAGCGAAGCATAACGTACCTTGCTTCCCCGCAAACAAAGGTGAGGATTAGCTACCTCATTGGCATAAGCCTAGTTTGTAGCTCGCTAGAGCGGAACCCCGCCAACGGTGCAAGCCTACCTTGGCCGGTTCTTAGCTTCCAGTCGGTGGTACAGTCGCATGATGAGTGCCGAGGGCCTCGCACTCTGTGTTCGGTGACACCGCTTCCGAGTCTTAGGCATGCGTGCACGCCCGCGTAGTTTGCCCCTTAGGCCCCGCATTTACGCCGGTTGCAGAAGAGCATGCGGTGTGCGCGCACACGCGTTAGTAGCCGGCCGAGAGCTCCCGGGCTAATGTTCGTGAGTACACCAATTCCTTCCCGTTTAGAGCCGGACTTCGGTACTCTCCGATAGTCCAGATTTATAAGCGAGGGTAAGAGGCCCTTGAGGACACCCATTGGGATTGACTTTAGAGTTAATCAATTGGTCGAGGAGAAAGACCTCGAGGTGTCGGACATCTTGGGATCGGTTTTAGAGTCGATCAAGTGGCCAAGGGAGAAAGACCCTTGGAGATGTCCCGGGATTGGTTTGAGAGCCAATCATTAGGCCTAAGTAGGAGACTTCCGAGGATTCCGGATTTGCCTTGTGAGCTCGTTGAGCTAAGATCCGTGTTGATATTTGTGGCATGTGTACTAGGTTGCTAGATGATAGATTGCATCGTATCGCACTCCCGGTCGGGGTTCTTCACCGAGTATGTTTATACTCACCCTTATCGTGGTTGCTTCCACAGTAACTTGGGACAAAGACCGAGGTGGCTAGCGGAGAGAGCTGGGAGATCATGGATGCTGCTGACACTCTGTCGTGTCTTATTTTACTGTTTTTGGATTTTAGCATGTAGTTGGACTTAGGTCCGTAGGGAAAACTATGATTTGAACTATTTTATGTTTTAAGGAAAGTACTGATCAGTCACTGTTTTTAATTTGAATGGTTCGTTTCTGCTTAATGAATGTTTACTTTGTTTTTAATCTTTTCCACTCTTATATTTGAAAAGTTTTACAAACCGACCCCAGCTGGGTCCTTTTAAGCTTTTCACTTGCATGCTGAGTAAAGATCTAGATTTAGTCCCATCTTCGAGTTGGGTCTTTACACACTAGGCTAACCCTGGATCAGCTCACACCTAGCTAATCTTGGACTGCACACACTGGGCTAGTCCTAAACAAACTTGGGCAGCACACACTGGGCTAACCGTGGATAAGCTCACACATGGCTAATCATGGACAACACACACTGGGCTGGTCCTGAGCAAACTTGATCAACACACACTGGGCTAGTTTTGAGTAAATCGTGTCAGCACACACTAGGCCAACCCGGGGTAATCCTAACAGGATCTATCAAGACAGAATGTCTTAGGGCTAACACGTTCAGCACCTAACATTGCATTTCGAGGCAGAATAACTTAAATATAACTAGCAGCCAAAAGAAATAGAAAGTATAACCAACAGGGGCAATATTATACATGCAAAGTCCTAACAAGTAGAACATACACTCCCTATACACTAACATGCTTTACAATATACATTCAAGAAAAAGGGCCTAGTCATTATCATCACATCATTCTGACAACCTGCACGAGCCTATCCACTAACATTTAATCCAGCCAGAGATAACAATTAAAACCTATTCACTAAGCATGCATTTCAAACAGACAAGTAACTAGGAGCTATCAAAGCCAAGTGCAGGGTCCACACAACCCCGACAAGGAACCCTTACCTGAAACAGAGACAAACAATCAATAGGAAACAATTGTTTCTCAAGTTGCAGAATCAACACAAGCAAACCAAACAAACAACAACAAACAATTAACCACTAACAACTAAGAACAAGAAAACAACACAACACTCCTGGGAGTTAGGGTTTACCCAATCCGAGAGGCTCCAAGCTCGGTAGCAACCAAGGTGGCCTAGACAAGGATGTGCTCCACGGCTTGGATTGTGACCAGCTAGATGCGACAACAAGAACCAAGGATAAATGAGGCTCTCGGGTAGGCTTGGTGCAGCAACATGAACAAAGGAAAAGCCCTCAGGTAGGCTTGGTGCGGCAAAAAGAACAAGAAGGAGGAGCTCTCGGTAGCTTCTTGTGCGATAACAAACCAAAGGAGAAGAGGAGCTCTCGGCAGCTCTTTGTGCGGCAGCAAAAACAAGGGAGAAGAGAGTCCTTGACAGCTCTATGTGCGGCAACAAGAAAAAAAGGAGAAGAGAAGCTCTCGATTAGCTTGCAATGGAGTTGGGGAGATGAAACGGCAGCTAGGGCTTGGTGATGGATGGGTTCGGCAATGGGAAGAGTGAAATGGAAGAGAATTCGACAACAACAAGGGGAGAGGAAGAAGATGTGAACGGCTAGGGCTTGGGGAGAGGCAAAAACGTGTTTCTCCCTTCTTTTCTTATTTTAAAACCCTTTGAAAAAATCCTCCAAATGCCAAGTGTCCATAAGTGGTTCCTCCTTCGAGCCCTGACAACAACACTATGAAAAAATTATTTTTTGTTTTTAACCGAACGACCTCCAAACCTCTCAACGACAATCAATAACCTGAAACTGAAACGTAATCACCAACTCAGCACAAGTCAAGTCACAACCTGGAAACCCCAATCAATTAATAAACTACCTTTGAAGGCCAAATTACCAAAATACCCCTAAAGGCTCAAACTGCCTTAGCGACCCAACCAGACAACCGAATGAACAACCAAACATACCTAGAGAACCAGAATAGAAACCTGGGCCGTTATAGAGGGAGTCAAGAATAGTGAAAAATTCATTAAGTTTGAATATCTACTAATGTTTTTTATGGGTTTGAATGGATCTTATGCACATTCAAGATCACAAATCTTACTGATGGATCCACCACGAGATGTCACTAAGGCTTTTTCTCTAATAGCTCAAGAAGAAGAGCATAAAAATGGTTCCACGATCAATACAATCCAACAGTTATATTGGTTGTGAATACACAACCTGTTCAGAATAAAAGTACACAGAATGTAGTAGTTCAAGGAAAAGGAAAAGGATGAGGTCGAGTGAGATGTACACAATGTAGGTACTTGGGATACAATCATCCGATAGCTAAGATAACTCTCATTTAGAGAGTTAATGAGGCCTTTTATGGGAGCATTTCTAGTCATATTGGTTTCAATTTATTAAATTTTGATGTCTAGAGAAGCTTAAAGTAGATAATTTAGTGAAAATTGCAATGTATGGGGATTTAGAGGCCCTCATTTGAAACCTAACTAGTTTTCTAGTTTTTGGAAGTTATTTTGATCATTAAATCTCAAATTTTTTGAATTTAGAGAACTATGGTTCAAACTAATGTTTTTCATAATTTGATAGGTGAATCATTATTATAAAAAAAGATATCAAAAGGGAAATGCTTGAAGCAATGCCATTTGGAGAAGGTCAAAGTCAGGAAACATCAAAAGTTTTGTAAAAAGATATATCAAATGGAAAATGTTAGAAGCATTCAAAGCAGCAAAATTCAAGAATCACAATGCTAGAAGCATTCTAACTGGTGATTGCGATTCCAATGCTAATATACTGAATAGTAATTAATTCTAAGTAGACTGAGGCTAAGTACACTCGGAATCACTTACGCGCAAGTATACAAGGTCGAAAATTGCAGCAAGTAGCAAGTATATAAAATTTATTGATCCTACAGAGATTGATGTTTAGTGCTAATACCGTTTAAGTCAGAGTCATGCAGAAAATAAAGAAGCATATGTAGTTGAGTTAAGTGGCTTTGTTTTATAGAAATAAATGAAATACAAAAAATAAAATACTAATGCATGCAATGAGTAATGCTAACTAATTAATTCTAAAAGATGCTAAACGCGCGGACTAGCCATAGACTTCCTTACTTCCCTAACAATTGTTACTTCCGTAACTAATGATTTGTGGTCGAACCAGCTTCCGCAGCGAACTCCATACTTAGCTTAAAACAACGTAAGCATTAGTGAGGTTATCTCTAACTCCCTAAATAGTGAACAGACGTTCACTTAACCTAAAGTAGCATGCTGGGTCAACATGCAGATTCCTTTTCGGTTCACCTCAAGGTACATACGTGGGTAGCTAATCAGCGCATATATATAAAGTTATTTACAAATTTGTGTAACATTCTGTGACCTACACTCTTAACACGTTTTAATCATAAGTAACTACCATGCACTCCTATAATGCAGTCACAACAATAAACATAAGATAGAGGTTGACTATGAAATGTTCAAATACTATAAGCTATTCCTAATGAAAAACAAAACTGTAAATGGAATTGGCACGACTGATTATGTGTAGTCCCCTTGTCAGCAATTCCCACGCATCACCATTTGCTTCTCGCGCTTTCGACGATCGGCTCATAGCCAACCGACCAATTCATCGATCTCAGCTTTTTGATTTAGTATTTATAGAGTTGGATTCCTTGTTCATCAAGTTGTGCAAATCATAAAAGAAATGTGAAGAAAGAGTTGTGCAAAGCTTCATAAATGAAGGATTCCATGATTTCCGTCGAGATTTATTTGATTGATGTCGTCTTAATTGCATGATTGATTATTCGATTCTTTCCTTGTTGACGTGCTCTTTTTCCAACATGTTTTCGTTTTTGGTTTACGCGTCTTTACATGCCATCTGGTTACCATTTGCATGTTGTCCTTTCCCGCTCAGCTACGGAATATCCTGCTAAAAACATTGATTAGGCACAATTTATCTATAATTTAGTGCTAAAATGCGAATCCGTGCTTCAGATGCTACTTTATGAATGCATGCTGATTTTCTAAGCTATTTCTTCACATTTCTTCTATGAATGCTTGTTTTCTCTCTTCTATTTCTAAAATAAAGCTGTAAAGACCCGACTATTAATTGTCCTAAATGGCCTTTAATCAACGATGCATTTAAAAATTCACATAGCTTAAAACAGATTAAAAATCATCCATTTCATAATGAATTCAAACCTCAAAATGCTAAGGTGTAAAAATAAGAAACACAGTTTCAGCCTCTGCCCAGAGTATAACAAAACCATTACAAAAGTTCCAAAGTAAAGTATTTCAACATGGAAGTCTGTAAAATAAACAAGATATGCAATGGACTCTCCCATGATCATCTAGCTCCTCCTCTAGCCACCTCGATGTTATGCCATGTTACTTGGTGGAAAAACCACAGAAAAGGGTGAGTACAATTGCACTCAGTAAGGATTCCCCAACCGGGGTACAATATGCGAGACATATCATCTAGCATCATATCATACAAGCATAGCTACAATATGGTAAGGCAGTCTCAACAGTAACATACAATAAGTCTCAAGCAGGGTCAGCACACACTGAGCTGACTAAACAAGAGGACCAACTACGTGACCTTGGGAGCACGGGAGTCTCCAACTCTAAGACAGACTTGGTTTGCACACCACTAGGCTAATGTGGACAGCACACAGCTGGGCTTGTCATGGACATGCCTGGGCAGCGCACAACTAGGCTAAACCCTAGATCAGTTCACACCTTGCTAATCCTGGACTGCACACCACTGGGTTAGTCTGGAGCAAACTTGGGTGGCACACAACTAGGCCAAACCCTTGATCAGCACACCACTGAGCCAATCTTGGACCACACACAACTAAGCTAAGCCCTAGATCAGCTCACACATGGCTAATCTATGACAACACACCTCTGAGCTAGTCTTTGGAAAACACACAACTGGGCTTGTCCTGAGCAAACTCGATCAGCACACAACTGGGCTAACCTTGGACAACACACACTGGGCTAGTCTTGAGTGGATCATGTCAGCACACAACTGGGCTAACCTGGGACAATCCTATCAGGATCTATCAAGATAGAATGTTCTAGGGTGTAAGAACCCGACCCAAAACATGGACTAAATGGATTCTTACTCAACATGCATACGAAAATAGTAAAGAGTTTAAAACAAACATCACACAGTTCCTGTATAAATTCGTCAAAAACCTTGAACCTGTTCAAAAGCATTTACTCAACCTGTAAAACTTAAAGCAACCCTGGCCAGAGTTTATTTCAAATTCAACATCTTTGAAAAAATAAACATTCCAAGCATTTAAAGACAAGTCTAGAAAACCCAACAATGATTTAACAGGTTTCAAACAGTAGAGCATGCTGATATAAATAAATAAATAAATAAAAAGAAAAGTAGAGTTGTTGGTGGAGTCCCATGATCGAGTAGCCACTCCCCTAGCCGTCCAGTCGCTGTCCTAAGCTACCTGGTGGAAAACAACAAAAATAAGGGTGAGTATAAACATACTCAGTAAGGATCCCCAACCGGGGTACAGTACGAACATCAATGATACAACATGCTAGTTTAGTATACATACAACCGCTACAAACACAGATCAAACCATTGAGTCAACCATGTGACTCCTGAATCATCGGGGTCTCTTATCATCGGCCTAATGATCAGCTCAACAACTGATCCTGAAACTGGGCAAGTATGTCCAATATCTGGGACCTAAAGGTCCAAACATCTGGGACACGAATGTCCAATCATTTTAGACTCATAAGTACAATCAACTGGTGACCAGCTGTCCTAACTGGTCCTGGACACTCGTAAGAGTACTCGGTGTCTGGCTCTAGACTCGGAAAGGAAATGGTGTACTGTAAGCATTATCCCGGGGGAGTTCTTCTCCTAGTGCCTAATGCCCGTGCGAGCACACCGCATGCTACTGCAAACTGTGTAGGGACGTGGGACCTAAACGTGCTACACCGGTCCAGGTAGCATGCCTACGACTTGGAGTAGTGTCACTGAACGAATAGTAGTGCGAGGTCCTCGACACTCTTGTAAGCAACATAAGACCACCGCACGCCTGAAGCTAAGAATTGGCGACGGCAGGCTTGCATAGTCTGTTGTGTTCTGCTCTAGCAGGCTACAATCTAGGCTTATGCCGATACGGGAGCTAATCCATATCGGCTCCGAGGCAGAAGCATCATACGTCGTGTAACGCGTAAACCCAGCCTATGGGGACAAATTACGTTATGTCCACTCTCAGCCTCTAGATGAAGACAACCCTAACAAGTTTAACTATGAGTCTCGCCCCATGCCTTAATAGGCCAAACATGCTCAACAGATACAAAGGAATGCATGCCAGAGAACAAAACCTAGCATGATACTAACATGTCACGAAAATATAACATATGCGAGCAGAACAGGACAGGAAAGTAATCATACATGCTCAATAAAAAACAAGCGACCTATCCACTAACATGCTCATAACAATCATATATATAATAACAACAGTCAAGATGAACGCAGGGACCACACAACCCTTGGTAAGAAATCCTTACCAGGAAATGAGCAGTAAAACCATAACAGAATCTAAGTGCTCCTTGAGCTGCAGGATACCAACAAAGCACAACACACCTAACAATAACATTAAGCTAATCAATACACTTGCAAGCCTCTAACTTAACCAAGGAACTCAAGTGAAATAGAGGTTACCCAAACCGAGAACCGAACCACAACACGGGAATAAGATTCCACTTCCTCGGGGGTTCGCTGGGGCGAAGGTGTGCCTGGCGAAGAAGCACGCTGAACAAGACACAAGCTGTAACAGCCCTATTTTCTATTCCAGTTTTTGAGGTGCCTTCAGTTCAAGATTTGGTTGTTCGGTTGGGTCGTTAGAGCTATTTTAACCCTTGGGGGTATTTTGGTCTTTTGGCTCCCCAGGCAGGATTTGTGGATTTTCAGGACTTCAAGGTCGCTTCTGCCTTTGTTGAGGCTTGATAGTTGTTGGTTGCGAGTCCCAAGATGTTTGGGCTAGTCGTTTGGAAGTTCGGGAGTGGTTTGGGTTTTGGCAAAGTTATGGTTGGTTGAGTGCTTCCTTTGGGATTTGAGCCCTGGCCATTAATGTCGATTTGGGAGTTGGATTTAAGTGAGTTTTATTTATTGGAAAAGATTGCTTCAACCGGGTCTCGAAGGAGGAAGCCGGGGAATGGGATTTTAGGGATTTAAGGCTATTTAAAAGTGGATAAGGTTGGAAAATAGGAAAAAATACCATCTCTTCCCCTTTTGTCTCTCTCTCTCTCTCTCTCTCTCCCCCGAGCCCAGCCCGAGCCCTAGCTCATCCCAGCCCTAGCCGCCCAGCTCGCCCAACCGCGCACAGTTTCGCGTTGCTCAGCCCCGCACCAGGCCGCTCTGCGCCCGAGTTTCTTAGATCCGAGCCGCCCCGTGGCAGATCTCGCATCCCCTGTAGCTCGTCGTGCCAGCCCGCGCGCGTCCCTGTAGCTCGTCGCGTCGCCAGCCCGCAGGCCGTTCTCTGTGCCGAGTCGCGCCGCACGCCTTCGCCCAGCCCAGCTCACGTCCGCGTGCCCGGGTTATGGATTGTGATTATTGTTGTGTTTGTTAGGTTCGCTTTAGGTTGCTCGGGTTCGATCGCAACTTAGGTTTCTTGTGTGTAGTTGCCTTCTGACCAGGTAAAGATTTCTTATCTGAGTTGTGTGAGCCCTGCGATATATTATGTGATTGTTGATTGTATGCTTATTTGTGTTTATTAACATGTTTAGTGATAGGTGCTCTGTTCTGAATTCCTGACTGGCATGATTTCCTATGTTGTTTCTCATGTTAGTCCATGCTAGGTTGTTCTGTTCTGGCATGCTCGTATCTGTTCTTTCTTCGTAGTATCATGGTAGGTTCGTTATATTCTTATTGAGCACGTATTGGATTGTTTGCTGATTGATATTATAGGTTTAGAGTGCAGGTAGGTAGCATCATCCGGGCCGGGTGCATAACGTAACTTGCATCCACGACATGGACGTACGAGACGTGCTCCGTCCCTGATCCCGTTAGGGTCTAGCTAACCCTAACGGTTGGCCCTACAATTTTGGGTGAGGGTGGCAGACTGTTAAATGCGCCAACGGTCGGGATGATGACTTGGCATTGCCTTGTCCCCGACAGTCTGCACGTCCTCAGCGTGTTCGGCCGTAGCCCCTGATTGCCACCTGATAGGGCAAGGACGGCTTCCTGGTGTAAGTCTACCACGATAGGTTCCTTAGCCTCAGGTGCGGTGGTTCAGGCTGACATAGTTCACGTGTCCAGGTCTCACACCCCTATGTCAGTGACACCGATCTAGAGATTAAGTTAGGCATGGTGACTGGACATGGGCAGCTTGCCACTAATCCCGGCACTTCATGGTTCGCAGTGAGCACGCAGCGCGCGCTTACGCTCATTACAAACACACCGAGAGCTCCTCGGAATCATGAGCTAGTACACCTTTCATTCGACAGTAGACAGGCTGAGGCCGAGACTTGTTTCTCGTATAGGGCGTATTGTGTGGTGGTTTATTCTGGACTAAGACTCTGCGTTGGCATCCGATGATTATGTGTGATTTAAGCTATGTGCTCTATTCTGTGTTTATATTCATAGCTTGCATACCTTTTTGCTAGAGGACCATGTATATCGTATTGTACCCCGGTTGGGGATTCTTACCGAGTAATTCGTTACTCACCCTTATTTTGTGGTTTTCCACAGGTAACCATGGTGCGAGACAGGATGGTTGGAGGAGGAGCTGTGATCATGGAAACCCATTGTTTTGAACTCTGAGTCTTGTATTTATGTTTTGATGTTTTAAATGTCCTCTGAATGCATGTAGTTGGGCACGGATCCCTAGGTTGTTTTCTTACTGTATTTCCGGATTCTAGCACTGTTGTAACTATTGGAAAGTTTGAATGTTTTGAATAAATCTCTGATCAGAGTGAGTTTTGAAAATGTATTTGTCTTGGAACAGGTGCTTGGAAACAGGGACAGGTTTCAGGAAACGAGGCTCGCTGAGGCGATGAGGTCTGCGGCTGCGGGGCGACGAAGAGGATCCGGCGTGAGCGATTGCAAGGGCGAAGTAGCTCAGAGAGGATCACTGCTACGCACAGATCGGCGAGGGCTCCTGTGTGCATGTGGCTGCGTTCGCTTCTATGAATGGTGATGCGATCGGCTAAGGTGCTGCGGATCCAATGCTTGCAAAGGGCTGTTTGGTGATAGCGATGTGGATCTCTCGGCTACAAGGACTGATTTGCTCAGGGTGGTGCGGTTCAATGCAATCAGCTAGGGCTTGACACACACAACCACAAGGTCTTCGATTAGCACACAATCAAACAGGAAAAAGAAATTTCGGCTTGGGAAGAAATTACCCCTCAGTACTCGACAGCAAACTGCAGCAATCGAAACCAATGGGAATCCGGCTAGGGTCTGATCTTGGCGTGATGATGGAGGATGGGATCGGCAAGAGGGAGCAAGAGAGATTGCAAAAGGTCTCTATTCTCACGCGAAAAAATGCTGCTACGGGAAGGAGAATTACGATTCCTTTTCCTTTGGTTTTGTCGATTCCAACCCCTGGGCATCTCCCCTTCGAGTCCTAGCTCAAACACATTTTCCTCTTTTAAATTAAGCTCCAGAACTCCAAAACAACCAAGGTTCAAGCCTTGCCATGAGCATTCTTATTTTATCCTTAACAAGCACTTAAGCAAAAGCTCCCCAAATCCACCCAGGTTTGAACTCTAGCAAGGACAGAAATTCCACCATTTATTCTCTTTTTTCTAAACAAGCTTCCAAGCTTAGCTGGTCACATGTTCGAATCCCAACATACGCACTTTTAACTTTCTATTTCTTCTTTTTAACACAAGCTTCCAAAGTCTGGCTGGTCACAAGTTAGAATCCTAGCAGCAACACTAATTAATTCTTAATTAAACAACAACCAACTTCAACTCCTCACCACCTGGGTTCAAGTCCTAGCTCGAACACTTTTCTTTGAAATTTTCCTTTTTCATTCCAAGCCACCAAAACACAAGGATAGACTCCAATTCCAAGAACCTGAAACTGAATAAAATATCCGAGCTCAGCGAAAGACTAAAAACAGCCCTAACAGCCCAATCGAACAACCGACATATTAACCGAACATACCTAGGGAACAGGAACAAAAATCTGGGCAGTTACATAGGGCTACCAAAATTTAGCACCTTTATTGCACTTCAAGGCAGGATAACATAATCATAACTAGCAGTCAATGTAAATAGGAAGTATAACCAATAGAGGGCGATATTCTACATGCCAAGTCCTAACAAGCAGAACACATTTCCTATCCACTAACATGCTCCACAGTATACATTCAAGAAACAGAGCATAAACATCATCATCTCAACATTCAGACAATTTGCATGAGCCTATCCATAAACATTTAATCCAGCTGAATGAGGATTTGAGCTTCGAGGGGAAGCCTGTGAGTGTTCTGGTCTTTGAGACGAAGACGTTGTGTAATCGTGAGATCCGTTGGTAAAAGTTCAGTGGAGGAGTCAGAGTTCAGAGGAAGCCGCTAGTGAGCGGGGAGGACGAGATGAGAATGTAGTGTCCTGAGCTGTTTCAGTCTTAAGGACTTTCGAGGACGAAAGTCATAAAAAGGAGGGAATATTGTAACGGCCCACGTTTTCATCCCGGTCTTCCAGGTATGCCCTGGGGGTATTTTGGTAATTTGGTCGGGCCGTCAGGGCTGTTTATGTCTTTTTCTGTTGTCAAAATTATTGGATGGACTTAAGTGGGATTTTGATGCTTTGTGGATGTGTTTGGGCATGGTGAGATGCAAAAGAAAAATTGAGGAATAAAGGTGTGTTTGTTGGGATTCGATCCCGGGATGCTAGGAAGTTAGGTGGGTGGAGTGGCCAGTTGAGCCACCAAGTGATCTTGTTACTCTTTCCGCGGCATATCTTGGTTAGCCTTGAGTCCTTGGGGTTTTGGTGCATTTGATTAAAAAGAAGGAAAAATAGGGTTGATGAGTTTCTTCTCCAAAACACACATTGCCGCCCAAGCCTTCTCTCCCAAGCCCCCTTGCCGAGCTCCATCTCCCAAGCAGCCCCGTTGTAATGGCCCAATTTTCTATTCCGGTTTTCCAGGTGCTTTCGGTTCAAGATTCGGTTGTTCGGTTGGGCCGTTAGAGCTATTTAACCCTTAGGGGGTATTTTGGTCTTTTGCTCCCCAGACAGGATTTGTGGATTTTCAGGATTCCAAGGTCGCTCCTGCCTTTGTCGAGGCTTGATTGTTGTTGGTTGCAAGACCCAAGATGTTTGGGCTAGTCGTTTGGAAGTTTGGAGTGGTTTGGGTTTTGGCAAAATTATTGTTGTTTGAGTGCTTCCTTTGGGATTTGAGCAATTGCCCTTAATGTTGATTTGGGAGTTTGATTTAAGTGAGTTTTATTTATTGGAAAAGATTGCTTCAGCTGGGTCTCGAAGGAGGAAGCCGTGGAATGGGATTTTAGGCCTTTAAGGCCTATTTAAAATTGGATAAGGATGGAAAAATAAGAAAAATCCCATTTTTCCCCGTTTGTTCTCTCTCTCTCTGTTTCTCTCTCTCTTTGCTTAGCTTCACTAAACCCAAGCCCCAGCCCCCAGCTCGCCCAGCCCAACATTTACTCGCCCGCGCGCTGCCTCCCTATGCCAGCCGCCGCCCAACCTAAGCGCAAAGATCACCCCGCACAACCTAGCATCGAAGCCGCTCCGTGCGATCACCCACTCCCCGTTCTGTTCAGGCCGACCCAGTAGCCGGCCCACCAGCTAGCTCGCTCGTCGCTGCGCTGCGTTCCTTGTAGCTCGTCGCGTCACCCGCGCGCGTTCCCTATAGCTCGTCGCATCGCCCGCGCATCGTTCCCTGTGCCGAGGCCTGCCGCACCACTCCGAGCCTCAGCGCCCAGTGCCGTGTCCCTATCGAGCCTGCGCTTGCGCCCAGCGCCCAGCTCCTGCGCGTGCGTCCCCTGCCGTGCCAGCGCGCCGAGCTGCTCCTTGTTGCCGACAGCCTGCCCTGCTGTGTTGGTGTGGCCCGAGCCTTGTGGCTTATCGAATGGTAATTCTCGAGTCTTTTCTCCCTTGGGCCCTATGTTGTTGGCTACTGTTTATTTAATTAGGTTGTTTTTATTAAATGCTTAGGTTGCTCGGGTTTGATCGCAGCTTAGGATTCTTGTGTGCAGTTGCCTTCCGACCAGGTAAGGATTTCTTACCGGAGTTGTGTGGGCCCTGCGATATTACATGTGATTGCTGTTTGTATGCTTGTTTGTGTTTATCAGCATGATTAGTGTTAGGTGCTCTGTTCTGAATTTCTGACTGGCATGAATTCTTATGTTGTTTCTCATGTTAGTCCATGCTAGGTTGTTCCGTTCTGGCATGCTCGTATCTGTTCTTTCTTCGTAGTATCATGCTAGGTTCGTTGTATCTGTTGAGCACGTATTGGATTGTTTGCTATATCTGTTTATAGGTTTGAGATATGGTAGGTAGCATCATCCGGGCCGGATGCATAAAGTACCTTGCATCCACGATAGGGACATACGAGGCAGTACTCCGTCCCTAGACCCCGTTAGGGTTTAGCTAACCCTACCGGTAGGCCCTGCAATCTTGGGTAAGGGTGGCAGACTGTTAAATGCCCCAACGGTCGGGATGATGACTTGGCATTGCCTCGTCCCCGACAGTCGGCCCGTCCTCAGCGTGTTCGGCCGTAGCCCTTGATTGCCACCTGTTAGGGCAAGGACGACTTTCTGGTGTAAGCCTACCAAGACCGGTTCCTTAGCCTCAGGTGCGGTGGTTCAGGCTGACATAGTTCACGTGTCCAAGTCTCACACCCCTTGTCAGTTACACCGATCCAGAGATTTAGTTAGGCCTGAGAAGCTTGCCACTAGACCCGACACCCCTCAGAGTTTACAGTAGCATGCGGTGCGCGCATACGCTCATTTCAGCACCGACCGGAGAGCTCCTAGGGATCTTGAGCTAGTGCACCTTTCGTATCGACAGTAGGCAGGCTGAGGCCGAGACTTGTTTCTAGTATAGGGCGTATTGTGTATTGGATTATTCCGGAGTAAGACCCTGAGATGGCATCCGAAGTTTATATGTGGATTTAAGCTATGTGCTCTATTCTGTGTTTATATTCATAGCTTGCATACCTTTCTGCTAGATGACCATGTATATCGTATTGTACCCCGATTGGGGATTCTTACTGAGTAATTCGTTACTCACCCTTATTTTGTGGTTTTCCACAGGTAACCATGGTGCGAGACAGGATGGCTAGAGGAGGAGCTGTGATCATGGGAACCTGTTGTTTCGAACTATGAGTCTTGTATTTATGTTTTTATGTTTTAAATGTCCTCTGAATGCATGTAGTTGGGCACGGAGCCCTTAGGTTGTTTTCTGGTTGTTGCCCGGATTCTGACACTGATGTAAACCATTTTTGGATTTGAATGTGAATTAAATCTCTGATAAGAGTACGTTTTAAATTGTATTTAGCTTGGAACAGGTGCTTGGAAACAGGGACAGGTTCCAGGACATTTTGTTGTTGTTTTGAATGGATGTTTACTGCTTTTTGTTTTAATCAGAATCTGGCATACAACGTTGCATATTATTTTTCTAAGTTTTAAAAGAATGCATTGAGGTAAAGGCCTATTTTAGGACTCCATTCAGGTCGGGTCTTTACAGTTGGTATCAGAGCTCAGAGTCATAGATTCTATAGACCTTTTGTTGTAGGTCATTTTTCCATGATCATCAACACTCCGACAGTCATCACGTACGCCTAAGTTTACAGTTTTAGAAAAGGGTTAAGAATTTACAATACTTTTCATCTAGTGTATGCCTTCTTTAGTGTTGTGGAGCGGAGACGAGCAGGTTCTGACTCGTTGTTGGTTTGGGTCCAGAGCACCATCATGCCAACTTCCCGCAGTGTGAGAGGTATGATAGCAGCTTGTCAGGGTATCGAGATAGATTCAGATACCGCTGGGGCATCGTTCCAGAGGGAGGTAGAGATTAGACTCCCGTAGGCCACTTGTGGCCCAGTTGTTAGTTTTCCCCTAGAGAGAGGGTGGAGGTGATTTGCCTTGGAGTACCACTCCAAGAGAGGAGTTAGCTATGGCCAGCCTGCTTCGCACCAGATCGCGCGTCCCTGTAGCTCGTTGTGTCGCCCAGCCCCCGCCGTCCCTGTGCCGAGCCGCGCCGTGCGCCTTCGCCCAGTCGAGCTCTCTCCCGTGCCCGCGCGCCCTTGTGTCGCCCGATGCCCGTCAGGCCTGCCCGCCTCGGCGCCCAGCGCCAAGCCTGCCTGCGCCTGCGTCGCGCCTGCTCACAGAGTGTCAGCCAAGCCTCGTGAGTTGCTCCCGAGCCGAGCCCTATTTATTTTATTATATTTAGGCCTATGGTTTGTGATTTTGATGTGTTTGTTAGGTTCGCTTTAGGTTGCTCGGGTTCGATCGCAGCTTAGATTTCCTGTGTGTTGTTGCCTTCCGACCAGGTAAGGATTTCTTACCGGAGTTGTGTGGGCCCTGCGATATTATATGTGATTGCTGATTGTATGCTTGTTTGTGTTTATTGACATGTTTAGTGATAGGTGCTCTATTATGAATTCCCGACTGGCATGATTTCTTATGCTGTTTCTCATGTTAGTCCATGCTAGGTTGTTCCTTTCTGGCATGCTCGTATCTGTTCTTGCTTCGTAGTATCATGCTAGGTTCGTTGTATTCTAATTTGAGCACGTATTGGATTATATTGGATTGTTTTCTGATTGATACTATAGGTTAGAGTGCAGGTAGGTAGCATCATCCGGGTCGGGTGCATAACGAACCTTGCATCCACGACAGGGACGTACGAGATGGTGCTCCGTCCCTGATCCCTTTAGGGACTAGCTAACCCTAACGGCTGGCCCTGCAATCTTGGGTGAGGGTGGCAGACTGTTAAATGCCCCAACGGTCGGGATGATGAATTGGCATTGCCTTGTCCCTGGCAGCCGGCACGTCCTGAGCGTGTTTCGGTGGTAGCCTTTGATTTGCCACCTGATAGGGCAAGGACGGCTTCCTGGTGTAAGCCTACCACGACCCGTGCCTTAGCCACAAGTGCGGTGGTTCAGGCTGACTTAGTTCACGTGTCCAGGTCTCACACCCCTATGTCAGTGACAGCGATCCAGAGATTTAGTTAGGCGTGGTGACTGGACATGGGCAGCTTGCCACTAGACCCGACACCCCCCATAGTCTGCAGTAGCACGCGGTGCGCACTTAAGCTCATTACAGCGCCGACCGGAGAGCTCCTCGGGATCTTGAGCTAGTGCATCTTTCATTCGACAGTAGACAGGCTGAGGCCGGGACTTGTTTCTCGTATAGGGCGTATTGTGTGGTGATTATTTCCGGACTAAGACCCTTAATTGGCATCCGATGATTATGTGTGATTTAAGCTATGTGCTCTATTCTGTGTTTATATTCATAGCTTGCATATCTTTGTGCTAGATGACCATGTATATCGTATTGTACCCCGGTTGGGGATTCTTACTGAGTAATTCGTTACTCACCCTTATTTTGTGGTTTTCCACAGGTAACCATGGTGCGAGACAAGATGGCTGGAGGAAGAGCTGTGATCATGGAAACGCGTTGTTCAACTCTGAGTCTTGTTTATGTTTTATGATTTAAATGTCCTCTGAATGCATGTAGTTGGGCACGTAGCCCTAGGTTGTTTTCTGAATGTATTTCCGGATTCTAGCATTGTTATAACTATTGGAAAGCTTTTATTATTTTAAATAAATCTCTGAACAGAGTAAGTTTTGGAAATGTATTTGTCTTGGAACTGGTGCTTGGAAACAGGGACAGGTTTCAGGAATTGATGTTGACTTTTTAAATGGATGTTTTATGTTTTAGTTTTTACTTAGAATCTGAAACACCATTTTGCTAATTTTTCTGTAGATTTGAATGCATGCATTGACGTAACGGCCTATTTTAGAACCCCTTTCAGGTCGGGTCGTTACAATTTGGTATTAGAGCTCAGAGTCATAGATTCTGTAGACTGACCTTTTGTTGTAGGTCATTTTTCCATGATCATCAGCACTCCGACAGTCATCAGGTATGCCTAAGTTTACTGTTTTAAATAAAAGGGTTAAGAATTTACATTACTTTTCATCTAGTCTATGCCTTGTGTAGTGTTGTGGAGCGGAGACGAGCAGGTTCTGACTCGTTGTTGGTTTGGGTATAGAGCGTCATCATGCCAACTTCCCGCAGTATGAGCAGTATGATAGCAGCTTGTTGAGGTATCCAGATAGATTCGGATGCCGCTGGGACATCGTTCCAGAGGGAGGCAGAGTTTAGACTCCCGTAGGCCACTTGTGGCCCAGTTGTTGGTTTTCCCCTAGTGAGAGGGTGGAGGTGATTTGCCTTGGAGTACCACTCCAAGAGAGGAGTTAGCTATGGCTTTGCTTATGTGGATGCTTGTGGAGCAGGTCCCCGTGTGGACTAGCCTGGGTAGCTCAAGTGTTGATCTTGAGCCTTAGCAGATGGTTTGATTGCCTAGAGAGTGGCTGCAGAGTTGGTAGCCTTCGAGGAGGTTGATGAGGCATCTTTGTGCTCCTGTAAAGTGTTGTTGTTGCAGCCAGTAAGCCGGAACCCTGTGGTTAAGGGTGCAGCGAGCAGTGTTCCCTTCGGACTGGATCCCTTGGTGGTTTCCTCAGTTGTTTGGTAGAGTTGAGCACTCTCCTTTTGGTGAGCCCCTAGAGTAGGGCTAGCTGCTGCATGTTGAGAGATCCGGCCAGAGTTCTGTGGAGCATCATGTGGTGATGCAAGAGTAGGCCGTGAGCCTTCGGTTTGATGAGATGCCATAGGCATGGTTGTTTGAGTTGAGCCCTTGTATGCCTAGCCAGAGCTTTTGTCACTTGTGGTTGTGACCATGCTGGCCCCATTTGTAGTAAGATGTGGATTTGGTAGTAGTAGCACTTGAGGTGCATTGGTTGGTGTGCCACTTTGGCACTAAGTCTGGTTCAAGCCTGAGTTGGCATGGGTATAGCAGATGGTTCTATGCCGTCCGGAGTTCAGCGCACTCATTTAGCCTTGGATCCGTTTATGGCAGTTGCACCTGTTTTGGTCGTGCAAGAGGGATAGTTTAGTGGTAGTCGAAGAACTACAAGCGAAAGGATGTTCGAGAGGAGTCGGAGCCTCTTCCCAGTGCTACTGGGGGTTGAGTAAGTCAGCAGGTTGTCGGTTGGTAAGTGTTAGTGCGCGTGAGTCTCGCGCTGGTGTTAAGGCCAAGAGATCTTTGTGGTTGGTAGTGCGGTCAAGAGTGCCTAAATCTGAGGAGAGTTGAGCATCGTAGATGCGAGTTTGGTCCAGCAGAGGGACCATGAGCTGGATGCCTATGAGGCGAGTTGGATGCCTATGAGATGAGTAGGATGCCTTGTGAGAGGATTTGGATGTCTTATGGGTAAGCACCCTTGGTAGAGGCTTGGTATAAAGTAAGTTTGGTTTGGCATGGTTATGCCTTTGTAGAGCAAGGTTGCCACAGCTTCGAGTATCGTGTGGAGATGGAACTTTTGGTGTTCCTTTGGTTGATTGTATCTCTGCCTGAAGTTTGTGTTTCTTTTTGGAAAAGCCGCGCAGTTTCTGATCGTCTTGGCTAAGAGAGTCGTTTGAATCCTTTCCTTGGGTAGAAGCTGTGTTGTGGCTGATGTTTGAGTAGGAGGATGACGCATTCTGTAGCGTTTCGGGTCCTCTTGATTTTCCAAGGAGTTGGAGTTGATTGCTTAGCCAGTTGTCTGATAGATCGTTTGTCGACAGTGTGTGTCGAGGGTTGCCGAAGAACCCTAGGTTGTGGAGAGCCTCTCCAGAGCTCAGTCAGCCCCAGGTAGTGAGTTACAGTTGGCAAGCAGGAGGCGTGTAGTTGTAGCCTCGGGTGAGTTGCTGGCAGTCTTGGTAGGCTAGCAAGCTAGTGTTTGCTTGGAGTAGAGTTCGGATTGGTTCCGGTGTGGTGACAAGTTGATGTTTGGAGTTGACCAAGGTGTGGATTGGAGTTGCTAGAAGTTAGTTTTGCTCGTGGGGCGAGTGGTTAGTGCCCTGTTGGTTGTTTTTCCTGTTTCCAGGATGTTGAGTTGCCCCGTTTGGCATTTGGAGGTTCAGTCTGTGGTGGACCCCTGTAAGAACCCGACCCAAAACATGGTCCTAAACTTGGGATCTCACTCAGCATGCAAGTTAAATATGATAACAAGCGGTTTAGAGCTCATATTTAAAAACCTTTCAAAACATATGAGAAGGGGGAGCCCTTAAAACATAACCAACAATTTTCATTTTAAACAATCCAACAAAGTAAAACAACCTGGCCAATGTTTAATAAAATGTACAATACAATTTAAGCAACGTTTTAAACAATGTTCCCCTAGGACTCCTGCCCATCTACATGCCAATAAACAATGCAATAATAATAGACAGAGTGCCATGCGGTTCCCATGATCAATCAACTCCTCCGCTAGCCCTCCCGGTGTTGTCCCAAGTTACCCGAAAGATAAATAAGGGTGAGTATAAACATACTCAGTAAGAATCCCCAACCGGGGTACAATACGATACATCAGTCATCTAGCACCTCAACATGCAAGCAAACAGCTATCAACACAGATCATAACTCAACGAGCTCATAAAACAAGATCGGAAGTCTCTTACTTCCGGAATCATCGGAAGTCTCCTACTTACGGCCTAATGATTGGTTCTCATAACCAATCCCGGGACATCTCCGAGGTCTTTCTCCTCGGCCAATTGATCACCTCAAAAACCGATCCCAAAGATGCTCGACACCCTCGAGGGTCTTTCTCCTCGACCATATGATCAGCTCAAAAGCCAATCCCAATGGGTGTCCTCAAGGGCCTCTTACCCTCGCTAACAATCTAGACTATCGGAGAGTACCCGCATCCGCTCTAAACCGAAGGAACTGGTGTACTCACGAACATTAGCCGGGAGCTCTCCGAACCGGCGACTAACGCGCGTGTCTTGCGCACACCGCATGCTCATCTGCGCAACCGCGTAAATGCGGGGCCTAAGGGCAAACTACGCGGGTCGTGTACGCATGCCTAAAGACTCGGAAGCGGTGTCACCGAACACGATGAGTGCGAGGCCCTCGGCACTCATCTGTGCAGGCCTGTACCACCGACTGAAGCTAAGAACCGGCCAAGGCGGGCTTGCACCGCTGGCGGTTCCGCTCTAGCAGCTACAAACTAGGCTTATGCCGATGTGGTAGCTACATCCACATCGGCCGTGCGGGGAGCAATGTACGTTATGCTTCGCTCTACTCCCGACCGGTGGGGACAAAGTACGTTATGTCCGCTCTCGGCCTGGATGATGACAAACCCTACTACGCTATCTAAGAATACCGAGTAAATCAATGATTCCTGGCTAGCAAGCAATGACCGACATCAATCACGTTTACCTAGCATGATACTACAACTTAAACAGAATCACAAGCATGCTTTGGAAGAATAAACCTAGCATGGCACTAACATGTAAAATCAACAAACATGCTAGCAAGAGATCAAACAAAGTCGCCTATCACTATCATGCTCATAACAATCAAAGAAACATACAAGGCACAATCGAGATATATCGCAGGTCCACACAACCACTCGGTAAGAAATCCTTACTTGGGACAAGCGAGAAAATAATCACAAATCAACCAAGCAATCCTCGAGCCTCTAATCGAACCCAAACAACCTAAACATAAAATAAAGCGAAATTTAAATCAAATACATAAAAAAATTTAAATAAATCCCTAAACAAAGACCAACAAATCGGGGCCCAACGAAGAAAAGACTCGGAAATACCATCCGAGAAGCCACAAGGCTCGGGCCAACCAAAGACACAACAGTGCAGCGGGCGCGCAAGAGCACCGGTCGGGCGCTGCAACCGGGCGCAGGCGTGGGCGCGCGGCGCAGCACGGCGCGCCTGGGCGAGGCAAGGGCGCGCGGCGCGGGCTCGAGCTCGGGCCGGGCGACGACACACGGCGCGCTTGGTAGAGGACGGCGCGCGCGGTGCGCTGCGCGAGGCGACGCGACGCGACGGGCTCGGGCGCGCTCGGGAAGGCACGACGACCTCTGAGGGCGAGCGACTTCGGTGCGCGGCGGCGATGCCGATTTGGGCTCGGCGGGACCAAGGCGACACGGAGATGGCTCAGGCGATGCAGATCTGGGCTCGGCGCGACTAGGGCGAGGGCGATGCGATCGGGCGCTGGGTGGCTTCGGACGGCGCGAGCATGGCGAGCCGGGCGGCTCGAGCGAGCGGCGCGCGCTCGGTGGACATGGTGCGACTAGGGTCGGGCATGGTGCGCTTAGGGTGGACATGGGCGACCAAGGGGCTGCTTTCGGGCCGGAGGAGAGAGAAAGGGAGAGAAAAAGGAATTTTGGGGATTTTGGAAAATAAAAGGGAAAAATAAAAGGAAAAAGGAATTAAAAAGGAAAAATGGGATTTTATCCTCCTTTCCATCCTTAACCAATTTAAATAAGTCTTAAAGTCCTTAAATCCCATTTCCGCTTTCCTCCTTCGAGACCCTACTGAAGCAACCTTTTCCAAACAATAACTCTCACTTAAACAAACTCCCAAATCATCTCTAAGGGCCTGGCTCAAATCCCAAAGGAAACACCCAAACAACGATCACTTTGCCCAAAACCCAAATCACAACCGAACTCCCAAACGAATACCCCAAACATCTCGGGACTCGCACCACCAACATACAAGCCTCAACAAAGCGCGTAAGCGCCTCGAAGCCCCGAAAATCCACAAATCCGCCGGGGAGCAAAAGACCAAAATACCCCTAAGGGTCAAAACAAATAACAACAAATTTCAACCGAACCATCGAATCAACCAGTAAGCACCTCGAGAACGAATAGAAAATCGGGCCGTTATAATACTCCCTCCTTTTAAGACTTTCGTCCTCGAAAGTCCTAAAACGAAACAAACTTTATGAATACTCCACCGATTCTTAGCCAACCAACTTCTCGCTAAAAACAACACTAGCCCTTCTCTCGATAACCATACCCTCTTGGGTTCTCAAAGGCTCAAAGCCACAATGCTCTCCATGCTACACATACTATCTCAACAAAGAGACGAGGAACACAAAACTTGCATCATTGTCAAAGACGGGGCAAAGCTAACCACTGCTCCAATCCGCTCAAGGATCTCAAAAGCCCTACAAACTTGGGGCTCAATAAAACCCCGCTAAACCAACACACTTTAACACCTCTCAACGGTGTTACTCTCGAGAAAATCGCAGATCGGGCACAAGCTCCAAAACTCAACGCCACGCACCGGCGTAACTTCTCTAAATGCCCACAACCGATAACAAATCGCCTCAACACAACGCCAAGTCAAGCCAAACAATCTGAACCTCTCGGGTTCCGAAACCAAACGGCCTACTCTTTCTTCACAAGAGACTAAAAACCACAAGGCTTGCCTAAAGCCTTAATCGAAAAACAATCGAACCACCAATCGCGATCGATCCAAAAGGCAAACTTTTCCCACTAGCACAAGCCGAAACTTCACTCACGCCAACCCTAAATGGCCAAAAAACCAGCACACAGTGCTCCACTCGGCCAAGCCAACAACTGGAGCCTCACAACGGCCGAACACAAACTTTTCCATGCAAACCTACTAGCAATCGCCAAAGAGAACATTGCCGTGCAAGGAAACACCCAACATTCCTCTCATGGAAAATCTCGGCAAGAAGGACCAAACCCTCACAGGGGCTACCAAAGAACTCACAACGGCTTGAGGAAAATGCGGCCCAAAGGCTAACCAACCAATGCCACGGCACCTCTCGTGCCAACACACTCAATCGAGGCTCACTATTCGCCAACTGCAAAGCTCAACAACTAGAAACAAAGCCCGAGAAGGCCTTGCTCGTGAAACTCAACTCAAGCTCAACTCTTAAATCGGGTGGCCACCGCTCTTGCGGGACACAAACAACTTTTCGCTTGCTAACAACACAATGCAGAGGACCTCTCGTCGTTGGGCTAACCACCGCGCTACTCGATCAACTACACAACTCAGAGCTACGCTGACTCCTCAACGGAACGATTTCCCGCAAAGCAAAACTCTAAAGGGCAATGAACATCACACACGCTCACGACTTGCTCAAACCCAAGGGCAACATCAACCAACTCTCTTGGAAGCAACACCCAAGGGAAACTCAACCGATTGGACCACCAATCCGAACTAGCCGAACTTACTCAACCACCGAGGAGGAATCAACTCCCAAAACAACCAGACTAGGAACAAATCCTCGTGGCAACGCCCTCCGCTCGAACCGAGCAAGCTCTTGAAACATCAAGAGAACCAAATCTTGGTCAACACCAAGCACCAACTAGCCTCCAAAACCAAACAAGCACTAGCTTGCTAGATCGCCAAATCATGCAAGCAACTCACCCAAGGAACACCGCTGCTGGTCTAACTAAGCTCTAGAGAGGCTCTCCACAACTAGAGATCCTCTGATCACCCTCCGACACACACGGTCGACAACGATCTAACAAAAAACCGGCTCACGCGGGCACAACCCTCTCCAAAGATCTCAACTACGCTGCCAACTCCAACTTGGAAACCAAGGGAACCGGAAACGCTACGAGGGCGTCATCCTCCTACTCAAAGCAACAACCTCAACATACCTTCTCGCCCAAGGTAAGGATCCGAACAACTTTCTTAGCCAAAACGATCGAAAATCGCGCGCTTGCCACTCTCGCTCTTGTTCGGTTCCAATCAAGTCTAACCAGTGGCAAGGACCAACTAGCAAAACTTGCTTAACCAACAACCCGACAACGAGCACGGCATCCTTACACCAAAGCTAGGGCACTTGCCAAGAACTAAAGCCTTGACACCTCAAAGATCGAGCAGGCTCTCTCAACACGAACCTCTCGTGGTTTTCCAAACATAAACCACGGGCGAGCTACGCAAAAGTGCACCGGGTGTACACGGCTCAACTTGATCTCTTAAGATCCAAAGCCAACAAGGGCTCTCACACAGGGCAACTTTTGCCTCCAAACAGAGCCACAACAAACAAGGGAGCAACAAGAGTTCAAACCCACTCGGGGCCAACTCACCACGAAAAGCCACATTGGCCAACTTACTCTTACAAGCGCAAAACCACACCAAGCTAACATTCCTCAAAACAATGTGCTCACTAAACGCTGCGCCCGATCACCATCCAACTCATGGCTCTAACACTGATCAACCACGCATCCACGATGCCAACACTAACCATACTAGGGCAACTCAAAGGGTAGCCGAATCATGTTACCATCAAGCCGGCTCACGGGCTCACAACACAGCGCGAGAACTCGAACGCGCTAGCTCTTAACACCTATATAACATCCTTTACACCCAACTCTCGAGATCCCGAACAGCTCCTACTTTCCCTCGAAAACCTCAAACTTGTAGTCCTTTGACTACCACCGAGCTAGATCTCTTAAGCAACCCAAACAGTGCAACCTCGGGAAAAGGGTACAAGACAAACGGGGATGCTATACTGCAGGCGACCATGGAACCACTGCACCAAAAAAGTGCCAACGGCCCGAATCTAGGCCTCCTCTCAAAGCTTGGTGCCAACAGCACTACATCCATTACAACACGAATCAGCCTCAAACGAGCTTTATGCCCCTCTCGAGAATAGGGAAAGTCACTCTCAAGTGACGGGGCAATGGCACTCAAAGACAGAGTCCAAACACTCGAGCAGCCTAATCTCTCGGCATCTCGACCAACAGACTTGCCACGGCCTACTCCTGCATCCCACTCGATGCTCAACAAAAGCTGAGGCCAACTCCTCGGGTGGCAACAACTAGTTCCACACTGGGAACATCCAAATAAAAGAGTGTTCCACTCTACTAGCCCGCCGAAATCCACAGATGGATAAAACCCTGGCAAGCAAACTCCACACTACACCACAGCTACGAGGGTACAAAGAGAACTGGCCGCAAAACAACAAAGAGGCTTGCAAGGGGGGCGAGAGATGTCTCTACATCCGCCTCTGCCACTAACACGGCAACTTGCCAATCAATCGGGCGATCAGGTGGAGACTCGCTAGTCCACCTCTCTCAAGGGACTACCACCACCAACTGCGGAACCAACAGCACGGGAACGGCTCACCTCGGCCTCTGAACAGCAGGGCATCCCAACACACGGATGCTAAACTCAAACCTGGCCAACCGCTTTACTACTAGAAGTAGGACTTTCTAATACATCAAGCTCTACAGGCATCCATGTAAAGACCCGACCCAAAAAGGGGCTCTAAATGGGCCTTTACCCCAATGCATGTATTCAAAATAAAAGACATTATGAAAAATAAGTTTCGGATCCCAAGTAAAAATAGAAACATTCAACAATCAAAACATACATTTCTAAAAGCATACTCTGATCAGAGATTTATTTAAACCATTTAAACATTCCACAAGTACAAATATGCTGGAATCCATAAAAAGTAAGAAAACATCCTAGGGCTCCGTGCCCGTCTACATGCATTCAGGGGAAATAACAAACGTCAAGAGTCAAGATATAATAAAATGGTCAGAGATGACAGCAGGATTCCATGATCACAGCTCCTCCTTCAGCCATCCTGTCTCGCTCCTTGGTTACCTGTGGAAAACCACAGAATAAGGGTGAGTAACGAATTACCCAGTAAGAATCCCCAACCGGGGTACAATACGATATACATGATCATCTAGAAGAAAGTATGCAAGCTATGAGTATAAACACAGAATAGAGCACATAGCTTAAGTCCACACTTGGACCTCGGATGCCAACTCAGGGTCTTAGTCCGTAAATAAATCCACCACACAATACGCCCTATACGAAAACGAGTCCCGGCCTCGGCACCGCTCACTGTCGATACGAAAGGTGCACTAGCTCAAGATCCCGAGGAGCTCTCCGGCCGCGCGTAATGAGCGTAAGCGCGCAGCTCGCGTGCTCTGCAGACTATGGGGGTGTCGGGTCTAGTGGCAAGCCGCCCATGTCCAATCACCACGCCTAACTAAATCTCTGGATCGGTGTCACCGACATAGGGTGTGAGACCGGACACGTGAACTATGTCGCCTTGAACCACCGCACTGAGGCTAAGGAATCGGTCGTGGTAGGCTTACACCGTGAAGCCGCCCTTGCCCTATCGGTGGCAATCAAGGGCTACGGCCGAACACGCCGAGGACGTGTCGATCGCCAGGATGAGGCAATGCCAAGTCATCATCCCGACCGTTGGGGCATTTAACGATCCGCCACCCTCACCCAAGATTGCGGGGCGGTAGTTAGGGTTAGCTAAACCCTAACGGGATCGGGACGAGTACCATCTCGCACGTCCTATCGGGGGGATGCAAGTTACGTTATGCATCCGGCCGGATGATGCTACCTACCCGAACTCTAAACCATAGCAATAATAACAATTCAATCAATGCACCCAATACGTGCTCAACAGATACAAGGAACCTAGCATGGTACTACGAAGCAAGAACAGATATGAGCATGCCGAACGGAACAACCTAGCATGGACTAACATGAGAGAACAACATACGAAGTCATGATAGTCGAATTCGTGAATGCAGCACCTAAACTATACATGCGATAATCACAAACAAACATACAAACAACAATCACATAGAACATCGCAGGTCCACACAACTCCGTAAGAAATCCTTACCGCCGGGCAACTACACACAAAACCTAAGCCGCGAACGAACCCGAGCTAGCTACCGAGAACCTAACAAAACAATGATAATCATAATCCATAAGCCTAAATATAATAAAATAAACAAGGCTCGGCTCGGGAGCAACTCACGCGCTCGGCCGACACGCGACGGGCAGCAAAGCGGCGGCTGGTTCTGGCTGGCGCCGACGGCGCAGAAGGGGCTGAAGGGGCGGCGAGGACCGCACACCGGGCACCGACGGGCGGCGGGAGGCGGAAGAAGTGCGCGACGCGCGCGCGCGGACGGCCGGCCGGGCGCAGCGCGCACGCGCGCGCAAGCGGACGGAACGAGCGCGCTGGCGCGCGAGGCGACGACGCGATGCGCGCGCGACGGGCGTAGGCGAGGAGCGGCGCGCGCGCGCGCGCGACGCGGCGCGCGGCGCGCGCGACGGGCGCGCTGGCCGCCACCAGGTGCGCGCGACGGGTTGCGACGGCGGCCGGGCGGTGGGCGGCTCGTGCTCGCTTCGCCGCGCGATCTGAGGCGCTGGGGCTTGCCGCTAGGCGATCCGGGCGGCTCGGGCTTGCCTTTGGGCGATCTCGGGCGGCTCGGGCTTGTTCTTGGGCAGATCTAGGCATGCTGGGCAGCCTGCAACAAACACACACACACACACACAACACACCTCTTTTCACTTGGCCAAAAGCACACCAAACGGATGAGAAGAAGAAGAGGAAGATCGATACCTACCCGGAATGATGATGAACGATCCAAGGGAGCTGCAAGGATGAAGAATCGGCAAGGAGAGCTTGGGAGAAAGCTTGGGCGGCCACAACTCTTTTGGAGAAGAAAACACAACAAACCTAATTTCTATTTCATTTAACCAAATGCACCAAACACCAAAGATCCAAGGTTAACTAAGATGTGATGCAGAAAGAGCAACAAGAGCACCTAATGGCTCAATTGGTACACATCCCCACAAGCTTCCCAGGAGACCCGGGTTCAAACCCCAGCTGCAGCACAATTTCCTTTATTTTTACTTTTGCACCAAACCTTGCTCAAACCAAACCACAAATCCTTCCAAAAACCTACATAAATCCATCCAATAATTTTAGCAACTGGAAAAAGACATAAACGGTCCTGACGGCCCAACCAAATTACTAAAATACCCCTAGGGCATACCTGGAAGACCGGGATGAAAACCTGGGTCGTTACAATATTCCCTCCTTTTTATGACTTTCGTCCTCGAAAGTCCTTAAGACAGAAACAACACACAGATAATCTTGCATTCTCATCCCGTCCTTCCCGCTCACGAGCGGCCTCCTCCGAACTCGAGACTCCTTCACTAAACTTTTACCAACGGATCTCACTTCTACGCAACGCCTTCGACTCAAGACCGAATACTCATAGGCTTCTCCTCGAAGCCCTAAACCCTCAATCGCTTGCAAGGGCTCAAAGTCCACAATGAGCAATGGGTTCGGCACATGCTTTGCCCAACATCGATACATAAAAACACCGTGCACACCACAACAAACAAACTCAACCCTACAACAAACAGGCCAAACAACCGAACCTTCCAGATCCAAAACTAAACGGCCTACTCTTACTTCACAAGAGACCAACAAACCTCAAACCTTGACTACAAATTTAACGAGATACAAACGAACCACCAACTCAAGATCGA
This sequence comes from Sicyos edulis, assembly GCA_036507275.1. Classification (NCBI taxonomy): domain Eukaryota; kingdom Viridiplantae; phylum Streptophyta; class Magnoliopsida; order Cucurbitales; family Cucurbitaceae; genus Sicyos; species Sicyos edulis. The sequence continues at coordinate 13,056,709 of CM071856.1, read as the reverse complement.
TCCAAAAGACAAACTTCTCCAACTAGAACACGTCCACAACACTTAAGCAACCATCTTAAGGAGAAATCGCCGAACCAAAGGCAAGGGGCACCATCTTGGTACACCAGACGGCTAACAACACTCACACCAGCTGAAACTTCAGCTATGGCCACCTTAAAAAAAAAAACAAGGGCCAAGTACAGACTCCACTCGGCCAAGCCAACAAACTAGAACTTCTCATCGGCCGAACGCAACTTTCCAACGAACACCTACCAGCAACCGACCAAGGAGAACATCGCCAGGCAAGGAACATCCAACATTCCTCTCAAGGAGAACTTGGGAAGCAAGGACTAAACCATCACGCAGCCTATCTCGCGACACAACACCTTGAGGAAAACAATTTCAACAGCCTTACCAACCAATGCCACGGCACCTCTGTGCCAACTCACTCAAACGCGGCTCGCTAACGCCAACCGGGAACTCACAACAACTAGGAACAAAGCCCGAGAAGGGCTTGCTCGTGAGAACTCAACCCAAACTTATAACGAGCAACGCCGCCTCCAAGCTACTACTCAACTCTTAAAATCCAACCGCTACTCAAAGGACTTCCCTTTAAGCCTAAGCCTAACTCATCTTCCAACCGTAAGCTCCACTCCCAAAACCTCACAAGGAAAACGGATAACGACAACCTCAAAGCTTACGGATCCCGAGCCACACGAATCCATAAGACTACCTCGCAAGCTATCACTCGAGGCCGGCATCCAAGGAGCAACTCAACCACCACAGAGGCTAGAGGGAAAGGAAATCTTCAATCCCCAAAGAACCAACAACTTGCCGTAACAACTCAACTCTTCTCGGTGGCCTCCGCCCTTGCGGGAACAAACAACTCTTGCTTGCTAACAACACAAAGCAGGGGACCCTCTCATTGGTCGACCCATCGCGCTACTCGATCGACTACACAACTCGGGAGCTAAGCCGACTCCCGCCAAACGGAAACGACTTCCCAAAGAAGCAAACTCCAGCACGGCAAATAACTCCACACACGCCGTGACTTGCTCAAACCCAAAGCAACAAGAACCAACTCTCTTGGAAGCAACACCCAAGAGAAAACTCAACCAATCGGACCACCAAACCGAAACAAACAACACTTGCTCAATCGCCGAGGGAGGGGTCAACTCCCAAAACTTACTCGACTAGGAACAAGACCTCGTATAACGCCCTCCAAAGAGAACCGAACTAGCTCTCAAACAACAAACGAACCAAATCTTGGCCAAACACTCACAAGAGGCGAGAACAACCTTTATCATAACCTCTAGAACACCATCCAAGAATCCGCTTAATCGGACAAACGACTACTTCCAAGCAACCAACAAACTTTTCCTTCAAGCTAGCGCTTCCACCATTAACTCCAAGACCAAGGGAGTAACTCGACAACTCCCGAAGGAAACGGCTCATACAAGCGCACAACCAACGGACAGAGAACTCCACATACGCCACCGTCTTGCTCCACCGAGCAACAACATCTAATCTCACGGGGCACAACAAGTTTCCATCTCGATCAACCTCCAAATGCCAAACGGGGCAACTCAACATCCTGAAACAGGAAAACAACCAACATGGCACAAACCACTCGCCCCCACGAGCAAAACTAAACTCTAGCAACTCCAATCCACACCTTGGTCAACACCAAGCATCAACTTGCCACCACACCGAAAAACCACTCCGGACTTTACTCCAAACAAACACTAGCTTGCTAGTCTACCAAGATCAAGCTAGCAACTCCACCGAGGCTACAAACTACATGCCTCCAAACTAGCCAATCAAACTCACTAGCCGGGCTCGACCGAGCTCGGAGAGGCTCTCCACAACCTAGGGTTCTTCGGCAACCCTCGACACACACATTGCCGGCATACGATCTAACAGGACAACCGCTCGAACAAACAACTCCAATTTCAAAGATCCCAACCATGTCGGCCAACTCCAACTCCTTGGGAACCTAGAGGACCCGGAACGCTACTGAGAATCGTCATCCTCCTACTCAAAGCATCGGCCACAACATAACTTCTACCCAAGGAAGGATCCGAACAACTCTCTTAGCTATGACGATCGAAACCACGCGCTTAGCTACCATCAGCTTCTTGTTCGGCTTCCAACCAACTCCAACCAACGATCAACAAGAAGATCCGCGAACCAAGCTTAGGCCCAACTTAACAAATCTTGCCTAAGCAACAACTTGATACCACGAGCACGGTATCCTTACCACCTCAACCAAAGCCTTACAACAACCACACGGGTCCAACTTCTCAAGGAACCGAGCACGAGATCTCCAAAGGAAACCCTACATGGATCCAAACTCTCGCCACGGAACGAACCACACAAAACACACTTGTGTGCACAACTCCCAACCTTCCTTTAGAGATCCAAGACTAACAAGCGCTTTTCCACAAAGCAACGATAACTCCCGGCAATGATACAAACAATCCAAGGAACACCAAAAGTTCCATCTCCACACGATACTGGAAGTGAGGCAACCTTGCTCTACCAAAGCATAATCATGCCAAACCAAACTTACTTTGTACCAAGCCTCTACCAAGGGTGCTTACCCCTAAGGCATCCAAAACCTCTCGCAAGGCATCACTCATCTCGCCTCAAAAGCATCCAACTCGCCTCATAGGCATCCAAACTCATCCGATAAGCATCCAACTCATGGTCCCTCACCGACCAAACTCGCATCTACAATGCTCAACTCTCCTCGATTTAGGCACTCGAAGGTAGTTGACCGCACTACCAACCACAAGGAAAATCTCTTGGCCTTAACACTAGCGCGAGACTCACGCGCACCAACATTTACCAACCGGCAACTCACCGACTTACTCAACCTCCGTAAACACCGAAGAGGCTCCGCTCCTCTCGAGCATCCTTTCGCTTGTAGTCCATCGACTACCACCGAACTAGCCCTCCGCACGACCTAAACGGGTGCAATCGCCATAAACAGATCCAAGGCTAAAGGAGTACGCTGAACTCCGAACGGCATAGAACCATCTGCTATGCCCAAGCCAAACTCAAGCTCGAACCAGACTTAGTGCCAAAGTGGCACACCAACCAATGCACCTCAAGTGCTACTACTACCAAATCCACATCCGAGGAAGCTGGGTCATTAAACAACAAAGAGGCTCGCAAGGGGCAAAGATGACCCTTCATCCGCCTCAAGCCACTAACACGGCAACTTGCCAAACAATCGGGCGATCGGTGGAGACTCGCTAGTCCACCTCTCACAAGGGACTTCCACCACCATCCGATGAACCAAATAAAGACAGAACGGCACACCTCGGCCTCTGAGCAGCAGGGGCATCCCACACACGGATGCTAAACTCAAACTCGGCCAACTACTTTACTACTAGCAAGAGGGACTTACTAAAACATCGAGCTCTACAGCATCCATTTGCCAACCCAGGCGTCTCCATCAACACCAACAAACTCATCTCGAATAAACTCACTGATCATGCCATCCCGGAACCTCCGGGCTACAAGAGCTACTGGGGAAAAATGCTGAAACAAACTCACACCGGGGCTATCTGTGCTCGACTCCTCACTACGCGCTACTACAAATCGCGCTGGTCTCCGCTCTCTCGATAGCTAAAGACCGCCATCAAATCTCTCATGGCCGGAGCACACTCGCTCAAGGAGTCTCACTCACTGAGGCGCCGCTAGCCTCTACCCCCTCCTCTAGGCAACTCAATCTGCGGGGCCAAATCGGCATGCGGGCCTAACAACCTCGGACGCGGCCTCAACATCAACACGATCGGTCCAACTCCTCGGTCGGACATGCCAAGCGCCTCTGCTCCTCGGGTGCGATCAACATACTAGCGATCTGCACAAGCACCTCCACCCTCTCACAAGGGGAAAAGCGACAATTGGGCCACAAATGGCCAATGGGAGACTAAGCTCGCCTCCCTCGGGGACGACGTCCCCCGCATCCGAATCTATCTGGATACCTCAACAAGCCACAACATACATCACACACACTGCGGGAAGTTGGCATGATGGCGCTCTAAACCCAAACCAACAACGAGTCGAACTCGCTGCGTCTCCGCTCCACAACACTACACAAGGCATACACAAGATGACAGTATTGTAAATTCTTAACCCTTTTTCAACAACAAATAGTAAATTTAGGCGTACTGATGACCGTCCAGTCTTGATGATCATGGAAAAACGACCTACAACAAAAAGGTCGGTCTCTACGAATCTATGACTCTGAGCTCGATACCAATCAGAAAGACCCGACCCAAAAGGGGGCTCTAAATGGGCCTTTACCCCAATGCATGTATTCAAAATAAAAGACATTATGAAAAATAAGTTTGGATCCCAAGTAAAAATGAAACATTCAACAATCAAAACATACATTTCTAAAAGCATACTCGATCGGAGATTTATTTAAACCATTTAAACATTCCACAAGTACAAATATGCTGGAATCCATAAAACGTAAGAAAACATCCTAGGGCTCCGTGCCCGTCTACATGCATTCAGGGGAAATAACAAACGCCAAGAGTCAAGATATAATAAAATGGTCGAGAGATGATAGCGAGATTCCATGATCACGGCTCCTCCTTCACCATCCTGTCTCGCGCTTTGGTTACCCGTGGAAACCACGTAATAAGGGTGAGTAACGAATTACCAAAGAAGAATCCCCAACCGGGTACAATACGATATACATGATCATCTAGAAGAAAGTATGCAAGATATGAGTATAAACACGTAATAGAGCACATAGCTTAAGTCCACACTTGGACCTCGGATGCCAACTCGTGGTCTTAGTCCGGAAATAAATCCACCACACAATACGCCCTATACGAGAAACGAGTCCGGCCTCACCGCTGTCTCATCGCCGATACGAAAGGTGCACTAGCTCAAGATCCCGAGGAGCTCTCCGGTCGGCGCTGTAATGAGCGTAAGCGCGCATCGAAGAGTGCTACTGCGGACTATGGGGTGCCGGGTCTAGTGGCAAGTCGCCCATGTCCATCCACCACGCCTAACTAAATCTCCGGATCGGTGTCACCGACATAGGGGTGTGAGACTGGACACGTGAACTATGTCGGCTGAACCACCGCACTTTTGAGGCTAAGCAATCGGTCGTGGTAGGCTTACACCAGAAGCCGCCCTTGCCCTATCGGTGGCAATCAAGGGCTACGGCCGAACACGCCGAGGACGTGTCGATCGCCGGGATGAGGCAATGCCAAGTCATCATCCCGACCGTTGGGGCATTTAACATCGCCACCCTCACCCAAGATTGCGGGGCCACCGTTAGGGTTAGCTAAACCCTAACGGGATCGTGGACTGAGTACCATCTCGCACGCCCCCTCTCGGGATGCAAGTTACGTTATGCATCCGGCCGGATGATGCTACCTACGAACTCTAAACCATAGCAATAATAACAATTCAATCAATGCACCAATACGTGCTCAACAGATACAAGGAACCTAGCATGGTACTACGAAGCAAGAACATATATGAGCATGCCGTAACGAAACAACCTAGCATGGACTAACATGAGAGAACAACATACGAAGTCATGATAGTCGAGAAATCGCAAGAGCACCTAAACTATACATGCGATAATCACAAACAAACATACAAACAACAATCACATAGAACATCGCAGGTCCCACACAACTCCGGTAAGAAATCCTTACCTAGCCGGGCAACTACACACAAAACCTAAGTCTGCGAACGAACCCGAGCTAGCTACCGAGAACCTAACAAAACAATGATAATCATAATCCATAAGCCTAAATATAATAAAATAAACAAGGCTCGGCTCAAAGGAGCAACTCACGCGCTCTCGGCTGACACGCGACGGCAGGCAAAGACGGCGGCCTTCCAGCTGGCGCTGACGGGCGCAGTGAGGGGAAGAAGCGGGCGGCGGGGACCGACACCGTGGCGCTGACGGCGGCAGGAGGCGGCAGGCTGCGCGCACGCGCGCGCGGCGACGGCTGGCTGGGCGCAGCGCGCACGGCGCGGCAAGCGGACAGACAGAGCGCAAGCGCCGGCGCGCGCCAGCGAGCGACGCGATGCGCAGACACGGCGCGGCGCGGAGCGCGGGCGCGCGGAGCGAGACGCGGCGCGCGGCCGCTAGGCGGTGCGCGCGACGGCCGCGACGGGGCGGGCGGTCTGGGCGCTCGTGCTCTTCTTCTGCCGCGCGATCTGGGCAGCTGGGCTTGCCGCTAGGCGATCTCGGGCGGCTCGGAGCTTCTTCTTTGGCGAATCTGGGCGGCTCGGGCTTCTTCTTTGGCAGATCTGGGCATGCTTTGGCGACTGCAACAAACACACACACACACACACACACACCTCTTTTCACTTGGCCAAAAGCACACCAAACGGATGAGAAGAAGAAGAGGAAGATCGATACCTACCTGAATGATGATGAACGATCCAAGGGAGCCGCAAGGATGAAGAATCGGCAAGGAGAGCTTGGGAGAAAGCTTGGGCGGCCACAACTCTTTTGGAGAAGAAAACACAACAAAGATCCAAGGTTAACTAAGATGTGATGCGAGAAAGAGCAACAAGAGCACCTAATGGCTCAATTGGTACACATCCCCACAAGCTTCCCAGAGACCCGGTTCAAACCCAAATGCAAAGACAATTTCCTTTATTTTTACTTTTGCACCAAACCTTGCTCAAACCAAACCACAAATCCTTCCAAAAACCTACATAAATCCATCCAATAATTTTAGCAACTGAAAGATACATAAGCGGTCTGACGGCCCGACCAAATTACTAAAATACCCCTAGGGCATACCTGGAAGACCGGGATGAAAACCTGGGTCGTAACAATCCACTTGCCAAACTGGGCGGCTCCATCAACGCCAACAAACTCAACTGCATAAACCTGCTGATCAAGCCCTCCCGGAACCTCCGAGCTACGAGAGCTACTGGGGGAAAATGCTTTGAAACAAACTCACACCGGGCTATCTATTTCCGGACTCCTCGCTCACGCGCTACAAATGCACTGGTCTTTGCTCTCTGATAGCTAAAGACCTGCCATCAAATCTCACATGGCTGGAGCACACTCTGCTCAAGGAGTCAAACTCTGAGGCGAGCTAGCCTCTACCCCCTCCTCTAGGCAACTTAACTGCCAGGGCCAACTTTGGCCTACGGGCCTAACAACCCTGGGACGCGGCCTTAACATCAACAAGATCACCCAACTCCTCGGTCGACATGCCAAGCGTCCCGCTCCTTTGAGTGCAATCAACATATCGCGATCTGCACAAGGCACCTACACCCTCTCACTAGGGGAGAAACCAACAACCGGGCCACAAATGGCCTATGGGAGTCAAATCTCTTTCCTCGTGAGTGCGATCAACATATCGGGCGATCTGCACAAAGCATCAAATCCGCCCACACGGGGGGCTCTCTACCGCTCATCAAACTACTCGCTTGACTGCGAAAAAGTTGGCATGATGGCGCTCTAAGCCCAAACCAACAACGAGTCGAACTCGCTTCGTCTCCGCTCCACAACTCTACACATGCATAAAAGCTAGAAGAAAAGTATTGTAAATTCTTACCCTTAACTTAATTGAACTCGGACAAACCAAGCGGCCGTGGAGTGCTTGATGATCATGGGAACAACAACCTACAAAGCAGGTTAGTCTACGAATCTATGACTCGTGCTCACGATACCAAGCTGTAAGAACCCGACCCAAAACATGGTCCTAAACACAGGATCTCACTCAAAGATGCAAGTTAAATATGATAACAAGCGGTTTAGAGCTCATATTTAAAAACCTTTCAAAACATATGAGAAGGGGGAGCCCTTAAAACATAACCAACAATTTTCATTTTAAACAATCCAACAAAGTAAAACAACCTGGCCAGTGTTTAATAAAATGTACAATACAATTTAAGCAACGTTTTAAACAATGTTCCCCTAGGACTCCTGTCCATCTACATGCTGAATAAACAATGCAATAATAAAAGACAGAGTGTCGGCGGTTCCCCATGATCAATCAACTCCCTCCGCTAGCCCTCCCGGTGTTGTCCCAAGTTACCTGAAGGATAAATAAGGGTGAGTATAAACATACTCAGAAGAATCCCCAACCGGGGTACAATACGATACATCACCATCTAGCACCTCAACATGCAAGCAAACAAATTATCAACACAGATCATAACTCAACGAGCTCATAAAACAAGATCTGGAAACATCGGAAGTCTCTTACTTCCGAATCATCTAAGTCTCCTACTTCCGGCCTAATGATTGGTTCTCATAACCAATCCCGACATCTTCGAGGGTCTTTCTCCCTCGGCCAATTGATCACTCAAAAACCGATCCCAAAGATGCCCGACACCCTCGAGGGTCTTTCTCCCTCGACCATATGATCACCAAAAGCCAATCCCAATGGGTGTCCTCAAGGGCCTCTTACCCTCGCTAACAATCTAGACTATCGGAGAGTACCCGCATGCGCTCTAAATCGAAGGAACTGTGTACTCACGAACATTAGCCCGGGAGCTCTCCGACCGGCGACTAATGCGTGTCTTGCGCGCACACCGCATGCTCATCTACAACCGGCGTAAATGCGGGGCCTAAGGGGCAAACTACGCGGGTCGTGCACGCATGCCTAAAGACTCGGAAGCGGTGTCACCGAACACGATGAGTGCGAGGCCCTCGGCACTCATCTGCGGCTGCACCTGCACCACCGACTGAAGCTAAGAACCGCCAAGGCAGCTTGCACCGCTGGCGTGGTTCCGCTCTAGCAGCTACAAACTAGGCTTATGCCGATGTGGTAGCTACATCCACATCGGCTTCCGGGGAGCAATGTACGTTATGCTTCGCTCTACTCTGCACCGGTGGGGACAAAGTACGTTATGTCCGCTCTCGGCCTCCGGATGATGACAAACCCTACTACGCTATCTAAGAATACCGAGTAAATCAATGATTCTGGCTAGCAAGCAATGACCGACATCAATCACGTTTACCTAGCATGATACTACAACTTAAACAGAATCACAAGCATGCTTTGGAAGAATAAACCTAGCATGGCACTAACATGTAAAATCAACAAACATGCTAGCAAGAGATCAAACAAAGTCGCCTATCACTATCATGCTCATAACAATCAAAGAAACATACAAGGCACAATCGAGATATATAGCAGGGGTTCACACAACCACGGTAAGAAATCCTTACAGGGACAAGCAGAAAATAATCACAAATCAACCAAGCAATCCTCGAGCCTCTAATCGAACCCAAACAACCTAACCATAAAATAAAGCAAACCCAAATCAAATACATAAAACAGCCCAAATAAATCCCTAAACAAAGACCAACAAATCGGGGCCCAACGAAGAAAAGACTCGGAAATACCATCCGAGAAGCCACAAGGCTCGGGCCAACCAAAGACACAACAGCAGTGCGGGCGCAGAGCGGCAGCTGGCCGGGCGCTGGCACCGGGCGCAGGCGTGGCGCTGGCGCAGTGCACGCGCGCTGGGGTGAGGCAGGCGCGCGCCGCGGGCGCGAGCTCGAGCTCGGTTGGGCGACGACACACACTGCAGCGCGGCTTGGTAGAGGATTTGGCGCGGGCGCGCTGCGAGGCGAGGCGACGCGCGGCGACGGGCTCGGGGGCGCTCGGGAAGGCACGACGACCTACAGGGGCGAGCGACTCGGTGCAGCCAGGGCGATGACGATCTGGGCTCGGCGCGACCAAGGCGACACGGAGATGGCCTGGGCGATGCAGATCTGGGCTCGGCGCGACTAGGGCGACACGGAGATGGCCTGGGCGATGTAGATCTGGGCTCGGCGCGACTAGGGCGAGAGCGATGCGATCGGGCGCTGGGGTGGCTCGGGCAGCGGCGCGGCATGGGCGGTAGGGCGGCTGGAGCGAGGGCGCGGCTCGGCTGGACATGGTGCGACTAGGGCTGGGCATGGTGCGGCTAGGGCTGGACATGGGCGACCAAGGGGCTGCTCGGGCTGGAGGAGAGAGAAAGGGAGAGAAAAAGGAATTTTGGGGATTTTGGAAAATAAAAGGGAAAAATAAAAGGAAAAAGGGAATTAAAAAGGAAAAATGGGATTTTATCCTCCTTTCCATCCTTAACCAATTTAAATAAGTCTTAAAGTCCTTAAATCCCATTTCCCGGCTTCCTCCTTCGAGACCCGGCTGAAGCAACCTTTTCCAAACAATAACTCTCACTTAAACAAACTCCTAAATCATCTCTAAGGGCCTGGGCTCGAATCCCAAAGGAAACACCCAAACAACGATCACTTTGCCCAAAACCCAAATCACAACCGAACTCCCAAACGAATACCCCAAACATCTCGGGACTCGCAGCCACCAACATACAAGCCTCAACAAAGGCAGGAGCTGCCTCGAAGCCCTGAAAATCCACAAATCCTGCCCGGGGAGCAAAAAGACCAAAATACCCCTAAGGGTCAAAACAGCTCTAACGGCCCAACCGAACCACTGAATCTGAACCGTAAGCACCTCAAGAACTGGAATAGAAAACTGGGCCGTTACAACCCCTGTTGTTGCCCCGTGAGATTTAGATGTTGTTGCTTTAGTGGAGCAAGACAGTGAGCGTATGTGGAGCTCTCTGTCCTTCGGTTGTCTGCTTGTAAGAGCCGTTCCTTCTGGGAGTTGTCAGATTACTCCCGTAGTCATGAGTTGATGGTAGAGGTGCTAGCAAGAGGGAAACGTTTGTTGGCTGCTTGGAAGTAGTTGTTTGTTCTGTTAGGAGGACTCTTGGATGGTGTTCTAGAGGCTGCAGTAAGGGTTCTTCTGCCTCTTGTGAGTGTTTGGCCAAGATTTGGTTCTCTTGTTGTTTCAAGAGTTAGTTCGGTTCTAGCAGGAGAGCGTTGCCCTGAGGACTTGTTCCTAGTCAGGAAGTTTTGGGAGTTGACCCCTCCCTCGGCAGTTGAGTAAGTGTTGTTAGTTCTGGGTTGGTGGTTCGATTGGTTGAGTTTTCCCTTGGGTGTTGCTTCCAAGAGATTTGGTTGTTGTTGCCTTGGGTTTGAGCAAGTCAGCGAGCGTGTGTGAAGTTCGCTGCCCTTCAGAAGTTCGCTGCCCTTCAGAAGTTCGCTTGCTGGGAAATCGTTTCCCGTTTGGAAGAAGTCAGCTTAGCTCTTGAGTTGTGTAGTTGATCAGAGTAGCGCAGCGGTCAGCCCAGCGAGAGGGTCCCTGCATTGTGTTGTTAGCAAGCGAAAAGTTGTTTGTCCCCGCAAGGGCGGAGGCCAGCCAGTAAGAGTTGAGTTGTTTCTGGAAAGTTGTTGGTTCTTTGGGGATTGAAGATTTCCCTCCCCCCTAGTCTCTGTGGTGGTTGAGTTGCTCCATGGATGCCAGCCTCGAGTGTTAGCTTCTGAGGTAGTCTTGCTGATTCGTGTGGCTCAGGATCCGTAAGCTTTGAGGTTGTCGTTATCCGTTTTCCGTGCAAGGTTTCAGGAGTGGAGCTTCTAGTTGGAAAATGAGTTAGGCCTAAGCTAAAAGGAGAAGTCCTTTGAGTAGCCAGTTGGATTTAAGAGTTGAGTGGTAGCTTGGAGGCGAGCTTTGCTTGTTATAAGTTTGGTTTGAGTTCTGCTGAACAAGCCCTTCTCGGGCTTTGTTCCTTGTTGTTGTGCGTTCTCAGTTGGCGTTATAGCGGAGCCTAGTTTGAGTGAGTTGGCACAGAGGTGCTGTGGCATTGGTTGGTAAAGCCGTTGAGCTGTTTTCCTCAAGGTGCTGTGTCGCAGATAGCTGAATGATGGTTTAGTCCTTGTTTCCCGAGATTTCCTTGAGAGGAATGTTGGTTGTTTCCTTGCCTGGCAGTGTTCTCTTAGGCCAGTTGCTGGTAGGTTTGCTTCGAAAAGTTTGCGTTCGGCCGATGAGAAGCTCTAGTTTGTTGGTTTGGCCGAGTGGAGCCTGTGCCTGGCCCTTGTCTTTTAGAGGTGGCCGTAGCTGATGTTTCAGCTTGTGTGAGTGTTGTTAGCCGTCTGGTGTACCAGGATGGTGCCCCTTGCCTTTGGTTCGGCGATTTCTCCTTAAGATGGTTGCTTAAGTGTTGTGGTCGTGTTCTAGTTGGAGACGTTTGCCTTTAGGATCAGTCGTCAGTTAGTGGTTCGATTGTTTTTCGTTAAGGCTGTAGGCAAGATTTGAGGTTCGATGGTCTCTTGTGAAGTAAGAGTAGGCCGTTTAGTTTTCTGGAACCTGGGAGGTTCAGTTGTTTGGCTAGCTTGGTGTAGGGTTGAGGCTGTTTGTTAACAGCTGTGAGCTTCTAGAGGAGTTTTTCCAGTGCGTGGTGTAGAGTTTCAGAGCTTGTGGCCAGTCCTCGAGTTTGCTGAGAGTAGCACCGTTTGAGAGTTGGTCGAGTTGAGGATGTGGTTTGCCGTCTAGCTTTATCGCATCTATTCCCTTCGGAGATCAGTGTATGCCCAGTCTTGGTTGAGATAGTTTGTGGCAGTCTGGATGGCATTGTGGCTTTGAGTTTTGAGAACCCAAGCGGGTTTGGTTTTCGAAGAAGGTTAGCGTTGTCTTAGCCGAGAAGTTCTGTTGGTTAGGAATCAGTGGAGTTTTCCTAGAGCTGTTTCGTCTTAGGACTTTCGAGGACGAAAGTCTTAAAAGGAGGGAGTATTGTAACAGCCCAGTTTTCTATTCCAGTTTTCTAGGTGCCTTCGGTTTAAGATTCGGTTGTTCGGTTGGGTCGTTAGAGCTGTTTTGACCCTTAGGGGTATTTTGGTCTTTTGGCTCCCCGGGTAGGATTTATGGATTTTCAAGACTTCGAGGTCGCTTCTGCCTTTGTCGAGGCTTGTTTGTTGTTGGTTGCGAGTCTCGAGATGTTTGGGCTAGTCGTTTGGAAGTTCGGTTGTGGTTTGAGTTTTGGCAAATTAGTGTTGGTTGAGTGCTTCCTTTGGGATTCGAGCCCGGGCCCTTAGTGTTGATTTGAGAGTTGGATTTAAGTGAGTTTTATTTATTGGAAAATATCGCTTCAGTCGGGTCTCGAAGGAGGAAGTCGGGAAATGGGATTTTAGGGATTTTAAGGTTTTAAAAGTGGATAAGGTTGGAAAATAAGGAAATAAATCCCATTTATTCCCTTTTCTCTCTCTCTCTCTCTCTCTCTCTCTCCCCCAAGCCCGAACCTAGCCCAGCCCGAGCCCAGCCCCTGCTCGCCCAGTCGCCTGGCCCGAACCCACCCAACCCGCGCACAAGACATTGCCAGGCCGCCCGGCCGAGTCGCCTCGCTCGTGTCGCGTCGCCGCCTCCCTGCGCCTGCTGCCGTCCGCGCCCGACGCCCAGATCCGTGTCGCCCAGCTATGCACTGTGCCGAGCCGCGCATAGTGCTACGTCGCCCAGCCCTGCACAGTGCCGAGCCGCCCCGTGCCAGCGCCAGCCGGTTCCGCACCAGATCGCGCGTCCCAGTAGCTCATCACGTCTCGTCGCCCCGCGAGCGTCCCTGTAGCTCGTCGTGTCTCCCAGCCCGCGTCGTCCCTGTGCAGAGCCGCGCCGCGCGCATTCGCCCAGCCGAGCTGGCGCCCGAACCCGCGCTCCCTTGTGTCGCCCCAGCGTCCGTCCGCACAGCTCGGGCGCCAGCCATTTGCCTCGCGCCGCCTCACACCTGCCACAGGCGTGTCGTACGCGCCTCGTAAGTTGCTCCCGAGACGAGCCCTATTTATTTTATTATATTTAGGCCTATGGTTTGTGATTTTGATGGGTATGTTAGGTTCGCTTTAGGTTGCTCGGGTTCGATCGCAGCTTAGATTTCTTGTGTGTTGTTGCCTTCCGACCAGGTAAGGATTTCTTACCGGAGTTGTGTGGGCCTTGCGATATTATATGTGATTGCTGATTGTATGCTTGTTTGTGTATATTGACATGTTTAGTGATAGGTGCTCTATTCTGAATTCCCGACTGGCATGATTTCTTATGTTGTTTCTCATGTTAGTCCATGCTAGGTTGTTCCTTTCTGGCATGCTCGTATCTGTTCTTGCTTCGTAGTATCATGCTAGGTTCGTTGTATTCTATTTTGAGCACGTATTGGATTATATTGGATTGTTTGCTGATTGATACTATAGGTTAGAGTGTAGGTAGGTAGCATGATCCGGGCCGGGTGCATAACGAACCTTGCATCCACGACAGGGACGTACGAGATGGTGCTCTGTCCCTGATCCCGTTAGGGACTAGCTAACCCTAACGGCTGGCCTTGCAATCTTGGGTGAGGGTGGCAGACTGTTAAATGCCCCAACGGTCGGGATGATGACTTGGCATTTCCTTGTCCATGGCAGCCGGCACGTCCTCAGCGTGTTCGGTGGTAGCCCTTGATTTGCCACCTGATAGGGCAAGGACGGCTTCCTGGTGTAAGCCTACCACGACCCATGCCTTAGCCTCAGGTGCGGTGGTTCAGGCTGACATAGTTCACGTGTCTAGGTCTCACACCCCTATGTTAGTGACACCGATCCAGAGATTTAGTTAGGCGTGGTGACTGAACATGGGCAACTTACCACTAGACCCGACACCCCCCCATAGTCTGCAGTAGCACGCGGTACGCGTTTACGCTCATTATAGCGCCGACCGGAGAGCTCCTCGGGATCTTGAGCTAGTGCACCTTTCATTTGACAGTAGACAGGCTGAGGCCGGGACTTATTTCTCGTATAGGGTGTATTGTGTGGTGATTATTTCCGGAATAAGATCCTGAGTTGGCATCCGATGATTATGTGAGATTTAAGCTATGTGCTCTATTCTGTGTTTATATTCATAGCTTGCATATCTTTCTGCTAGATGACCATTTATATCGTATTGTACCCCGGTTGGGGATTCTTACTGAGTAATTCGTTACTCACCCTTATTTTGTGGTTTTCCACAGGTAACCATGGTGCGAGACAGGATGGCTAGAGGCGGAGCTGTGATCATGGAAACCCGTTGTTCAACTCTGAGTCTTGTTTATGTTTTATTATTTAAATGTCCTCTCAATGCATGTAAGTTGGGCACGGAGCCCTAGGTTGTTTTCTGAATGTATTTCCGGATTCTAGCATTGTTGTAACTATTGGAAAGCTTTTATTATTTTAAATAAATCTCTTATCAGAGTAAGTTTTGGAAATGTATTTGTCTTGGAATAGGTGCTTGGAAACAGGGACAGGTTTCAGGAATTGATGTTGACTTTTTAAATTGATGTTTTATGTTTTAGTTTTTACTTAGAATCCGAAACACCATTTTGCAAATTTTCTGTAGATTTGAATGTATGCATTAAGGTAACGACCTATTTTAGAACCCCTTTCGGGTCGGGTCGTTACAGGTAGCATCATCCGGGCCAGGATGCGTAAAGTACCTTGCATCCACGGTAGGGACGTTCGAGGCAGTACTCCGTCCCTGATCCCCCGTTAGGGTTTAACTAACCCTAACGACAGGCCTTGCAATCTTGGGTGAGGGTGGCAGACTGTTAAATGCCCCAACGGTCGGGATGATGTCATGGCATTGCCTTGTCTCCGGCAGTCGGCACGTCCTCAGCGTGTTCGGCAGTAGCCCTTGATTGCCACCTGTTAGGGTGTAAAGACCCGACCCAAAAGGGGCTCTAAATGGGCCTTTACCCCAATGCATGTAGTGAAAATAAAAGACATTAGGAAAAATACATTTCGGATCCCAAGTAAAAACAGAAACATTCAACAACCAAAACATACATTTCTAAAAGCATACTCTGATCAAAGATTTATTTAAACCATTAAAACAATCCACAAGTACAAATATGCTGGAATCCATAAAACGTAAGAAAACGTCCTGGGGCTCTGTGCCCGTCTACATGCATTCAGGGGAAATAACGAAAGTCAAGAGTCATGATAAAATAAAATAGTCAGAGATGACAGCAGGATTCCATGATCACAGCTCCTCCTTCACCATCCTGTCTCCCGCTTGATTACCTGTGGAAAACCACGTAATAAGGGTGAGTAACGAATTACCCAAAGAAGAATCCCCAACCGGTACAATACGATATACATGATCATCTAGAAGAATGTATGCAAGCTATGAGTACAAACACAAAGCGGAGCACATAGCTAAGTCCACACTTGGACCTCGGATGCCAACTCGTGGTCTTAGTCCGGAAATACCACAACACACTAAACGCTATACGGGAACAAGTCCCGCCTCACTGGCTGCTCTGTCGTCGATACGAAAGGTGCACTAGCTCAAGATCCCGAGGAGCTCTCCGGTCGGCGCTGTAATGTAAAGACCCGACCCAAAAAGGGAACTAAATAGGCCTTTACCCCAATACATGTATTAAAAGGAAAAGACATGATGAAAATAAAGTTTTCGGATTCCCATTAAATCAAAACATTCAAGATTCATTCGAACAATAAAGTCTCACCAAACCTGCTTCTGTCTCCAAGCACTGTTTCACAGACAAATACATTTCCAACAGTTTACTCGATCGGAGAGATTTTATTAAAAACATTTAAAACATCCTCAAATTCAACAAAGTGGAATCCACAAATAATTGTAAAAGTATCCTAGGGCTCGTGTCTGCCTACATGCATTCAGGGAAAAATAACGAAAAGAGTCATAACATAAGAAAAGTCGAGACGGCACGAGCAAGTTCCCATGATCACAGCTCCTCCTTCACCATCCCGCCTCGCGCCATGGTTACCTCGAAAGATAAGTAAGGGTGAGTAACGAATTACTCAAGAAGAATCCCCAACCGGGGTACAATACGATGCACATGGTCATCTAGATGAGTGTATGCAAGCTATGAACATAAACACATAATAGAGCACATAGCTTAAGTCCACACTTGGACCTCGGATGCCAACTCGTGGTCTTAGTCCGGAATAATCCACACCACACAATACGCCCTATACGAGAACCAAGTCTCGGCCTCGGCGCTCACTCATCGATACGAAAGGTGCACTAGCTCAAGATCCCGAGGAGCTCTCGGCCGGCTGTAAGAATGAGCGTAAGCATGCACCGCGTGCTACTCGCAGACTATGGGGGTGCCGGGTCTAGTGGCAAAGTTGCCCATGTCCAATCCACCACGCCTAACTAAATCTCTCCGGATCGGTGTCACCGACATAGGGGTGTGAGACTCGACACGTGAACTATGTCACCTGAACCACCGCACTGAGGCTAAGGAACCGGTCGTGGTAGGCTTACACCAGTGAAGCGGTCCTTGCCCCTAACAGTGGCAATCAAGGGCTACGGCCGAACACGCCGAGGACGCGTCCGATCGTCGTCGACGCGAGGCAATGCCAAGTCATCATCCCGACCGTTGGGGCATTTAACAGTCTGCCACCCTCACCCAAGATTGCAGGGCCTACCGGTCGGGTTAGCTAAACCCTAACGGGGTCCAGGGACGGAGGACTGTCTCGACGTCCCTGCCATGGATGCAAGATACTTTATGCATCGAGCCCGATGATGCTACCTACCTACACTTTAACCTATCTTATCAATAACATACAATCCAATACAATCCAAAACGTGCTCAACAGATACAACGAACCTAGCATGGTACTACGAAGCAAGAATAGATATGAGCATGCTAGAACGGAACAACCTAGCATGGGCTAACATGAGAGAACAACATACGAAGTCATGCTAGTCAGGAATTCAGAACAGAGCACCTAAACTATACATGCTGATAATCACAAACAAACATACAAACAACAATCACAAAGAACATCGCAGGGTCCACACAACTCCGGTAAGAGATCCTTACCTGGCCGGGAGGCAACTACACACAAAAATCCTAAGTCGCGATCGATCCCGAGCTAGCTAACGAGAACCTAACAAACACAATAATAATCACAATCCATAGGCCTAAACATAATAAAATAAACAAGGCTTGGCTCGGAGCAACTCACGCGGCGCGCGCCGACACGCGCGACGGCGAGCGAAAGATGGCGAGGCCGCTGGGCTGGCGCTGATGGCGCTGGCGGCGGTGGGTCGGGCGCTGGGCGCCGACAGCGCAGATGGGCGGCAGAAGCTGGCGCACGCGCGCGCGACGGCGGCCGGCCGGCGCGCCGCGCACGGCGCGACAAGCTGGAAGCGGACGGACACGCGCGCGGCGCTGCTGCGACGACGGGCGCGCGGCCGACGAAGCGCTGGACGCGCGATTTCTTCTTCTGCAGGGCTCGGCAGGCGCATCTCGCTGGCCGCGACAGGGGCTGCTCTGAAGCGTCATTGGCCGCGATGTGGGCGCTCGAAGCGTCTTTGGCCGCGATGGGGGCTGCTCGAGCGTCTCGCTCGGCCGGCCGAGCGACAGCCGCTCGATGGCACAAAGAGGGCGATGGAGTCGGGCGACTTCGGGCGATTCGGGCTTGTTGGGCGAATCTGGGCATGCTTTGGGCGACTGCTACAAACACACACACACAAGCTCTTCTCCTTACCTTCGGCCAACAAGAACACCCAATCGAGAAGATGAAGAGGATGAAGACTTACCCTAATGATGATGAACGATCCAAGGGAGCTGCAAGGATGAAGAATCGGCAAGGAGAGCTTGGGAGAAAGCTTGGGCGCCACAACAACTCTTTGGAGAAGAAAACACAACAAACCTAATTTCTATTTCATTTAACCAAATGCACCAAACACCAAAGATCCAAGGTTAACTAAGATGTGATGCGTAAGGAGCAACAAGAGCACCTAATGGCTCAATTGGCACACATCTCTACAAGCTTCCCAGAGACCGGGTTCAAACCACTACAAAAGACAAATACCTTTATTTTTACTTTTGCAACTACCCATGCTCAAACCAAACCACAAAGCCTCAAAAACCTTCATAAATCCATCCAATAATTTTAGCACGCTGAAAAAAGATATAAACGGCCCCGACGGCCCGACCAAATTACTAAAATACCCCTAGGGCATACCGAAGATCGGGGCGAAAAACTCAGGCCGCTACAATATTCCCTCCTTTTTATGACTTTCGTCCTCGAAAGTCCTTAAGACTCAAAACAAAGACAGATACTGCAATCTCATCCCGCCTTCCCGCTCACAAGCGGCCTCCTCTGAACTCTAACACCTCCACCGAACTTTTACCAAACGGATCTCACGATTATGCAACGTCTTCGTCTCAAAGACCGTAATACTCACAGGCTTCCCTTGAAGCTCAAACCTCAATCACCGCAAAGGCTCAAAGTCCACAATGAGCAATGGGTCCGACACATACCGCCTCAACCGATACATGAGAACACCGCACACGGCCGACAATGACAGTAAAAAGCTAACCAATATGCAACTCTGTCAATCCTCTCGAGAATCTCAAATGGTCCAACAACAGGAGACTCCACATCTCCCGCTTACCAAACCTCAACACAACTCACAACGGCACAACCTTAAAAGCACGCACCGCCCAACCTCAAACTCTAAAACTCGACGCCAACATCGGCGAAAAACTTTCATGCTCGCTCTGAGCTAACCACAAACGAGCTCAACCTCCCTGTACAACACCTCTCAATCGCTGCAGCAACACAGACCCAAAACAACACCGACGGCCACCAACCTTTTCTCACAAAGACTAGAGACTCGCAACACTTACCATACAATGCCTCAATGGAACCACAAGAATCGATCACGAGAATCGCTACCCAAGGCAACCTCCTAAAACCACACTGGTCTCCTGCCGCCTAATCACGGAAACACCAACTCGCAACAAGCTCAAGGATCTCGCTTACTCCTCCCAAAAGACCATCGGACAAGAAGGGTGAAAACACTACAGAAATCGCACTCACTTCATAAGCCTCTAAGAACACTCTCTCTGAACCACGGTTCGCCCACGCACCGCCTAGAACAAACCTTTGTTGCCACACCCTAATGGCAACATCTCCAACTCTGAAATCGACATGCCTCTACTCCATAGAAATGGCATCTCAGACACCAACCGAGGTGCGAGCTCTAGCTACCAAAGTCAATACTCCAAAAATCCGAACTCACACAACAACCTCAACTAGCCGACACTCTCCACACGGAAACTTACAATCCAACAACTTGAGTGCTACGAACTAGGAAGCTCAAACAACTACAACTGCATAGCTATGCCAATCCACTCATCTCTAGCTCGACTCAAATCACTAGTGGGCAAGACAACTTGCAAACAACCAGGCCCAGAGGGCTCCATCCACTAAACTTACCTCCATGCAAACAACGGAACAAAGCTCGCCTCAAATATGAAACACATCTCACAAGTCCAAACGATAACACATACAGGCTTAACCCTCAAGCTTAGGTTTAATGCACCTTCCCACCGAAACTTCATAACTGAACTCCACTACCCGGTCAACACCAACTACCAAGAACAAGAATACCAACAATGGTGGCAGAGTGCAAGCTACACTAGCCCGCAAAGGATCCTCAATAAGTCCAGACCTAATCCAAATGCACAAAGGTGCAACCTCATCCATAATCAAACAAAGGGGCCTTCAACTACAAAGGTGCAACGACTTCCAAGCCAACACTCAAAACCTTAACCAACTAGGCCAAACACTCATAGGAGGCAGAACAACCCTTACTGCAACTTCCAGAACACCACTCACGAGTCCGCTTAACTAGACAAACAACTGCTTCCAAGCAGCCAACAAACTTTTCCTCCTACTAGCACCACTACCACCAATTCCAAGACCAAGGAATAACCTAACAACTCCCAAGGAGAAACAGTCCCTTACAAGCGGACATCGGAAGGACAGAGAGCTTCACAACCGCTCTCTTGTCTTGCTCAACCTAGGCACAACATCCAACTCTCCCAGAGGCAACAACAAGGGGTCCACCACAGATCGGGACCGCCAACCACGGCAAGAGAAGACTCACCCCAAACAACAAATAAGGGCACTCTTAAACTCGGGAACAGGAGAGACATCCTACTGGGGCAAACCACTTACCCACGAACAAGGCTAACTCCTTGGCAACTCGAAAACCACACCTTGGCCAACATCAAGCACCAACTTGCCACCACACCGAACCAAATCCGGACTCTACTCCAAACAAACTCGCTGTTTAGCCTACCAAAACTCGCCAAAGAACTCACCCGAGGCTACAAACTACCCGACTGCGCTTGCCAACTAAACTCACTACCTGGTCTGACCGAGCTCTGGTGAGGCTCTCCACAACTAGGGTTCTTCGGCAACCCTCGACACACACTGCTGCCGTCTAACGGTCTAACAACCAACTACCCGAACAAACAACTCCTTTTTCCAAAGATCACAACCACGCCGGCCCGCTCCAAACCTCGAAACCAAAAAGACCGTAAACGCTTGTATGTGTCATCCTCCTACTCAAAGCATCGGCCACAATGTAGCTTCCACCTAGGGTAAGGATTCCGAGCAACACCCTTAGCAACTACGGTCCAGAACTACGCGGCTTCACTACATCCACCATTCGTTCAAAGACCATCCAACACCACCCATGAACACAAGAGGTTCCACCAACCAAGCTTAGGTTCAACTTAACAAACTTGCCTAGGCAACAACCCAACTACGAGCACGGTATCCTTACAACCTCAACTAAAGCCTTACAACATCCACCGAGTCCAACTTCTCCGGTGAACCGAGCACCGCTTCTCCAATGCAATCCCTACATGGTTCGGGAACTCTCGCCACCGAACGAACTACACGAACACACTTGTGTGCACAACTCTCAACCTTCCTTCGAGATCCAAGACTAACAGTGCTTTCCAAAAGGCAACACTAACTTCTCGCGCAGAGATACAATCAACCAAAGGAACACCAAAAGTTCCATCTCTACACGATACTCGAAGCGTTGTGGCAACCTTGCACCGCTAAAACATAACGATGCCAAACCGAACTTACTTATACCAAGACTCTACCAAGTGCGCTTACACATAAGGCGTCCTACTCATCTCATAGGCATCCAACTCATCTCATAAGCATCCAACTCATGGTTCCCCTGTCTTGGACCGAACTCGCATCTACAATGCTCACTCAACTCGAGGTTTAGGCACCGGAAGGTAGTGGACCGCACTACCAACCACAAAGATCTCTTGGCCTTAGCACTAGCGTGAGACTCACACGCACTAACACTTGCCACCGCCAACCTCGCTGACTTACTCGACCCCGGTAACACCGGGAAGAGCTCCAGCTCCTCTCGAACATCTTTCGCTTGTAGTCCATCGACTACCACCGAACTAGCCTACGCACGACCTAAACGGGTGCAAGCGCCATAAACAGATCCAAGGCTAAAGGAGTACGCTGAACTCCGAACGGCATAGAACCATCTGCTATGCCCAAGCCAAACTCAAGCTCGAACTGGACTTAGTGCCAAAGTGGCACACCAACCAATGCACCTCAAGTGCTACTACTACCAAATCCACATCTCGAGGAAGTCGGGTCATTAAACAACAAGCAGCTCGCAAGGGGCAAAGATGACCCTTCATCCGCCTCAAGCCACTAACACGGCAACTTGCCAAACAATCGGGCACTCTTGGTGGAGACTCTCGCTAGTCCACCTCTCACAAGGGACTTCCACCACCATCCGATGAACCAAATAAAGACAGAACGGCACACCTCGGCCTCTGAGCAGCAGGGGCATCCCACACACGGATGCTAAACTCAAACTGGCCAACTACTTTACTACTAGCAGTAGGACTTACTAAAACATCGAGCTCTCTGAGCATCCATTTGCCAACCTGGGCGTCTCCATCAACGCCAACAAACTCATCTGAATAAACTCACTGATCATGCCCTCCCGGAACCTCCGGGGACTACAAGAGCTACTTTGGGGAAAAATGCCAAACAAACTCTGTCACCGGGCTATCTGTGCCGGGACTCCTCACCACGCGCTACAAATCGCGCTGGGTCTCCGCTCTCTCATAGCTAAAGACACGCCATCAAATCTCTCATGGTCGGAGCACACTCGCTCAAGAAGTCTCACTCGAGGCGCCGCTAGCCTCTACCCCCTCTCTAGGCAACTCAATCGCCAGGGCCAAATCGGCATGCGGGCCTAACAACCTCGGACGCGGCCTCAACATCAACACGATCGGTCCAACTCCTCGGTCGGACATGCCAAGCGCCACTGCTCCTGGGGTGCGATCAACATACCGGCGATCCGCACGAAGCACCACCACCCTCTCACTAGGGGAAAAGAATCGGGCCACAAATGGCCAACGGAGTCTAAGCTCGCCTCCCTGCGGAACGATGTCCCGGGGCATCCGAATCTATCTGGATACCTCAACAAGCCGCTAAACAAACTGCTCGCACTCGCGAAAAGTTGGCATGATGGCTCACTAAGCCCAAACCAACAACGAGTCGAACTCGCTCGTCTCCGCTCCACAACACTACACAAGGCATACACAAGATGACAGTATTGTAAATTCTTAACCCTTTTTCTTTCTAAAACAATAAACCTAGGCGCACTGATGACCGCCAGTCTTGATGATCATGGAAAAACGACCTACAACAAAAAGGTCGGTCTATAGAATCTATGACTCGAGCTCGATACCAACTCAGAAAGACCCAGGCCAAAAGGGAACTAAATAGGCCTTTACCCCAATGCATGTATTAAAAGGAAAAGACATGATGAAAATAAAGTTTTGATTCCCATTAAATCAAAACATTCAAGATTCATTCAGAACAATAAAGTCTACCAAACCTGCTCTGTCTCCAAGCACTGTTTACACAGACAAATACATTTCCAACGCTTTACTCTGATCGAGATTTTATTAAAAACATTTAAAACATCCTCAAATTCAACAAAGCTGAATCCACAAATAATTCTGAAAAAGTATCCTAGGGCTCGTGTGCGTGCTACATGCATTCGGGGAAAAATAACGAAAAGAGTCATAACATAAGAAAAGTCGAGACGACGGCAAGTTCCCATGATCACAGCTCCTCCTTCACCATCACGCCTCGCGCCATGGTTACCCGAAAGATAAGTAAGGGTGAGTAACGAATTACTCAAGAAGAATCCCCAACCGGGGTACAATACGATGCACATGGTCATCTAGATGAGTGTATGCAAGCTATGAACATAAACACATAATAGAGCACATAGCTTAAGTCCACACTTGGACCTCGGATGCCAACTCGTGGTCTTAGTCCGGAATAATCCACACCACACAATACGCCCTATACGAGAACCAAGTCTCGGCCTCGGCTGCTCTCATCGTCGATACGAAAGGTGCACTAGCTCAAGATCCCGAGGAGCTCTCCGGTCGGCGCTCAGAATGAGCGTAAGCATGCACCGCGTGCTATCGCAGAACTATGGGGGTGCCGGGTCTAGTGGCAAGCTGCCCATGTCCATCCACCACGCCTAACTAAATCTCTCGGATCGGTGTCACCGACATAGGGGTGTGAGACCGACACGCGTGAACTATGTCGGCCAACCACCGCACTTTGAGGCTAAGGAACCGGTCGTGGTAGGCTTACACCAGAAGCGGTCCTTGCCCTAACAGTGGCAATCAAGGGCTACGGCCGAACACGCCGAGGACGTGCCGATCGTCGGGGACGAGGCAATGCCAAGTCATCATCCCGACCGCTGGGGCATTTAACGATCGCCACCCTCACCCAAGATTGCGGGGCCTACCGTCGGGTTAGCTAAACCCTAACGGGGTCCAGGGACGAGAGGATCTGCCTCGACGTCCCCGCCATGGATGCAAGATACTTTATGCATCGGGCCGGATGATGCTACCTACCTACACTTTAACCTATCTTATCAATAACATACAATCCAATACAATCCAAAACGTGCTCAACAGATACAACGAACCTAGCATGGTACTACGAAGCAAGAATAGATATGAGCATGCTAGAACGGAACAACCTAGCATGGGCTAACATGAGAGAACAACATACGAAGTCATGCTAGTCGAATTCGTAACAGAGCACCTAAACTATACATGCCGATAATCACAAACAAACATACAAACAACAATCACAAAGAACATCGCAGGTCCACACAACTCCTGGTAAAGATCCTTACAGGCCGGGAGGCAACTACACACAAAAATCCTAAGCCGCGATCGATCCCGAGCTAGCTAACGAGAACCTAACAAACACAATAATAATCACAATCCATAGGCCTAAACATAATAAAATAAACAAGGCTTGGCTCGAGGAGCAACTCACGCGGCGCGGCCGACACGCGGACGGCGACGACATGGCGAGGCGAGGTCTGCTGCTGGCGCTGATAAGGCGCTGATGGGCGGCGGTGGGTCGGGCGCTGGCGCCGACAGCGCAGATGGGCGGCGAGAAGCTGGCGCGCGCTGCGCGACGGCCGGCCGGCGGCGGCGCACGGGCGCGACAAGCTGAAGCGGACGGACACGCCAGCGCGGCGCTGGCTGCGACGACGGCGCGCGGCCGACGTCTGCGCCCGACGCGCTGATCTCGCTGCCGCAGGGGCTCGGCAGGCGCATCTGGCTGGCCGCGATAGGGCTGCTCTGAGCGTCTCATTGGCCGCGATAGGGGCTGTCTCGAGCGTCTGGCCGCGCTGCGGCAGGGCTGTCTCGAAAGGCTCGCTCTTGCTGAGCGACAGGCTGCTCGATGGCACAGCAGGGGCGATGGAGCTGGGCGACTTCGGGCGATCTGGGCTTGCTGCTGGGCAGATCTGGGCATGCTGGGCAGCCTGCTACAAACACACACACACACAAGCTCTTCTCCTTACCTTCGGCCAACAAGAACACCCAATCGAGAAGATGAAGAGGATGAAGACTTACCCGGAATGATGATGAACGATCCAAGGGAGCTGCAAGGATGAAGAATCGGCAAGGAGAGCTTGGGAGAAAGCTTGGGCGGCCACAACTCTTTTGGAGAAGAAAACACAACAAACCTAATTTCTATTTCATTTAACCAAATGCACCAAACACCAAAGATCCAAGGTTAACTAAGATGTGATGCAGAAGGAGCAACAAGAGCACCTAATGGCTCAATTGGCACACATCTCTACAAGCTTCCCAGGAGACCCGGGTTCAAACCCCGGCTGCAGCACAAATACCTTTATTTTTACTTTTGCAACTACCCATGCTCAAACCAAACCACAAAGCCTCAAAAAACCTTCATAAATCCATCCAATAATTTTAGCAACTGGAAAAAGACATAAACGGCCCTGACGGCCCGACCAAATTACTAAAATACCCCTAGGGCATACCTGGAAGACTGGGACGAAAACCTGGGCCGTTACATGTAATGAGCGTAAGGATGCACCGCGTGCTTCTACAGACTATGGGGGGGTGCCGGGTCTAGTGGCAAGCTGCCCATATCCGGATACCACGCCTAACTAAATCTCTGGATCGGTGTCACTGACATAGGGGTGTGAGACCTGGACACGTGAACTATGTCACCTGTACCACCGCACTGAGGCTAAGGAACGGGTCATGGTAGGGCTTACACCGAAGCCGCCCTTACCTTAACAGTGGCAATCAAGGGCTACTACCGAACACGCCGAGGACGCGTGCGGGTGTCGAGGACTAGGCATTGCCAAGTCATCATCCCGACCGCTGGGGCATCGCTTAGACTACCACCCTCACCCAAGATTGCGGGGGCCTACCGGTTGGGATAGCTAATCCCTCACGGGGTCCAAGGACGGAGAACTGTCTCGAACGTCCTTGCCATAGATGCAAGATACTTTATGCATCGGGCCCGGATGATGCTATCTACCCGAATTCTAACTCGCCTTAACAATCAAGAAACAATCCAATACGTGCTCGAAAAGAATACAACATGACCTAGCATGGTACTACTGAACAAGAATGAATATGAGCATGCCGTAACGGAACAACCTAGCATGGACTAACATGAAAGAACAACATACGAAGTCATGCCATCAGAATTCGAATGAGCGCCTAAACTATACATGCTGATAATCACAAACAAACATACAACATCAATCACATAGAACATCGCAGGGTCCACACAACCCCGTAAGAAATCCTTACCTTGGTCTAAGACTTCTACACACAAATTCCTAGGTGCGCGAACACTTCCGAGCTAGCTATCGAGAACCTACAAACATGGTAACAATCATAACCATATCCCTAAAAATATAATAAAAAACAAAGAGGGCTCGGCTCGGGAGCACTCACACGCAACACCGCGACACGAAGCAAGGGCGCTGCTGCGGGCAGCCGGGCACGGCCGAGCTGGCGCTGGCCGCTAGCTGGCACGGCACGCGCTGCGCGCGTCTGCTTGCGCGCAGCGGATGATGCGCTGGGCGCGGTATGCCTGCACACGACGACGGGACTTCGGTAAGCGAGCGGCACGCACGGGCGCAAGGGCGCTGGCGTCACGATCGCGGACACGGCGAGCCGCCGGGCAGGACGCGCGCGCGGGCGAACGCCTTGGCGTGTCGCGCGAGCGGTTCGGCAAGCGGACACGGCGAGGGCGTGCGATGGCGGCGACGCGGACGCGGCTGACGCTGCGGGCGCCGGCGAGGGCCTCTGGCGTCGCGAGCGACGGGCGAGGACGAACGACGATCTCGGGCTGCTGCTTTGGCGCGATCGGGCGTCGGCGCGGGCTGCCGCCGGCGATCTGGCGTGGGACCGCCGCCGACGACGACAAGGCTAGCTGGCTCTTGACGAACGGCAAAGGCCGCTAAGCGGATCTGGCGTCGCGTGTAGGGCCGCCGACAGATCTGGGCGTGCGAGCCGGCCGCTACGACGCGATTCGATTGCTTCTGGGCGGGCTTCTCTACCGGCCGCAATCAACACAAACACACTTGGCCAAACAAAGACACCAAACGGATGAGAAGAAGAAGAGGAAGATCGATACCTACCCTAATGATGATGATCGATCCAAAGGAGCCGCAAGGATGAAGAACTCGGCAAGGCAATGGAGAGGGAGAGCTTGTGCGGCCAAGAGGAGATTTGGAGAAGAAGAAATGGAATAAACCTAATTCTATTTCATTTAACCAAATGCACCAAAACTCCAAAATCCAAGGTTAACTAAGATGTGATGCAGAAAGAACAACAAGAGCTCTCACTAGCTCATCTGGCACGCATCTCCACAAGCTTCCCAGGAGGCCCGGGTTCAAGCCTTGGCTACAGCACAAATTCCTTTATTTTTACTTTTGCATCAAACCTTGCTCAAACCTTGCTCAAACCCCTCCAAAAACCTACATAAAACCATCCAATAATTTTAGTAACTGGAAAGAACACAAACGACCCTGACGGCCCGACCAAATTACCAAATTACCCCTAGGGCATACCGGAAGACCGGAAGAAAAACTCGGGTCGTTACAATATTCCCTCCTTTTTATGACTTTCGTCCTCGAAAGTCCTTAAGACTCAAACATTTCGAGGTAATGCAATCTCATCTCGCCTCTTCCGCTCCCAAGTGGCTTCCTCGAACCCCGACTCTTCCATCAACCTTTACTAAACGAATCTCGCGATTACGCAACGTCTTGGTCTCAATGGCAAGGATCCTCACCGCTTCTCCTCGAAGTTCAAATCCTCATTCACCGCAAAGGCTCAAAGTCCACAATGTGCGACGGGTCCGGCACATACCGCCTCAACATCGATACATGAAAAACATTATGCACCGATAGTGACGGAGGTAGGGCTAACTGGTAAGCAACTCTGCCAATCCTCTCTAGGATCTCAAATGGACCAACAAAACGGGGACTCAACTTCCCACGCTTACCAAACCTCGTAACACCTCGCATCGGAGCAACCTTAAGGAACACATGCCGACCAACCTCAAACTCCAAATCTCGACGCCGAACATCGGCGTAACTCTTCTCGCCTGCTCTGCGCCACAACATACGAGCTCTAATCTTCTCGCACCGCACCATTGGTCAATCGCAGAACTCGGGACCCAAAACTCGTCTATCACCAACCTCTTCCCGTAACACAAGGGACCGATAACGCTTACCATACAATGCCTCGAATGGAGCCATCTGAATCGCCGATCGTAATCGTTGTTATAGGCAAACTCCATCAAGTACGAATCATCGGTCCCAATCGCTCGGGAAATCCAACACACAAGCCCTCACATATCCTCGAGAATCGATTCACTCTCTCGGTCGACCATCCGTCTCGAGGGTGAAAAGTCATCTTTGGCCGCACTCTGTGCCCAAACCCTTCGGAGCGCTCTCGAAACGAGAAGTGAACCATGAGTCACGATCGGACACAATCCTCACCGGCACACACCATGATAACGGATGATCTGCTCCAAAAACAATCTGCGCCCACTGTTCCACGGTATAAGTGTCTCTACCGGGAATGAAGTGTGCGCTCTTGTCAAACGGTCGACTATCACCCAAATCGAGAGAACTTCCTCGGAGTCCTTGGCAAACCAGAGATAAAGTCCATGGAGATCTCTTCCCATTTCCACCGGGTACACTCGATGGTCGCAACAAACCAGCTTGGCCTGGCCTCGCCGGGTGCCTTCACTTGCCGACAAGTGAGACACCTACCGACAAACTCGCCACATCTCTCTTCATTCCCATCCACCGTAAGGTCCGTTAAGGTCTGATACATCTTGGTACCCCGGTGCCAAGCAAAAGGGGAAATCTGTGGGCCTCCGAGAGCAACTCGCTCATGAAACTCGCAATGTCCGGAACACACAACCGCCTCTATAAGTCAACCCACCGCTTGGTGAATATACAAAGTCAAAGTCACCGTCGGCAAGACTAACTCACAACCAATCTCTTAAGTGCGGGTCACCTAACTGGGTCATCTATAATCCATTTTGCCTAATCGACGGGTGAATAGTCCAATCGAGCTACCACGCGGTAACCTCACCCAACAACATCGCAACCTCGGCCCGCTCGAACTCTCTCCGCAAACTGGCTGAACTCAACAACGCCGCGGAGTGCGACGCCTTCCTACTCAAAGCATCGGCCACTACATTGGCTTTACCCGGATGGTACAAAATCTCGCAGCCATAATCCTTTACCACTCTAACCATCTCCTCGCGCCTCATATTCAACTCCTTCTCGAGTAAACAGATACTTGAGGCTCGTGATCGGTAAACATCTCAATCCGCCACCATACGTAATGCCTCCAAATCTTCAAAGGTGCAAACACCACTGCTTTGCCAACTCCATATCATGAGTCGGGTAGTTCTCGCTCATACGGCTTCACCGACGGGAAGCATAGGCAATGACCTTCCCGTCTTTGCATCAACACACAACCTAATCCAAACTTGGAAGCATCATCAGAGACCACGAAACCACTGTCCCTCTCCGGATCGCCAACATCAGTGCCGAAGTCAAATCGCGCTTGAGCTCGCAAAGCTCTCATCACACTCTTTGTCCCAAACAAACTCGACACCCTTCCTCGCCGACGAGTGAGGGGCGAGGCTAAAGCGTAAAAGTCCTTGACGAACCGACGGTAGTAACTCGCCAAACCTGCAAAGTCGTGAATCTCGGCAATCGAGTCGGCTTGGCTTGGCCCATGAACTCACGGCCTCAATCTTCGCGGGGTCCACGGCTATACCATCTCTCGAAACCACGTGGCCTAGGAAGGCCACCGCTTCCAACCAGAATCACATTTGGAAAACTTCGCATAAAGCCGGTTTCCCTCAAAGCCGCCAATACTCGCCTCGGATGCTCTGCATGGTCTTCTTTAGACCTCGAATAAATCGAATATCGCCAATGAACACGATGACGAAGCCGTCCAAAAATGATTTGAACACCCTATCCATCATGTCCATGAACGCTACCGGGCATTGGTCAATCCAAACGACATAACCACAAACTCATAGTGACCATATCCGGACTCGAAAGTCGCCTTAGGAATGTCGGCATCCCCGATCCGCAATCGATGGTAACCGGATCTCGGATCTATCTTGGAGAACACGGAAGCTCCTCGGCCGATCAAACAAGTCATCAATACGGGGCAACGGGTACTTATTCTTCACCGTCACCTTATTAAGCTCGCGATAATCGATACATAAGCGCATAGAACCATCCTTCTTTTCACAAACAGAATCGGTGCTCCCACGGGGACACACTCGGACGGATGAACCCTCGGTCTAACATCTCCTCGCAAATCGAATCTTGATTCTTTAACTCACGGCGCCATGCGATATGGAGCCTTCGAGATAGGGAGGGTCCTCGGCTCGAGCTCAATAATGAAGTCAACCTCTCTCTTTGGGGCAACCCCAGAACTCCTCGTGAAACACATCCACGAACTCCTCGCACGACCGGCACTGATCGATGCATGCAGCAAGGGACGGCTCTCCACGCACAACTTGGCTAGGTAACCCCAAGCTCCATGAGCTAGCAAACGACGAGCTTTCACGGTGACACCATCGGCGGGCAAACTCCACCGACTCCACGAAACTTAAAGTCGGCGACTGGCGCCCGAACACTACTTCTTTCCGGTGGCGGTCAATCAACGCGTGGTTAGCGACTAACCACTCCATACCAAGAATCACATCAAAACCGCTCATAGGCGTAACTATGAGCGTAGCCTAAGCAACTCTCCTGATATCTCGATCCGGCCATCCCTAATCTTATCTCTAGCCAACATACTAACTCCCGAAGGAGTTGCAACAGATAACTCAAAACCTAGAGGTTCTAGTCTCAACTTAGCATGCTCAAAGAAACAACACAGATACAAATGAATGCGTAGAAACAGAATCAAACAAGACAAATGCGCAGTTGATCTAAAACAAGAAGCGTGCACCGCCACGGCGCGGCATCCGTGACGCTCGGCCTCTGACGGTCGTAGCAAACACCCGACTGCTGCCGCTGTACCGGCCGAGAATGTAAACGGATCATATGTCCCTCTTTACCACAACGAAAACACACTGGGGCCCCGTCTCGCAAGCTCCAGTGTGGGTCCTCCCGCAAGAAGCACAAGCGAGAAACTGCTCGGGACCGCCTCGCCGGCGCGTGGCCGAAACGGATCGGGGCCCTATGCCGATCCCGGTTTTGAATCGCCCTTGGCGCCGGCGGCCGCCACCCCCTAAACTCAAACTTTCTCTTCGCCCCACCGCACCGGGCGCGCTAAACAGAGTGGCAACCACCCGCCAAAGCAGATACTTCCCATTATAGATCGTGGCCAATCGGGCAGCCCTAGCATAAGTGTCGGGGCCCGAGCCCCGACATCCCGGGAAACACCCGCCTCAATCCAGATATGAACTTCCGAATCTTCACTCCGGGTGGCAATCAACCGAGGAGCAAAATATCCATACTCGAGAACTGCGTTCATAATACTCAATGGAATCGTAACCCCGCTTCGTGTTCCGGAAGAGCTCCACCATCTTCTCTTGAGCCTCATCAGCGATGAACTTTACCTTGAACTCACCTTGAAGAACTCCCAAGTAGCGGGTGGAGACCCACCGGTCTCTCGCTCAAGGTGGACTCCCACCACCATCTCGCCGTGCCTCCTAGCACATGAGCCGCACACCTCGGCCTCTGAATATCGGGGCACACCATGATCGGAAGGTGTACTCCGGATGGGCAATCCACACGGCCGCCGCTAACGCATCACCGGTGGCATCAAACTTCTCCGGCTTCCACTTCACAAAATCCTTCACCACCTACCCAATTCCTCGGCACCCTCTCGCCATATCCGCCTCTGGGGCTACTTGCTCTGAGGAGCCGGAGGTGCTATCGAGCTCTCTTTGAACCAATCGAGTCACCGCTCGATCCGGGCTCGTGGACTCTTCCCATCATGCGCGCCAACAAGGCTCGGGTCTCTCGCCCTCTGGTCACTCAACATGCTGACCATAAAAGCCCTCATAGACTCGGCAAAACTCTGCTCCGGGAGTAGTCTCACGGCGCTCGATCGCCTCAACGCCCGCTCTAGGCGTAACAGAGGAGCTGCCGGTGGAATGCCATCGATCCTCGGCTTGGGACGATGTCCTGCGATGATCGATCCGATCCTCGATACCTCGACTCGCTCTCGAACCTCCTCTCTCGATGCGGGTGGTCGCATGTCGGGCGATCTACATCCAAACCAACAACGAATCAAAACTCGCTCACACCATTCCACAACACCAAACAAGGCATACACTAGATGATAGGTATTGTAAATTCTTAACCCTTTTCCTTTCTAAAACAATAAATCTAGGCGTACTGATGGTATCGCCAGGCTTTGGTGATCATGGAAGGATGACCTACAACAAAGGTCGGTCTCTCACGAAATCTATGACTCGAGCTCTCGATACCAATCAGAAGACCCGACCCAAAAGGGGCTCTAAATGGGCCTTTACTCCAATGCATGTAGTGAAGATAAAAGACATTAGGAAAAATACATTTCGGATCCCAAGTAAAAACGAAAACATTCAACAACCAAAACATACATTTCTAAAAGCATACTCGATCGTAGAGATTTATTTAAACCATTAAAACAATCCACAAGTACAAATATGCTGGAATCCATAAAACGTAAGAAAACGTCCCCGGGCTCTGTGCCCGTCTACATGCATTCGGGAAATAACGAAAGTCAAGAGTCATGATAAAATAAAATAGTCGAGAGATGACAAGCAGGATTCCATGATCACAGCTCCTCCTTCACCATCCATCCTCTCCCGCCTTGATTACCCGTGGAAAACCACGAATAAGGGTGAGTAACGAATTACCCAGTAAGAATCCCCAACCGGGGTACAATACGATATACATGATCATCTAGAAGAATGTATGCAAGCTATGAGTACAAACACGTGAGCGGAGCACATAGCTAAGTCCACACTTGGACCTCGGATGCCAACTCGTGGTCTTAGTCCGGAAATACCACAACACACTAAACGCTATACGGGAACAAGTCCCGCCTCTGCCTGTCTCGTCGATACGAAAGGTGCACTAGCTCAAGATCACGAGGAGCTCTCCTGGGCCGGCGCGTAATGAGCGTAAGGATGCACCGCGTGCTTCTACAGCACTATGGGGTGCCGGGTCTAGTGGCAAGCCGCCCATATCCGGATACCACGCCTAACTAAATCTCGGATCGGTGTCACCGACATAGGGGTGTGAGACACGGACACGTGAACTATGTCGGCTGTACCACACGCACTGAGAGGCTAAGGAACGGGTCATGGTAGGCTTACACCGTGAAGCCGCCCTTACCTTAACAGTGGCAATCAAGGGCTCTTTGCCGAACACGCCGAGGGCGTCGCCACTGCCGGGGACTAGGCATTGCCAAGTCATCATCCCGACCGCTGGGGCATCGCTTAGACTACCACCCTCACCCAAGATTGCGGGGCCTCTGGGTTGGGATAGCTAATCCCTCACGGGGTCCAAGGACGGAGAATCGTCTCGAACGTCCTTGCCATAGATGCAAGATACTTTATGCATCGGGCACGGATGATGCTATCTACCAATTCTAACTCGCCTTAACAATCAAAGCAAACAATCCAATACGTGCTCGAAAGAATACAAAGAGACCTAGCATGGTACTACTGAGAACAAGAATGAATATGAGCATGCCGAAACGGAACAACCTAGCATGGACTAACATGAAAGAACAACATACGAAGTCATGCCATCGAGAATTCGAATGCAGCGCCTAAACTATACATGCCGATAATCACAAACAAACATACAACATCAATCACATAGAACATCGCAGGTCCACACAACCCCTGAAGAAATCCTTACCTTGGTCGGAAGACTTCTACACACAAATTCCTAGGTCGCGAACACTTCCGAGCTAGCTATCGAGAACCTACAAACATGGTAACAATCATAACCATATCCCTAAAAATATAATAAAGCAGCAGGCTCGGCTCGGAGCACTCACACGCACCGCGACACGAAGCAAGGGCGCCATTGCAGGCGGGCACGCACCGAGCTGGCGCTGCCGCTACTACCACGACGACATTTGCGCGTCTGCGATGGGATAAGCGGGGCGCGCGCGGCACACACGAGACGGGACTCGGCGGCGGCGCGCACGGCACGCGCGCGCAAGGGCGCTGGCGCGTGCGATCACGGACACGGCGAGCTACTCGGCGAGGACGCGCGCGCGGCGAACGTCTTGGCGTCGCGGCGGCGAGCGGTTCGCAAGCGGACACGGCGAGGGCGTCGCGATGGGCGGCGCGACGCGCGCGCCGGACGCTGCGCGCGCGCGCGGCGAGGGCCTCTGGCGTCGCGGCGATCGGGCGAGGACGAACGACGATCTGGCTGCTGCTTTGGCGCGATCCGCGCGGCAGGCTGCCGCAGACAGATCTGGCGTGGGACCGGCGCCGACGACAAGGCTAGCTGGCTTGCCGGACGAACGGCAAAAGGTCGCTAGGCGGATCTCGCGTCGCGGCGGGCCGCTTCGACAGATCTGGCGTCTGAGCTGGCCGGCCGGGCGCGCGACGATTGCTCTTGCTGGCCGGGCTTCTCTCGGTGGCAAATCAACACAAACACACTTGGCCAAACAGCACACCAAACGGATGAGAAGAAGAAGAGGAAGATCGATACCTACCCGGAATGATGATGATCGATCCAAAGGAGCTGCAAGGATGAAGAACTCGGCAAGGCAATGGAGAGGGAGAGCTTGTGCGGCCAAGAGGAGATTTGGAGAAGAAGAAATGGAATAAACCTAATTCTATTTCATTTAACCAAATGCACCAAAACTCCAAAATCCAAGGTTAACTAAGATGTGATGCAGAAAGAACAACAAGAGCTCTCACTAGCTCATCTGGCACGCATCTCCACATGCTTCCCAGGAGGCTCGGGTTCAAGCCCCGGCTGCAGCACAAATTCCTTTATTTTTACTTTTGCATCAAACCTTGCTCAAACCAAACCTCAACCCCTCCAAAAACCTACATAAAACCATCCAATAATTTTAGTAACTGGAAAGGACACAAACGACCCTGACGGCCCGACCAAATTACCAAATTACCCCTAGGGCATACCTGGAAGACCGGGAAGAAAAACCTGGGTCGTTACATAGGGTAAGGACTGCTTCCTGGTGTAAGCCTACCACGACCGGTTCCTTAGCCTCAGGTGTGGTGGTTCAGGCTGACATAGTTCACGTGTCCAGGTCTCACACCCCTATGTCAGTGACACCGATCCAGAGATTTAGTTAGGCATGGTGATCGGACTCGGCGCAACTGCCACTAGACTGCACCCCATGGTTTGCGATGAGCATGCGGTGCGCGCATACGCTCATTATAGCGCCGACTGGAGAGCTCTTCGAGATTGTGAGCCAGTGCACCTTTCGTATCGACAGTAGACAGGCTGAGGCCGAGACTTGTTTCTCGTATAGGATCGTATCGTGTGGTGGATTATTCCGGAGTAAGACCTTGAGATGGCATCCGAAGTTTATGTGTGGATTTAAGCTATGTGCTCTCTTCTGTGTTTATATTCATAGCTTGCATACCTTTGTGCTAGATGACCATGTATATCGTATTGTACCCCGGTTGGGGATTCTTACTGAGTAATTCGTTACTCACCCTTATTTTGTGGTTTTCCACAGGTAACCATGGTGCGAGACAGGATGGCTAGAGGAGGAGCTGTGATCATGGAAACCCGTTGTTCGAACTCTAAGTTTATGTCTATGATTCTTTGTGTTTTATTTTCCTCTGAATGCATGTAGTTGGGCATGGAGCCCTCGGTGTTTTCTGACTATTTTCCGGATTCTAGCACTGTTGTAACTATTGGAAAGTTTTGTATGTTTTAAATAAATCTCTGATCAGAGTGAGTTTTGGAAATGTATTTGTCTTGGAACAGGTGCTTGGAAACAGGGACAGGTTTCAGGAATGTTATATTGACTTTTTAAATGGGTGTTTGTATGTTTTAGTTTTCACTTAGAATCCGAAAACCATTCTTGCATATTGTCTTTAACTTTTGAATGCATGCATTGAGGTAAAGGCCTAATTTAGAACCCCTTTTTGGGTCGGGTCTTTACACGAACCTGGAACCTGAAATCAAAACACAAACTCCAACTCAGCAAAAGTCAGGAAACATCCTGGAAATCCCAAACAATTACAAAACTGCCCCTAGAAGCCAAAAGACCAAAATGACCCTAAAGGCTCAAACTACCTTAATGACCTAACTAGACAACCGAATAAACAATCAAACATACCTGGGGAACAGGGACGAAAACTTGGGCCGTTACGAAAGCACACTAAGACAGCCTAAAATATGCTCTATTTACGAGTTAACACATTCAAAGCAGCGAAATTCAAGAATCGTAATGTCGAAAGCATCGCATGAGAGTAGTAGAACATTCTAGAAATGTAGAATTCCTACAAGTGGAGAAATTGTTAGGGAGATCATTAAATGAGCTGGCACCCCTCAAACATATGTCAAAATGACCTATTTTGATGAAGAAACATATGCTTTTTATCTTTTAATCTTGGCTATTGATAGTATATGACTTAGACCTTTAAATGGGTCATGAAAAACATGAAACCTTAGCCTCCTTCTACCAAATTAAAATGGTAGATTGTCATATTCATAGCATATATATATATATATATATATATATATATATATATATGAAAAGAGGATAAAATGAGTCATATTTATACTTTACATTATTTAAATAGTATATATATATATAGTTTACTCAATGATGAATAGAGTAAGAATTCACGATAATTTTGGAGCATTGTGTGCAGTTGTTATAAAAGATTTAATGCGAATAAGGTAGAAAATAAAGAGAAAATAGTGTAGTTTTCTAATGCTTACGCATTGGGGAAATAAATTGCGAGATATGAATTATAGCGCTTAAAATGAAAGAATTAGTACACTTAACACATTTTTTAGGATTGAGTTTGCGAAGCAATGTAGAGTTGAGGATTGAGATGTGTGATTGTTAGAAAGTCATGCTCGGGAAAAATGCCAAAGCGCTACAAGCACAATAAGGAAAGAATCAATTAAAAGCAAGAAGTTGACTAACCAGACACTACGAGCTGTAACGACCCGTAATTTTAAACTACGAATCTTACTCATACTGACTCAGATTCAGTTATAAACATGCATATTCAAATTTCAAATTTCAAACTTTAAAAGAGATAACTGCTCCTGTTGCATTTTATTTCAAATATTTAATAAATATGCCCTTGGCCAAGGTGTTTCCAAAATGTTTCAAATAAATAAATCATTAAATACAGGTAAAGGCATTTAGGCCAACAGTTAAAAGAAATAACAGGAGTTTAAATATTGCATGCTACACAAGAAGAAAAATGACGTCTATCCTATCAACAACTCAAGAGAATGCAGCAGCTCCACCCATGATCTCTTCAACACCTCCCAGCTAACCATCTCGGTAGTGTCTCTAAATCCCTGTGGAAAGAAAATAACCACAGAAAGTGTGAGTAAGTAAGAACTCCTCAACAAGGGTACAATACACAAAGTAGAACTCAGCATGCTAGCAATACATATCGACTCTTATCTCAACAAAGTTTACCAACTAGACATAAGTTTCGTTACATGTCTTTCTTAATCAATCCACTTACTCGCAGCTCATCCTACCTTTTACTTGGTCATGAAGTTCGTTGCATGACTTGTTTGTGAGGCCGTCAAGAAATTCACCTAAACTTGACAATAAACTGGTTATGAATTACGTTACACAACTTCCTTGTGAGGTCCTTGAGACACTCACCTAAAAGCAGGAAAAACAGGTTATGAAATTTGTTATAGAACTCTCTTGTGAGGCTCTTGAGACACTCACCTGTTCTAGATAATATGACTGGTCATGAGGTTCGTTACACGACTATATAGCTCAATTCAACTTTTCTCTACTGGTGTACTGACCACACCGGTTCAGGTGAGCCATCTACCTGACAACCGACACGTGTACGCATACACCGCATGATGTTGGAAACCAATCAGGTGTCGGCCTACACAGTATTGACCTAGTCTAGGTCGACATGCCTAACGACTCGAACAAAGGTATTCACTGAGTCACGGTCCTGGAGGCCCTCACTAGCGATCTGAGTCAGCATGTTCACACCTATCGCCCCAAGCTAAGACCCTCCCATAGCAGGCATACACTATGATCAGGGCCCGCCTATAGGGCCACAAACTAGGCATCGCTGGGGGCGGCATGTTACATCA
The DNA here is from genome assembly GCA_036507275.1 of Sicyos edulis. Classification (NCBI taxonomy): domain Eukaryota; kingdom Viridiplantae; phylum Streptophyta; class Magnoliopsida; order Cucurbitales; family Cucurbitaceae; genus Sicyos; species Sicyos edulis. The sequence continues at coordinate 13,017,905 of CM071856.1, read as the reverse complement.
CATCCTCGGCTATCGGGTGTGGGAATAAATCCTCAACGACACCGACCTAATGAGACAACAATACGTTGTGTCTCTACAACCTCTAGATGATGACAACTAACAACTCTATCACAAATGCTTATCAGCTCAGTCTAATAGACTACCAAACTTGCTCAATATTCTTATAGCCACCCTAACAGTACATTACTCAATACATGATCAGGACTAGCTACATACTGACACATGTCATCACCAGCTCATATACATACCAAGAGAAACCAATAACAAATAACAGAACAAATGACAGAGTAAATAACAGAACAAATAACATGTTAAGACTCCATAATCCTAGCATGTTCACAAGAAAAATAATTTTAAGAACACATACAGGCTTAGTACCCAGAGACCCCATAATCTCGAGGTATGAACATACAAAACATATTCAAGATTTTAAACAACATACTAGGTGGCCCCCGGGACCCCATAAATCCTAAAGTACAAGACATCCATAACCTAGTTAACATACATACCAACTTCACTTAGCACCAACATATATCCCAAGTCATCATTTAGCACCAAATACATCTCAATCAACTTTATACATAGTGGCAACATTATAAGTTTCCCCTTGTGCACGGTCCACAAAACCCCAGAAGAGATGGTCCTTACCTGAAAAAAGTTTACATAGCAACCAACAAAAATGCTCCTTCAGCTGCAGCTAAAAGATCAACTAAAACCTAACTGGTCCAACCCAAAACTTGGAATCAAACACGGCTGTACAACGCTTCGCAAAGCACAAAAATCAAGTCGAACCTATAACACCCACCTCGAGATCCCACAAGAACAAACGTCTAGCATGGATTTTGGTTGTTATAGATTTAAAGTTGAAATTCAAATTTGCATGGATTTATAACTGCTTTGAGTCAGCATGTTGTCAGAAACGTAGTTTAAAATTACGAATCCTTATAGTGACAGATTGCGAAAATCAAGAGATTCTTACCTTAGACAAATAGAAATACAATTGACAAGTTTAAACAAGGAAAGATGTTGTGTTGATTGATTCGTGCCTATTCAGGAATATTTCGAGAGTTGACGAAAAAGCTTATAAAAGACGATCTCTGTAATAGGTTAAGGGGGAGAGAGGTTGGAGATTTAGAACCGAGAGTTCATTATTTTTTATTTTTTTAGTAATATTATTTCAATATGTTTTTCATTTTGGATTATGTGTTCTTTATTTGTATGATGAACTAATTTCTTAAGACAACGCTAGGAAAAAATGGAGTAGTTGTAGCATGTGTTAAGAAGAAATAGGAAGGTTTAACTGATGCATGTTAACTAGGAGCGAATCTCAAAAGTAAGTGTCGACCGGCCATCCACACAAACTAATAGGTTGTAAATCGAAAGAGGAAATAACCTAAGTCTAGTTGCATGGTCAGAAGGTCAGAATTAAGTCTTTAATTCTTTGAATTGGAGTTTAGGAATAAACGCGTAAGTATTGCATACGTAGCGACGAGTTATCATTACATTAAGTTGCGGCAGCAGTCGGACTTGATTCAAACGGAAGCAGAAGTGGAAGTTTGTAAAGCGTAGTATGTTAGTTATCCTTACCGCATGTTTCTTCGCAGCGCATTGCTATTGCTTTCCATGATAGTATCTTAGTTTTGCCTTATCTCTCTCTATCTATTTAACTACTGTTAGTTTTCTTTCTATTATTCAAACCAGAATATCACAACATCTATGCGTTTATTTTTTGTTTGATTCTAAACATCTCCTTGGATAAATCAAAGTCCCTATGGAGATCAATAATTTACTTATTACATACTGTAGACAGCGCGAGTGTGTGACTATTGCACACGAGGTAACTCAATTGTTTCGCAATCACTTAACTATCTTAACTAATATTTTACTATTTAAAAATATTTATATTTTACCCCAACAATAAAGAGGAAGAGACCACTTAATAAATAAATGCTTAAATTTAAATGATATTTTTATTTTCAACTCTTCGTATTCAAACCTTTGGCCTTCAGCCCTTTCTATTTGTAAAAAAAAAACCTTTCTTTTCTTCCCTCTAGTTTGAAATTATTATGAACTCTCTCTTTTCCTCACTCTGGTTCGAAATCTTCACACCACTCTATGAAACTTGTGTTAGAATTTCTTTTTAATTCCAATTATCTCGTCTTATTTATAAAATTAATCTTACATTTGGTTATACATCTTGTTATTTTGATTTATAATTTCATATTCAAGATTTAGTGAAATTTTATTTTGAAATTTGACTTTAAAAAGCTAAAGTAATTCTAAAGTGTGCTCTTGTCGAATTTGTGATAGTTTTGAGCTTATAATTAATGTTAAGCGATGAACCTGACCTAATTAACTCATGTATACCTAGTTCATGACAAATTCATGTTTCATTCTCTTCAACAAATATTTTAAGATTTGCACGCCAAAGAGGATTGACATTCACAAATTATTAGTTTTGTAAGGTATTGATGAACTTGAAGACCCAACCCAAGCTGAAAATATAAAGGTCTGGTTTGGTTAGAAAAGTGATCAGTCTGAATTATTGGGTTGAGTTGAAAATCTTCTCCAACCCAATCCATTTACACCCCTACTCTTTTTGGCCAACTCTTTCCTTGGAGTTTTTTTCCTCTCAACTTTTAGAAACTTTCTTAGCTTTTTCTTCTTATTTTCTTTACTTTTTCATTATTATTATTATCTAGTTATCTTTTAATAAAGTAGTTGCCTCTTACAAAGATCTAAGTCTTTCTCTTGATGGTATAAAAATTCTACAATTTTCAATTTTACAAGTATATGTTTTCCAGATTCTACTTTTGAATTTCGGTTATTCAGAATCTTTTGCTACACGTTCCTTGCTTTGTTAGTGACCTGTAGGCTTTAGTTTCATGTTAAATCTTGAATTACGTAATTTTGAAGTTTTTGCAGCGATATGAAATTTCTACACGTTTATTCTTTTTTTGCTTTCGTAATAACTTTTGAGTATGTTATCTGACTAGCGACTAACGTGAGGTTGCCTCGTGTGCAATTGACACACACTCGTGCAAGTATACGTGGTCTGCAGTAAGTAATAAGTAAAATTATCTATCTCCATAGGGACTGTAATTTATCAAAAGTAGTATGTTTAGAACAAACAGAAAGTAAATAAAAGAATTCAATTTGGTTTATGTTGTGTAAAATAAAAGTAATGTAGAACATAATAAGCATGCGAGAAGTTAAGTCATAGTTAAGGTACTCATGGAACGTGTAGTAATGTTATAAGAACTGTGCGGTGAGGGGAAACTAGCATACTTTGCTTAACAAACGTCCGCTTCCGTATTCATTCGCATTAAGTCCAACTTCCGTTACAACTCAATGTAACCTGAACAGTGCAGCGTATGTAGTAGTTACGTGTTTATTCCTAAACTCTTATTTAAAGTATAAAAGACTTTGTGTAACGGCCCAGGTTTTCATCCCAGTCTTCCAGGTACGCCCTGGGGGTATTTTGGTAATTTGGTCGGGCCGTCAGGGCCGTTTATGTCTTTTTCCAGTTGCTAAAATTATTGGATGGATTTATGAAGGTTTTTGAGGCTTTGTGGTTTGGTTTGAGCATGGGTAGATGCAAAAGTAAAAATAAAGGAATTTGTGTTGTAGCTGGGATTCGAACCCGGGTCTCCAGAAAAGCCTATGGGGATGCGTGCCAGTTGAGCTATGGAGAGCTCTTGTTACTCTTTCCGCGTCATATCTTAGTTACCCTTGGATCTTTGGAGTTTTGTGCATTTGGTTAAATGAAAAGAAATTAGGTTTTGTGTTTTCTTTCCCAAAACTCCATGGCCGCCCAACCCTCTTCTCTCCCAAGCCCCTTGCCGTGATTTTCTTCCCTTGCGGCCCGAGCTGCTCCGCCAGCCAAGCGACCACCCGAGCAAATGCGGCCGAGCAGCACCAGAGATCGCACCAAAGAAGCAGCGCGCGCCAAAGAAGAGGTCGCCAGACGCCAGCGCCCAGCAGACGCGCAGCCAGCGCCAGTGCCGCCGCAGCCCGCCAGCAGAGGCGCGCGGCACCCAGGCCCCGGCCCGTCGCGTCGCAGCCGTCGCCGTGATCGCGCCGCCGCCGCTTCGCCCAGCGCCAGCGCCATCGCCACCGAAGCTCGATCCGCATCGTAGCCCGAGCGCCCGTCGTCCGCGTCGCGCGCGCGCGCCCCTCTCGCGTCTGCGCCCGTCTTGCGTCGCGCGTGCTGCCCCAGCTGCTCAAGGCTTAGCGCGCCATCCGCGACCAGCGCTTCTGTCGTCGCGCGGCCAGCGCCAGATGTGCGCCCATTTTCCGCCCATCAGCGCCCGAGTGCGCCCATTTGCCGCCCATCGCCGCCCATCAGCGCCCATCCGCGCCCAGCCAGCCCCACCGCCGTCTTGCCTGCCCGTCCAGCGTGTCACCGCGCATCGCGTGAGTTGCTCCCGAGCCGAGCCCTATTTATTTTATTATATTTAAGCCTTTAGAGTGTGATTATCATTGTTTTGTTAGGTTCTTGGTAGCTAGCTCGGGTTCGATCGCAGGCTTAGGTTTTGTGTGTAGTTGCCCGGCTGTAAGGATTTCTTACCGAGTTGTGTGGACCTGCGATGTTCTATGTGATTGTTGTTTGTATGTTTGTTTGTGATTATCGGCATGTATAGTTTAGGTGCTCTGTTCTGAATTCCCGACTAGCATGACTTCGTATGTTGTTCTCTCATGTTAGTCCATGCTAGGTTGTTCCGCTCTGCATGCTCATATCTCTGTTCTTGCTTCATAGTACCATGCTAGGTTCGTTGTATCTGTTGAGCACGTTTTGGATTGTATTGGATTGTATGTTATTGATATGATAGGTTAGAGTGTAGGTAGGTAGCATCATCCGGCCCGATGCATAAAGTATCTTGCATCCATGGCGGGACGTCGAGACAGCTTCTCCGTCCCCGACCCCGTTAGGGTTTAGCTAACCCGACCGGTAGGCCCCGCAATCTTGGGTGAGGGTGGCGGATCGTTAAATGCCCCAACGGTCGGGATGATGACTTGGCATTGCCTCGCCCCCGACACCGGGCACGTCCTCGGCGTGTTCGGCGTAGCCCTTGATTGCCACCGATAGGGCAAGGACGGCTTCTGGTGTAAGCCTACCACGACCGATTCCTTAGCCTCAAAGTGCGGTGGTTCAGCCGACATAGTTCACGTGTCCGTGTCTCACACCCCTATGTCGCGTGACACCGATCCGTAGATTTAGTTAGGCGTGGTGATCGGACATGGGCAGCTTGCCACTAGACTCGGCACCCCCATAGTCTGCAGAGCACGCGGCGCGCGCTTACGCTCATTACAACATACGACCGGAGAGCTCCTCGGGATCTTGAGCTAGTGCACCTTTCGTGACGACGAGAGAGCCGTGAGGCCGAGACTTGGTTCTCGTATAGGGCGTATTGTGTGGTGTGGATTATTCCGGACTAAGACCCCGAGTTGGCATCCGAGGTCCAAGTGTGGACTTAAGCTATGTGCTCTATTCTGTGTTTATATTCATAGCTTGCATACACTCATCTAGATGACCATGTGCATCGTGATTGTACCCCTGCTGGGGATTCTTACTTGAGTAATTCGTTACTCACCCTTACTTATCTTTCAGTAACCATGGCGCGAGGCGGGATGGTGAAGGAGGAGCTATGATCATGGGAACGTCTTTGCCGTCTCCGACTTTTTATTTCTATGACTCTTGTCTTTCATTTTCCCCGAATGCATGTTGACGGCACGGAGCCCTAGGATGTTTTCTTCAATGATTTTGTGGATTCCCGCTTTATTGAATTTGAGGATGTTTCAAATGTTTTAATAAATCTCTGATCGAGTGTACGTTTTGGAAATGTATTTGCCTTGAAACAGTGCTTGGAGACAGGGGACAGTTTTTCAAAGAAACTATATTGATTTCTGATTGAACCTTGATTGTTTTGTTTTAATTGGGGATCTCAAAACTTATTTGCATATTATCCTTTCCTTTGAATGCATGCATTGGGGTAAAGGCCTATTTAGAGCCCCTTTTTGGGTGGGTCTTTACAGCTTGGTATCGAGCTCGTAGTCATAGATTCTGTGAGACCGACCTTTTGTTGTAGGTCGTCTTTCCCATGATCACCAAAGACTCATACATCATCAGTACGCCTAAGTTTTCTGCTTTAGAAAAGGGTTAAGAATTTACAATACCTTTCATCTAGTGTATGCCCTGCTTTGTGTTGTGGAGCGGAGACGAGCGGTGTTCTCGACTTGTCGTTGGTTTGGGTTTAGAGCGCCATCATGCCAACTTTCCCGCAGTGTAAGGAGTATGTTTGCACTTGTCGTGGTATCCAGATAGATTCGAGATACCACTGGGATATCGTCCCGCAGGGAAGTAGAGATTAGACTCCGTGAGGCCACGTGTGGCCCAAATTGCTAATCCCCCTAGTGAGAGGGTGGAGGTGTTTTTCCCTAGAGTACCACACCAGAGAGGAGTTAGCTTTGGCTTTTGCTTATGATGATGTTTGTAGAGCAGGTCCTAGTGTGTGGACTAGTCCGGTAGTTCAGTGTGTAACTTGAACCTTAGCAGATTGTTTGATTGCCCAGAGAGTAGCTGCAGAGTTAGTGGCCTTCGTGGAGGAGGTAGAGACATCTTTGTTCTCTTATAAGTGTTGTTGTTTGCACCCGATGAAGTCGGAACCCTATAGTTAAGGGTGCAATGAGCAGGTGTTCCCATCGGACTTGATCCGTTGGTAGTTCCTCGCTTGTTTAGTAGAGTTGAGCACTCTTCTTTTGGAAAGCCCTAGAGTAGGGCTAGCTGCTGCAGGTTGAGAGAGCCGGCTAGAGTTTTGTTGAGCATCATGTAGAGATGCAAGAGTGGGCCGTGAGTCTTCGGTTTGATGAAATGCCTTAGGCATGGTTGTTTGAGTTGAGCTCTTGTATGCCTCGTCATAGTTTTTGTCACTTGAGGTTGTGACCTTGCTGGCCCCATTTGTAGTAAGGTGTGGATTTGGTTTAGTGGCACTTGAGGTGCAATGGTTGGTGTGCCGCTTTGGCTCTACGTCTGGTTCAGGCTTGAGTTTGGCATGGGTATAGCAGATGGTTCTATGACCGTTCGGAGTTCAAAGACACACTTTTAGCCATTGGATCCATTTATGGAAAATGCACTTGTTTAGGTCGTGCAAGAGGGCTAGTTCGGTGGTAGTCGAAGGACCACAAGTGAAAGGATGTTCGAGAGGAGCTGAGCCTCTTCCCGGTGTTACTGGGGGTTGAGTAAGTCAGCAGGTTGGCGGTTGGTAAGTGTTAGTGCGTGTGAGTCTCACGCTAGTGCTAAGGCCAAGAGATCTTTGTGGTTGGTAGTGCGGTCCACTACCTTCGGGTGCCTAAACCTGAGTTGAGTGAGCATTGTAGATGCGAGTTCGGTCCAGCAGGGGAACCATGAGTTGGATGCCCGTGAGATGAGTTGGATGCTCATGGGATGAGTTGGATGCCCGTGAGATGAGTTGGATGCTCTCGAGATGAGTTGGATGCTTATGAGATGAGTTGGATGCCTATGAGATGAGTAGGACGCCTTATGTGTAAGCGCACTTGGTAGAGTCTTGGTATAAAGTAAGTTCGGTTTGGGAACGTTATGTTTTAGCAGAGCAAGGTTGCCACTCCTTCGAGTATCGTGTGGAGATGGAACTTTTGGTGTTCCTTTGGTTGATTGTATCTCTGCCAGAAGTTAGTGTTGCCTTTTGGAAAGCACCTGTTAGTCTTGGATCTCTGAAGGAAGGTTGAGAGTTGTGCACACAAGTGTGTTTCGTGGAGTTCGTTCTGGTGGCGAGAGTTCCAGAACCATGTAGGGTTTGCATTGGAGAACTGGTGCTTAGTTCCTGGAGAAGTTGGACTCCAGGTGGATGTTGTAAGGCTTTAGTTGAGGTTGTAAGGATACCGTGCTCGTAGTTGGGTTGTTGCTTAGGCAAGTTTGTTAAGTTGAACCTAAGCTTGGTGGGTGGAACCTCTTGTGGCTCTTGGTTGGAGTTCAGATGGTACTGAACAAATGGTGGTTGTAGTGAAGCCGCGTAGTTCCTGTTCGTAGTTGCTAAGAGTGTTGCTCGAAATCCTTACCCTGGGTGGAAGCTACGTTGTGGCTGATGCTTTGAGTAGGAGGATGACACATTCTGAAGCGTTTCGGTCTTTTTGGTTTCGAGGTTCGGAGCAGGGCCGCGTGGTTGTGATGCTTGGGAAAAGGAGTTGTTTGTTCAGGTAGTTGGTTGTTAGACCGTTAGAGGACAGTGTGTGTCGAGGGTTGTCGAAGAACCCTAGTTGTGGAGAGCCTCACCGAGCTCAGTCGGACCTGTGTAGTGAGTTTAGTTGGCAAGCCGCAGTCGAGTAGTTTGTAGCCTCGGGTGAGTTGGTCGGGCGCTTTGGTAGGCTAGCAAGCCGAGTTTGTTTGGAGTAGAGTCCGGATTTGGTTCCGGTGTGTGGTGGCAAGTTGGTGCTTGATGTTGGCCAAGGTGTGGTTTCCGAGTTGCCAAGGAGTTAGCCTTGTTCGTGGGTAAGTGGTTTGCCCTGTAGGATGTCTCTCCTGTTCCCAGAGTTTGAGAGTGCCCTTATTTGTTGTTTGGGGGTGAGTCTTCTCTTGCTCGTGGTTGGCGGTCCACTGTGGTGGACCCCTTGTGGTTGCCTCTCGGGAGAGTTGGATGTTGTGCTTAGTTGAGCAAGACAATGAAGCAGCTGTGAAAGCTCTCTGTCCTTCCGATGTCTGCTTGTAAGGACCTGCTTTCTCCTTGGGAGTTGCCAGTTATTCCTTGGTCTTGGAATTGGTGGTAGTGGTGCTAGTAGGAGGAAAAGTTTGTTGGTCGCTTGGAAGCGCTTGTTTGTCTAGCTAAGCGGACTCGTGAGTGGTGTTCTGGAAGTTGCAGTAAGGGTTGTTCTGCCTCCTATGAGTGTTTGGCCTAGTTGGTTAAGGTTTTGAGTGTTGGCTTGGAAGCTGTTGCACCTTTGTAGTTGAAGGCCCCTTTGTTTCATTGTGGATGAGGTTGCACCTTTGTGGTCGGATTAGGTCCGGGCTTATTGAGGATCCTTGTCGGCTAGTGTAGCTTGCACTCTGCCACCATTGTTGGTATTCTTGTTCTTGGTAGTTGGTGTTGACCGTGTAGTGGAGTTCCGTTATGAAGTTTCGGTGGGAAGGTGCATTAAGCCTAAGCTTGAGGGTTAAGCTCAGTATGTGTTATCGTTTGGACTTGTGAGATGTGTTTCATATTTGAGGCGAGCTTTGTTCCGTTGTTTGCATGGAGGTAAGTTTAGTGGATGGAGCCCTCTGGGGGCCTGGTTGTTTGCAAGTTGTCTTGCCCACTAGTGATTTGAGTCGAGCTAGAGATGAGTGGATTGGCATAGCTATGCAGCTTGTAGTTGTTTGAGCTTCCTAGTTCGTAGCACTCAAGTTGTTGGATTGTAAGTTTCCGTGTGGAGCCGTCACCTAGTTGAGGTTGTTGTGTGAGTTCGGATTTTTGGAGTATTGACTTCATGAGCTAGAGCTCACACCTCGGTTGGTGTCTGCAGATGCCATTTCTATGGAGTAGAGGCATGTCGGGCCAGAGTTGGAGATGTTGCCATTAGGTGTGTGGCAACAAAGGTTTGTTCTAGGCGGTGCGTGGGCGAACCGTGGTTCAGAGAGTGTTCTTAGAGGCTTATGAGCCGAGTGCGATTTCGTAGTGTTTTCACCCTTTTTGTCCGATGGTCTTTTGGGAGGAGTGAGCCGAGATCCTTCGGAGCTTGTTGCGAGTTGGTGTTTCCGTGATTAGGCAGCGGGAGACCAGTGTGGTTTTAGGAGGTTGCCTTGGGTAGCAGTTCTCAGCGGTCAGTTCTTGTGGTTCCATTGAGGCATTGTATGGTAAGTGTTGCAGGTCTCTAGTGCTGTGAGAAAAGGTTGGTGGCCGTCGTTGTTGTTTTGGGTCCCGTGTTTGCTGCAGCTTGACCAGAGGTGTTGTGCAAGAGGTTGAGCTCGTTTGTGGTTAGCTTCGAGAGCGAGCATGAAAGTTTCACCGATGTTCAAGCGCCGAGTTTTAGAGTTTGAGGTTGGACAAAGGCGTGCTTTTAAGGTTGTGCCGCTGTGAGTTGTGTTGAGGTTTGGTAAGCGGGAGAAGTGGAGTCTCCTGTTGTTGGACCATTTGAGATTCTCGAGAGGATTGGCAGAGTTGCATATTGGTTAGCTTTTCTGTCATTGTCAGCCGTGTGCAGTATTCTCATGTATCGATGTGAGGCAGTATGTGTCGGACCCATCGCTCAGTGTGGACTTTGAGCCTTTGCAGCTGATTGAGGATTTGAGCTTCGAGAGGAAGCCTGTGAGTATTCTGGTCCTTGAGACGAAGACGTTGCATAACCGTGAGATCCGTTTGGTAAAAGTTCAGTGGAGGAGTTAGAGTTCAGAGGAGGCCGCTTGTGAGCGGGAAAGACGGGATGAGATTGCGATATCCCGTGGCTTTGTTTTGATCTTAAGGACTTTCGAGGACGAAAGTCATAAAAAGGAAGGAATATTGTAACGGCCCAGGTTTTCATCCAAGTCTTCCAGGTACGCCCTGAGGGTATTTTGGTAATTTGGTCGGGCCGTCAGGGCCGTTTATGTCTTTTTCCAGTTGCTAAAATTATTGGATGGATTTATGAAGGTTTTTGAGGCTTTGTGGTTTGGTTTGAGCATGGGTAGATGCAAAAGTAAAAATAAAGGAATTTATGTTGCAGCTGGGATTCGAACCCGGGTCTCCAGAAAAGCCTATGGGGATGCGTGCCAGTTGAGCTATGGAGAGCTCTTGTTACTCTTTCCGCGTCATATCTTAGTTACCCTTGGATCTTTGGAGTTTTGTGCATTTGGTTAAATGAAAAGAAATTAGGTTTTGTGTTTTCTTTCCCAAAACTCCATGGCCGCCCAACCCTCTTCTCTCCCAAGCCCCTTGCCGTGATTTTCTTCCCTTGCGGCCCGAGCGCTGCTCCGCCAGCCAATAGCGACCACCGAGCAAAGCGGCCCGAGTCGAGCAGCCCAAACCAGATCGCACAGCAGAAATTTCAGCGCCAGCAGAAGAGCTGCCAGACGCCTGTGCGCCCAGCAGACGCAGCCAGCGCCCAGCCGTTGCAGCCCGCCAAAGAGAGGCGTCGCGGCACCGATCCGCTGCGCGTCCGTCGCGTCGCGCCGTCGCATCGCACCGCCGCTCGCCGCGCGCGCCAGCCAGCGCCGCCATCGCCGAAGCCTCGCATCCGCATCGCAGCCCGAGCGCCCGCGCGCCGCGTCGCGCGCGCCCGCGCGCCCCTCGCGTCTGCGCCGTGCCCGTCGCGTGCCGCCCTGCGCGTTCGCGCTTAGCGCGCCATCCGCGCCCAGCGCCACTGTCCGTCTGCAAGGCAGCCAGCGCCAGTGTGCGCCCATTTGCCGCCCATGTCGCCCATTTGCCGCCCATCAGCGCCATCAGCGCCCATCCGCGCGCCAAAGAAGAAATTTCACTGCGTGCCCGCCTGCCTGTCAAGTGTCACCAGCATCGCGTGAGTTGCTCCCAGCCGAGCCCTATTTATTTTATTATATTTAAGCCTTTAGAGTGTGATTATCATTGTTTTGTTAGGTTCTCGTAGCTAGCTCGGGTTCGATCGCAGCTTAGGTTTTGTGTGTAGTTGCCCTACTGTAAGGATTTCTTACCGGAGTTGTGTGGACCTGCGATGTTCTATGTGATTGTTGTTTGTATGTTTGTTTGTGATTATCAAGCATGTATAGTTTAGGTGCTCTGTTCTCAATTCCCGACTAGCATGACTTCGTATGTTGTTCTCTCATGTTAGTCCATGCTAGGTTGTTCCGCTCGCATGCTCATATCTCTGTTCTTGCTTCATAGTACCATGCTAGGTTCGTTGTATCTGTTGAGCACGTTTTGGATTGTATTGGATTGTATGTTATTGATATGATAGGTTAGAGTGTAGGTAGGTAGCATCATCCGGCCGATGCATAAAGTATCTTGCATCCATGGCGTGGACGCCGAGACAGCTCTCCGTCCTCGACCCCGTTAGGTTTAGCTAACCCGACCGGTGAGGCCCCGCAATCTTGGGTGAGGGTGGCGGATCGTTAAATGCCCCAACGGTCGGGATGATGACTTGGCATTGCCTCGTCCCCGACGATCGGCACGCCCTCGCCGTGTTCGGCCGTAGCCCTTGATTGCCACCGATAGGGCAAGGACGGCTTCTGGTGTAAGCCTACCACGACCGATTCCTTAGCCTCAAAGTGCGGTGGTTCAGCCGACATAGTTCACGCGTGTCCAGTCTCACACCCTATGTCGCTGACACCGATCCGTAGATTTAGTTAGGCGTGGTGATCGGACATGGGCAGCTTGCCACTAGACTCGGCACCCCCATAGTCCGCAGTGAGCACGAGGTGCGCTTACGCTCATTACGGCGCCGACCGAGAGCTCCTCGGGATCTTGAGCTAGTGCACCTTTCGTATCGACGCGATGAGCCGAGGCCGAGACTTGGTTCTCGTATAGGGCGTATTGTGTGGTGTGGATTATTCCGGACTAAGACCCCGAGTTGGCATCCGAGGTCCAAGTGTGGACTTAAGCTATGTGCTCTATTCTGTGTTTATATTCATAGCTTGCATACACTCATCTAGATGACCATGTGCATCGTATTGTACCACTGTTTGGGGATTCTTACTGAGTAATTCGTTACTCACCCTTACTTATCTTTCGTAACCATGGCGCGAGGCGGTGATGGTTGAAGGAGGAGCTATGATCATGGGAACGTCTTTCGTCGTCTCGACTTTTTATTTTTATGACTCTTGTCTTTCATTTTCCCCGAATGCATGTAGCGGGCACGAGCCCTAGGATGTTTTCTCTCAATGATTTTGTGGATTCCCGCTTTATTGAATTTGAGGATGTTTCAAATGTTTTAATAAATCTCTGATCAGAGTGTACGTTTTGGAAATGTATTTGCCTTGAAACAGGTGCTTGGAGACAGGGACAGGTTTCAGCAAACTATATTGATTTCTGATTGAACCTTGATTGTTTTGTTTTAATTGGGGATCTGAAAACTTATTTGCATATTATCCTTTCCTTTGAATGCATGCATTGGGGTAAAGACCTATTTAGAGCCCCTTTTGGGTCGGGTCTTTACACTTTGATACTAACCTATTGATCATGCTATCTAGCCTTAGGTCATTCCTCTTCCGAATTACAACCAAGTAGCCTGTGTGGATGGCCAGTCGACACTTACTATTAAGAAATCAAGAACCTAGCTAGCTAGCATGCACTGGTGTATCCCTCCGTAGATCCGTCTAACACATGAGTAAACAATTCCACTTTTCCCTTCTTTTTTACTACTACACGCATGAACTTGTCAGCCCTTTTTTACCTAATCCCCTACAATTTTTCTCCCTCCTCAACTTTATCTTGCACAAGATTTCATTCATAGGAAAAACCAATGCCAGAAACACAATTTTTCAATTTGATTCTTAAGCGAATTCAACCATATTTGTCGATTAAGAGTACTCATCCATCGTCTCAGTCGAGTGACTCATCGTGAGTGCACCTCATGACCAAAAATGACCATAGATCCATGCCACCCTCCCAACTCGCGAAATAACCTAGGAAAACCCACCAAACTAATGAGCTATTTTCTCTGATTTACGACTCGTCATGGAGGTTAGATATGAACATCCGAGACATCAAAGGAGTACCATCACAGGGAAGACTTGAACTCGAGACCTTGAGGGGAGCATACCCTCAAAGCCCAAGTATTCAACCATTGCGCCACCTCTTGGGAACAATTTTATTGTTCTTTATTTAGTCGATTATGTATATTGACTCCATGATATGGATCTTCTTTTGTGTGCAAGATCGATATTATCGTTTTGGTTGATCGTTCATTATTGAGTTACTTGCAGTTGTGTTCGGTGAAGTCGCGAGTTCAAATAAGGGTTCCACCTTTATTATAGTTTGTAGCAACACCTGAATAGAATAGTTATTGGCATGGAATTAGATCTCAATTTTTTTTTATCAAATACCAGTTTCAACTTTATATACTTTTGTACAATATTGAATAAACATGAAATTTTTTCTTAAACGTAATTAATTATAAGAGGAGTAGTGATTTATACATCTTTTTAAGATTGCAAGATTTTCGACCTTTCTAATATGAAATTTTCAACCATAAATTAATAGTTGTAAAGTACAAATCAAGTGACTCCAATATTCTTAAACAATGGCTGAATTGTGTAGCAACTTCGAAGTAACAAACACATCAAAACCATCCTTCAAGTTAAAGAAAAACAACACATCATTTTGCACTAGACAACCCACTCAACAAAAATCAAACATAAAAGATATGGAAATAGATGAAATAATGTTAAAAGTGACTCATTTTATGTGAGTTAGTGTTAGATGAGGGTTTGACTAACATGAAGACAAGCAAAAAGAGCCAAAGATCTTATGGCCCCTCTTTCCTTTTCTCATTCATTTTCCTTTCTCTTTTGAATTAGGTCATCTCAGTGAGTGTCCATACAATTTTCTCTTTGGATTAGAATTGCCTTTGCCCAAGTCATGGGTTCTTACAACTTAACAATGGGTCCCTTTTACAGACAAATGGGCCATGTTATTTTCATTATTTTGTTTTGGGAGTCATGCATCTTTATGCATTTTCTGTTTGAAATCTCAATTTCAGATTTTGTGTAAAAGTAACATTATAGAGTCGTACGGTCTAAAAAGAGGATGTGATGCTTTGTTTTTTCCTTTAAAATTAAGATATATCTACCTTTAACAATTTTCTGTCACATTGTGTCAAAGTTAAACACTTTTTTGAGAAAAAATACGCAACGTTTGTTTAATAGATATATTATGTTACCATTAGTTTGTGCTTTTTTATAATTGGTAGTGACTATACAAAATTACAATTCGTGAAGGTTTAGGGACTATTTCATTGATCATAAAAGAAAATAGTAATTTAACAAAAAAAAAGAAAAGAAAAAACTAGATTATTTAACTTTACAATGTAAGCTTAGATGGCCTTATACGGTTGTGACAAGAGGAGAGAGAGACCACATCCAAATGACAATCATAGGAACTTCAAATTATGCTTGTTTTGGTTTGAGTGATCCTATATTTGGATGGTCTCCTAAAAATTTTCTTAACAAGTATGTGATTGAGGTCAAAACATCTCAAAAGGATAGTTAACGCAGATACGTCGCAAGAGAATTTTAGAGCGATACCTATTAGGGGTGCCACGCAAAATTTTCTTTTTAAAAAAACGCCTAGATTCAGACAGAAACCAAATTTATTAGCTTGTTTCATGTTTGAAATATGAAAATTTGAATAATTTTGACTCATTTTGATTTTCAATAAATTGGCATAAAAAATAACCGAGCCGACCAATATTATAAATATAAAAAATAAATATGAAATAAAAGTTATTGTCGCTCAGTTGCCGTGCGTTTCGCTAAGTTTTCAACTAGAACTGAGCTCCAATGACGTATGAAATGCTTTTTGTTTTATATTTAAGCGGTTATCAAGTATATTATGAAAATACTTAAAGCGAAATAAGAAACTAAGGTGGGATGTGGCAGAACTAGTCAGGTGTTCAACTGTCCATAAGGTCCCGTGTTTGACCTTCAAAATTGCATTATATTTTGGATCAAGCACTTGGTTGTTCCCACCTTTGAACCAACCGATCGAGTAGTTCACTTATGTTTAAAAGGCGGTTTGGTTCCAAGTTTGAGTTTTCTTGGAATACTTTAGGTTCCGTTTGATAACCATTTTATTTTTCGTTTTTTGTTTATGAAATTTAAGCCTACAACAACTACCTTACTATAGTTTTTTCGTTATTTGGATATCTACATCTTACCTATATTTTAATAAACAAAACCAAAATTTGGAAACAAAAAAAAGTAGCTTTTTTATTTTTGAAATTTGGTTAGTATTCACTACTTTCTTAAGGAAATATGAATACTTGTAGGAAAGATAGAGTTTATGATAGGAAATTTGAGTAGAAATAAGCTTAAATTTCATAAACTAAAAAAAAAAAAAAATAGTTATCAAACGGGGTTTTAGCAGTTCGATTCCAATTTAACCATTAAACCAAACCTAACCAAACCGCTTACACCCTTAGCCTCAATTGATATTAGGGAAAACATTAGAGCACATTTTTGTAGAGAACCAAAATTTCATTAAACGACCAAGTCTGAGGAGTTGATGCTCATTTACAACCATAACCAAACCGAGGGAACAACGATAGTAGGCCCATTCCACAAAGAAACGGGACGATAATTATCCTTCACTACAATGGATTTCAAAAAATACAATAGATAGAGCCCAACAAGTCTAACTTTTGAAAGGTTTTAGGGAGTAATCTTAGTCATAATACTCACCGAGGAGCATGACCCTGCTAAAACTCAAAGGGAAACGAAAAATCCCCAAAGAGATCTATCAATTTCCTGTAGTGACGAATGCTCAAACTAGATAAGACTCCCTTTGTCAACTAGCTCAGTTAAAAGGCGCATCAATAGAAAAATTAAAAAATACACAACCCACTCCATAATCCAAACGATTGAAAAATATAAAAACAAAAACAAAAAAACAAAAAAAAAAATTAGCCAAAAATAAGGCAAACATATTGAAAATGACCCCGAAGATTCTAAACAATGATGGAAGTAAAAAATGAAGGGGAAAAGGCAAGGAATCAGTTGGTTCGTTAAAATTGGTCGGTTCACAGTCAAACCACGAATCGAGAGTTTGGTTTAAAAAAACCCAACTAAACTGCCTCATCAACCAATGTTGGAACCTCGCAAAATTTGACCTCGAGCCTCCTAGAAACCAGCCTTTCTAACCTTGCTACCTGCCCTCTCTGATGACACATGTAATCCACGCCAGCAGCCTTTGTTACGACCCCCAATGTTCCATTGTACTCAGTAGCCCCCATATTGATTTTGGATGACACCTACACTCCTTCTTCGGCATCATATCTTGATATGTGAACCTCTAGAGCTCATTTAAGCTCTTACCAGACCAAATGCCCCCAGTTTTTTTCATCTTCGTCTTTAACCAAATCATGCCCCATGAGCCAAGTTTTACAAAAAATTTAATGTTCCTCGTCTCGTTTCAATCTCTGACTACCCATTTTTCCTTATCCAAGGGTAGGTGTAAAGACTCGACACTAAAACGGTTCTAAATGGCCTTTACTCCAAGAAAAAATTTGAAATACAAGATAAAAAACTGAAAATTTAAAACAACCCTTCATAAATAGTTCAAATCCCAACATACTTCAATGTAAAGAAAACAGAAAACAGTTTCAGCCTCTGGCCAGAGTACATTAAAATAGTTACAAATTCCTCAGTTTAAAAGTTCCAACATGAAAGCCAATAAAATGGAATAAACTAATGCACGAACTGTCCCCATGATCATCCAGCTCCTCCTCTAGCCACCTCGATGCTGTGCCAAGTTACCTGGTGAAAGAAACCATAGAAAGGGCGAGTACAATTGCACTCAGTAAGAATCCCCCAACCGGGGTACAATACGCAAGACAAAGCATCTAGCAACCTAGCATACAAGCATTGCAACAAACAATAAGGCAGCCTCAAACAATAATAGACAACAAGTGTCGAGCAGGGTCAGCACGCTACTAGGCTGACTAGACAGGAGGGCAACCTAAGTGACCTCGATCTCTGATAGGTCTAACTCTAAGACAACACACTAGGTTAGCACGCAACTAGGCTAACCGGGACAACATGCAACTGGGCTTGTCCTTATTATGCTCGGGCAGTATGCAACTGGGCTAAACCCTGATACATCTCAAACCTGCCTGCCTATGGACAACACGCCATTGGGTTAGTCCTGAAGCATAGTCGGGTGGCACGCCACTGGGCCAAACCCTGGATAGGCAACACCACTGGGCCAATCTGGATGGACAATGCCACTGGGTTGATCTGGGATCGCATACAACTGAGCGAGTCCAAAAAAGAGGCTCGGGTAGCACACCACTCGGCCAAACCCTAGATCAACACAAACCTGGAAGATCATAAACTGCACGCAACTGGACAAGTCTTCGACCGCACGCAATTGGGTGAGTCTTGAGCCAAACCGAGTCAGCACGCAACTGGTTTGTAACCCGGGACAACCCTAACAAGCTCTAACACACTGGAACAATCTAGAGCTAACAGGGTTCAACGTCCAACCGACATATACATAATAGAGTTGTAATAGCCCAGATTTCTGTTCCGATTCCCCAGGTATTGTTCGGTTGTTTGGTTGGGTTGTTAGGGCAGTTGTAGCCCATAGGGGCATTTTGGTCATTTTGCCCTAAGGGCCGGTTTTGTAATCAATCAGAGTTTCAGAGTTTTTTCTGTTGTTCGGGAGCGAATCAACACACTCAATTTAATTGAAAATTATATATAAGAAGAATGATGACGTGGCTTGTTCAGGACTTCGCAGCAGCGAAGTCTCCACTTCTGATTAAGCGAAATGTGTGTGTGTGTGTGTGATCCCCAAAGGTTGTGCAAGTATACACAGTCTTTGTTGTAGCAAGTTTTAAAGTAAGTAAAAGTCATCTCCACAGGGAATAGTTATTAGTGTCATGTTCAAGCGAAATCGAGAGTCAGAGTGATGGGGGAGTTTGTTTTGGCGAAGTAAATCTAAACTAAGTAAATTAAAGATAAATCGATCTAACGAAATACATTGGAAGGGAATAAGACATTTCGGAGAGGTTCACTTCCGCGAAACTATGTATAGCAAATAAACTCATCTCTAAGTAAACTTTACTAACCTAATGTTATACATGCAAGATCGCTCTATTTCTATTCTCTCGAAGCGAAATAAAGACATACACACAGTGGATCAAATGGAGTGCATTTCGAATTAACACTGCATGCATAATAGTTTATCATCTTGCTAAAGCTTCGCTTAGGCGAAATACTCCTATTTGCCTATTTCCTTCTAATGATAGATTTAGCTGCTCATGTCGATAAATAAAACTAAAGCGAAGTAAAAGCAATAGAAATCCTTCATTAAAAACAACAAGAAACAAGGTTCGTCGAAACTACACTAAAACAGAAGTAGAAGAAAGTAATAAAACTAAACTACGACTAAGCTACAATGAGAAACTAAGGCAATGGTGATCGAAAATGCTCGACAGAATGATGATCGACCCTAAGAGGGTGATCGGCCCCAAAATGGGTGACCGACCCTAAATTGGGTGATATTTTGCTCTAAAGGTGAACAACCCTATTTATACTCCAGCTCCAAGCGACAAAGCCTGCTACACGATCCTGACAATGTTGGACTGCTCTGAGATCGCATTTCAGATGAAGGACTGCTTTATCTGACATTTCTGCTCCATGATCCACATTGCTGGTTGTCAGAGCATCTTGGCTTCACTAAGTTTATAGCATCTTCTTTCGTTGGTGGCTTCGTTGTGGGGAAGCAATTGGTAACTTCTTTAAGCTCCGCTGTTGTGTTGAATCTCTTCAAGGCGCTTGGCTGGGCTGATATTCGCTTTGGCGAACACCTTCTTGTTGGAATTTCGCTTCGCTCCATCATGAATGTTGCAGACAAACTAGAAATTATCAATTCTTTTTACAACATAAAACTTGGCACACATTCAAGCATATTTCGCTGCAGCGAACCCAGAAAATGCATCATAATCAGAAAACTAAAAGATGTTTCTTTTAAGCTAACGTTAAGCATGATGAGGTGAAATTCAATATTAAATTCATTAAATATTAGCAAATTCTTATAAAAATATATTCTTTTAAGCTACTCTAACTCTCAATTCTTGAGAGTTATCATCTATCAACTGTTGAGTTTGGTTACTCTTCGGTTTTAGGTTTCTAGGGTTGGAATGCATTTTGAGGAGTTTGGAGGTTTTTTCGGTTAAAAGAGAAAATTAAGAATTAAATGTGTGTTTGTTGGTACTCGAAGAGTCGTGTATTTGAGAGTTTGGCTTTTAAATAAAATAGGAGATTAAAAGTGTTGTTGCTGGGATTTGAACCTGTGACTAGCTAGGCTTTGGGAGGCTTGCTTTGAAGATAATGAAATAAGAGAAAAAATGTGTTGCTATTAGGACTCAAACCTGTGACCAGCAAGGGAGTTGGAGACTTGTGTTTAAAAGAGATAAATTAAGAGGAAAATGTGTTGTGGCTGAGACTCGAAAGGGAGATAGCCAGGATTTTAATCAACCAAAATAGGAAAGACTTTTTCGGTGCGTTTATTCCCCACTTTTGCGATTCTACCCGAGACCTAGCTGCACAAGCTTCTTCTCTTTCGTGCGATCTTTCCCCTTCTTCTACTTCATCTTGCTGAATTGCTCCTTCTCCATCCTCTTCCTTGGTTTTGTTGTTCTTGCCGAGAAAAGGTGCACCACCATTGCCGCAAAGGTCACACCCAAGCCAAGACTCGTGAGGTAAGTCTCCTTCTCTAGTCGTGAACTTCAATTGCTGGTTGGTTGTTCTCCCTAACCGAGATTCTTCTTTCC
Organism: Sicyos edulis; assembly: GCA_036507275.1. Taxonomy (NCBI): domain Eukaryota; kingdom Viridiplantae; phylum Streptophyta; class Magnoliopsida; order Cucurbitales; family Cucurbitaceae; genus Sicyos; species Sicyos edulis. Next base: position 12,997,475 of record CM071856.1, on the reverse strand, counting down.
ATGTTTATCAACCCCCTAGCCGAGAAGAGTGCTTCCCCTCTTGCAGTCCAAGCCGAGATCCTTGGTGGAGTCCTTGTTATTTTCGAAAACACACTTGCACTTAATCAAGTCCTAGCCGCAAACCATAGCACAAGAGCCTCGTCTAGGTGTGTTTTACAATCCCTAACCGTAACCCCTTGTTGTCACACATCAACTAGCCGATGAGCACCTAGCAGCCAGCATGTTGCCGCACACCATCAAGAAACCCTAGCAGCCGAATGCACCAAGTTCTCCTTTTGATTGTCGAAAGTAGCCTAGCCGAGCACCTTGTTGCCGAGGTGAGTTCTTTTAGCCCTAGTAGTGAATCAAGGCTGTTTTGGATGGATTAGTTGCTTACTCCTTGACCGAGACTAATTGGTTTTGTGTTGTTGTTGCTGTGAAGCCCTAGCCGATTTCTAGTTGCTCTTGTGTGGAGGCCGATAGTACCCTAGCTGAGAGCTTCATTGGTCAAACTCCATAGTGCTTGGCCGAGAGCACTAGTGTAGCTAGCAGGGTAGCTTCTCGGATCCCTTTCTCCTGGTTCCTCGTTTAGTATTAGCTAGCTAGGTTGTTTAATATGTTTATGTATGTTGTTGATAGGTTGTGTGAATCTGCAGCTCAAGGAGCACTTTTCACTTTGCTTATTGTTTCCTACTTGTTCCAGGTAAGGATTTCTTACTGGGGTTGTGTGAACCCTGCGATATATCATGATTGTGCCTTGTTTGCCTGTTGATTGTTATGAGCATGTTAGTGGATAGGACTGCTTATTGATTGAATTCCTACTAGCATGTTTGCTCCTGTTGTTACATGTTAGTGTCATGCTAGGTTTGTTCTTCCAACATGTTCTGTGATTCCTGATTTAAGTTCGTAGTACCATGCTTGGCTATGTGTTTGTACTGTTGAGCATGTTTTTTTAGTCAGGAATCATTTACTCCAAAATCTTAGATAGAACTGTCAGGTTGTCATCATCCAGAGGCCCAGAGCGGACATAACATACTTTGTCCCCACCGGTCGGGATTCAGTGTGAAGCATAACGTACTTTGCTTCAACCCCAGTAGCCGATGCGGATTAGCTTTCGCATCGGCATAAGCCTAGTTTGTAGCTTGCTAGAGTAGAATCCAGCCAACGGTGTAAGCCTACCTTGGCCGGTTCTTAGCTTTAGGTCGGTGGTACAGGTTGCTCCATATGAGTGTCGAGGTCCTCGCACTACTGTATTCAATGACACCACTTCCGAGTCTTTTGGCATGCGTACCTGGTCCTCGTAGTTTGTCCCTACGCCCCTACATTTATGCCGGTTTGCAGTAGCTTGCAGTGTGCGCGCACACGCGTTAGTCGCCAGTTCGGAGAGCTACCCTAGGCTAATGTCGTGAGTACACCACTTCCATTCCAGTTTAAAGACAAACTTCAAGTACTCTCCCGTTTGTCAAGTAATTGATTAGCCGAGGGTAAGAGGCCATCGAGGACGCTTATTTGGGATCAGTCTTTGAGCTGGTCATTTGGCCGAGTGAGAAAGACCTTCGAGGATGTCTTTTGGGATTGGTTAGGAGAGCCAATCATTAGGCCGGAAGTAGAAGACTTCCAAGGATTTTGGATATTCCCTATAAGCTCGTTGAGCAAAGATCTGTGTTGGTAGCTATTTGCATGTATACTAGGATGCTAGATGATTGATGTATCGTATTGTACCCCGGTTGGGGATTCTTACTGAGTATGTTTATACTCACCCTTATTTTTGTTGGTTTTCCAACAGGTAACTTGGGACAACACCAGGACGGCTAGCGGAGGGAGCTGACTGATCATGGGAGCCGCCGGCACTCTGTTTATGTTTTGTCTTGTTATTCAGCATGTAGTTGAACACAAAGTCCCTAAGGGAACTTTGGCATCTTAATGTTTTAAAAATTATTTAAGCATGTTTTACTTAACCACTGGCCAGGACATGTTTATTTTAACAGATTTTCCTAATGGATGTTCTTAATTTAATGTTCCTCGTATGTTGTTGTTCAAAGGTTTTAACAAGGATTTAAAAATGATTATTTTAATTACATGCATGCCGAGTAGGAACCCAGGTTTAGGACCATATTTCGGGTCGGGTTCTTACAGTTAGTATCAGAGCACAGAGTCATAGATTCTATAGACTAACCTGCTTTGTAGGTTGTTTATCTCCATGATCGTCAGCACTCTACGGTCGTCAGGTTAGTCTAAGTTCATTGTGATTAAGGGTTTTTACAATAATGCATCTAGTATACATGTGTTACCCTTGTTGGGCAAGGACGTTTGGTATTGCCAACGGAGGAGTTGGACTGAGCATGTTGTTGATGAGACCACGTCTAGGGTTGACCAGACCCGTAGGCTACCTTTGGCCCAGGCAGTTGAGTTGCCGAGAGAGAGAGGGGGTAGAGGCCACCGTGCCTTAGAGTTAGACTCTAGAAGCAGAGTTTGCTCAGCCATGAGAGAGATGTTGGCACGTCTTCTAGCTGATCAGATAGCGAAGACCAAGGTGCAGTTAGCATTGATAGCCTAGTTGACACAGCTTATTCAGTAGGCACCCCCAGTAGCTCCAGTAGCCCAGAGGTTCCCCGGGAGGACAGGATCAACAAGATCATGTTAATGAGTTAGATGGTGCTGATGAAGCCGCCGAGTTTGGCAAGAAGCTCAAGGACTTTACCAAGTGGAAGCATTTAGAGTTTAATGCTTCAGAGGATCCGTTAGTGGCGGTAAAGTGGTTGACTAGGTTGGAGTATTTCTTCCTAGAGATGGGATTTCCTGATGTTTAGAGGTCGAGATGTGCGGCCCATATGCTGATAGATACAACAGTTTGGTGGTGGAAGTCCACTGATAGAGGCGGACCAGCAGAGTCTCCACCAGCCACTTGGTTGTTCGTGAGAATAGAGTTTCGAGCTAAGTACATGAGCAAAGAGGCCCAGTAGGAGATGGCAGAGGCCTTCTCAAACTTGGAACAGGGAGCGGATAGCTGAACTGGCACAGTTGTTGCAGCCATGAGAGACATGGTTAGAGAGATATTCGTTGAACATCGAGCTGAGATTCGAGAGTGCATCTTGAGCACGTCTGATAGACCTTGTTGTGGATCTCGAGCTGAGATTCGAGAGTGGATCAAAAGCCAGTTTGAGGAGTCTAAGTTCTTGTGTCGGTGGGTGTTGCCGTCACTAGGGGTTCTGACCTTGTTGGCCTATTTGTAGCAGGGCCTAGAGTTTCGTTATTAGCAACACTCCGTGTTATGACTGGGGGATGCTCGTTTGGCACCAAGCTTGGGTGCAGGCCTAGGTTCAGGCTTAGTTTGTTGTCCAGGTGATTTTTATGATCTAATTGGAAGTGAAGCACGTTCCTCTAGATGTTGCACCGATTGTGCCAGTCGGAACCCTTGTTCTTGTAGCACAAGTGATCCTTGTTGTTGGTAGTCAGATAGACACGAGAGAAAGAAGTGTGAGGAATTGTCAAGAGCATCATTCTCATAAGTTTACTTGAAAGTTGGGTTAAGGTTAGAGTTAGAGCGTGTAGAGTGGAACCCTTGGTGTTCAATCTTTTGGTTGTGACTCTGTAGGGAGTCAGCTGGTGGCATCTTTATAAGAGTTGGCTAGACTTTGGCCTTTTGTAGTTATTAGTCTTTGTACTCACATGTGTACCTGTGAGTAGCTTGTTCCTGGTGTGAGTTGTTATTGGGAACCATGTTATACTGTTTTGTTGGAGCGAGACTACGCTCAGTTTTCGATGGAATTGGGCTTTAAAGTTTGAGGACACCACCTTGAAAAGTGCCCTTCGCTTGAGTTTGCCGATGTATTCTGCTCGTTGTTGGATTGCTTGTGGTCAGACAAGAGTTGTTCGTTTGGAACTTGAACGTGGATGGTAAGAATTCTTGTTGTTGTTTCGTTAGAGCCCAGTTGGGATCGAGCAAGTTGTGGTTGGATAGAAACCATGCAATGGTTGACCGGTGTTGTTAAAGGTGTGTAGATATCTTTACCCGGAGTAAAGCTACGAGGTGGCTGCTGCTTTGAGTAAGAGGATGACACATTCTACATCTTGTTTGGTCTCTTGCCCTTGTATCTAGAAAGTTGGTGCTAGCCTTTGTAGATGTGATGCTTAAGAAGGTTTCTTCTTGTTAGTCAGTTAGCTGAAAGACCGTCCTTACGGTAGTTTGTGTCTGAGGGTCGTCGAGAGGACCATAAGCTCGTGGAGATCCTTGCAAGAGCTCAGTCAGACCTAGATAGTGAGTTGCAATTGCTCGGTTAGAGCTTTGCTGTCAGCTGTCAAGCTAGGGATAGTTTTGCAGTAATCTTTGGGTTAGCTTGAAGTTGCGACATAAGGTTGAGCTAGGTCGTAACCGAGGTTTCTTTTGTGGATGTTGTAAAACCTGAGAAGGTGGTTAGAGACCATCAGTAGGGCTTGCATTGTTGTTATTATCAAGGGAAAGTTGTCTTAAAGGATCAGTGCTTGTTTATCACTTTTGCTCGAGCATGATCGTAAGGTGTTGTGGTGTTCTCTGAATTTAGAATGTTTTCCCTTTTGTAAATACCCGCTTTTCGGTTGTGAATCGGTAGGAAGCTTTTGTCCTTGAAAGGGTTGGAGTTGTGACTGTTAAACTTGAGTGTTGGTTGTAAATATTGTATTTAGAAGTTTTTCTTAATGCTTGGTCAAGATGTTCTTGTTTAATGTTTAGGGATTTCGTGGTACGTTAAACTTTAAAAAGAGGAAGTCCTTTGGGCTAAGGGTCTTGCTGCATTGCAGCACAATTTGATGTTAACCCCAGGCAGTTCTAGAGGGAACAAGTGGTCTATAGTGTATTGGGATGTTTCTGAGGTTGGGTTAGGTTGTGTGTCGATGCAGCATGGAAAGGGATTTGTGTATGCCTTCCGACAGGTGAAGCCTTGCGAGACACAGAAGGTGGCTCGGGTTAGTAAAAGATTACGACTGTGAGACTTTGTATCTCCCAGGAAAGGCCAATGTTTTGGCCGATGCCCTAAGTAGGAAGTCGTCGCATTCCGCAGCGGTGTTGCGTTCTTAGATTTATTTTCAAAAGATGTTTTAGCTAGTCGGTATCTGTAACAACCCAAGATTTCCTTCCGGTTCTCCAGGTTTATTCGGCTATTCCTCTAGTGAGTTGGTTGGGCTGTTAGGGCCTTTTGTGCTTCTAGGGGCATTTTGGTCATTTTGCCCTCCAGAGGTATTTTGGTCCTTTTGCCTTCTTGAGTCAGTGTTGCAGTAAGGCAGAGTTCCATTTATGGTAAGTTTGGAACCTGTAAAGACCCGACCCAAAAGGGGCTCTAAATGGCCTTTACCCCAATGCATGTATTGAAAATAAAAGACATTATGAAAAATACATTTCGGATTCCAAGTAAAAACAGAAACATTCAACAACCAAAACATACATTTCTAAAAGCATACTCTGATCAGAGATTTATTTAAACCATTTAAACAATCCACAAGTACAAATATGCTGGAATCCATAAAACGTAAGAAAACATCCTAGGGCTCTGTGCCCGTCTACATGCATTCAGGGGAAATAACAAAAGTCAAGAGTCATGATAAAATAAAATGGTCGAGATGACAAAGAGATTCCATGATCACAGCTCCTCCTTCACCATCCCGCCTCGCGCCATGGTTACCGAAAGATAAGTAAGGGTGAGTAACGAATTACTCAAGAAGAATCCCCAACCGGGGTAAATCGATGCACATGGTCATCTAGATGAGTGTATGCAAGCTATGAATATAAACATAGAATAGAGCACATAGCTTAAGTCCACACTTGGACCTCGGATGCCAACTCGTGGTCTTAGTCCGGAAATAAATCACACCACACAATACGCCCTATACGAGAAACAAGTCTCGGCCTCACCGCTCTCTCGCCGATCACGAAAGGTGCACTAGCTCAAGATCCCGAGGAGCTCTCCTGGCCGGCGCAGTAATGAGCGAAAGGATGCACCGCGTGCTTCTTCTACAGACTATGGGGTGCCGGGTCTAGTGGCAAGTCGCCCATATCCGGATACCACGCCTAACTAAATCTCTCGGATCGGTGTCACCGACATAGGGTGTGAGACTGGACACGTGAACTATGTCACCTGTACCACCGCACTGAGGCTAAGGAACGGGTCGTGGTAGGCTTACACCAGAAGCCGCCCTTACCTTAACAGTGGCAATCAAGGGCTCTTGCCGAACACGCCGAGGACGTGCGGCTGCCGGGACTAGGCATTGCCATGTCATCATCCCGACCGCTGGGGCATCGCTTAGACTACCACCCTCACCCAAGATTGCGGGGCCTACCGGTTGGGATAGCTAATCCTCACGGGGTCAAGGACGGAGAACTGTCTCGAACGTCCTTGCCATGGATGCAAGATACTTTATGCATCGGGCCCGATGATGCTATCTACCAATTATAACTCGCCTTAACAATCAAAGCAAACAATCCAATACGTGCTCGAAAGAATACAAAGCAGACCTAGCATGGTACTACGAGAAAAGAATGAATATGAGCATGCCGAACGGAACAACCTAGCATGGACTAACATGAAAGAACAACATACGAAATCATGCCACCAGAATTCAGCGCAGCACCTAAACTATACATGCCGATAGTCACAAACAAACATACAACATCAATCACATAGAACATCGCAGGTCCACACAACCCCTGTAAGAAATCCTTACCGCCGGGAGGCAACTACACACAAAATCCTAAGCCGCGATCGAACCCGAGCTAGCTACCGAGAACCTAACAAAACAATGATAATCACACTCTAAAGGCTTAAATATAATAAAATAAATAGGGCTCGGCTCAAGGAGCAACTCACGCGATGCGCTGTACACACGCGACGGCAGCGCGAGGCGGCGGCGGCGGGCTCTGCTGCTGGGCGCGGATGGGCGGCAAATGGGCGCACACTAGGCGCTGGCGCGCACGCGGACGGCCAGCGCTGGGCGCGGATGGCGCGCTAGGCACGGGCGCTGGCCCCAGGGCAACACGGGCGCAGACGCGAGGGGCGCGCGGGCTCGAGACGCGGACGACGGGCGCTCGGGCTGCGACGCAGACGCGAGCTCGGCTGGCGATGTGTAAAGACCCGACCCAAAAAGGGGCTCTAAATGGGCCTTTACCCCAATGCATGTAGTGAAAATAAAAGACATTATGAAAATACATTTCGGATCCCAAGTAAAAATGAAACATTCAACAACCAAAACATACATTTCTAAAAGCATACTCGATCGTGAGATTTATTTAAACCATTAAAACAATCCACAAGTACAAATATGCTGGAATCCATAAAACGTAAGAAAACATCCTGGGGCTCTGTGCCCGTCTACATGCATTCAGGGGAAATAATAAAAAGTGAAGAGTCATGTTAATTAAAATAAAATAATCAGAGAAGACAGTAGGTTCCATGATCACAGCTCCTCCTTCAGTCATCCTGCCTCGCGCCATGGTTACCCTCGAAAGATAAGTAAGGGTGAGTAACGAATTACTCAAGAAGAATCCCCAACCGGGGTACAATACGATATACATGATCATCTAGAAGATTGTATGCAAGCTATGAGTACAAACACAGAACAGAGCACATAGCTTAAGTCCACACTTGGACCTCGGATGCCATCTCAGGGTCTTAGTCCGGAAATAAATCCACCACACAATACGCCCTATACGAGAAACGAGTCCCGCCTCACCGCTCTCATCGTCGATACGAAAGGTGCACTAGCTCAAGATCCCGAGGAGCTCTCCTGGCCGGCGCCAGTAATGAGCGTGTCGCGCGCCTCCGCGTGCTCTCCGCAGACTATGGGGGTGCCGGGTCTAGTGGCAAGCCGCCCATGTCCATCCACCACGCCTAACTAAATCTCCGGATCGGTGTCACCGACATAGGGGTGTGAGACTCGACACGTGAACTATGTCGGCTGAACCACCGCACTGAGGCTAAGGAACCGGCCGTGGTAGGCTTACACCGAAGCGGTCCTTGCCCTAACAGTGGCAATCAAGGGCTACGGCCGAACACGCCGAGGACGTGCCGATCGCCGGGGCGAGGCAATGCCAAGTCATCATCCCGACCGTTGGGGCATTTAACGATCGCCACCCTCACCCAAGATTGCAGGGGCTCACGGGTTGGGATAGCTAATCCTCACGGGGTCCAAGGACGGAGAATCGTCTCGAACGTCCTTGCCATAGATGCAAGATACTTTATGCATCGGGCCCGGATGATGCTACCTACCTGAACTCTAAACCATAGCAATAATAATAAATCAATCAATGCAGTCCAATACGTGCTCAACAGATACAAGGAACCTAGCATGATACTACTACGAGCAGAATGATAACGAACATGCCAGAATGGGACAACCTAGCATGGGCTAACATGAGAAACAATACAAGAGTTCATGCCAGTCAGGAATTCAGAACAGAGCACCTAGGGCTAAACATGCTAATAATCATACACAGGCATACAAAACAACAATCACAAATATACCAGAGGTCCACACAACCCCTGTGAAGAAATCCTTACCGCCGGAGGCAACTACACACAAAATCCTACGCTGCGATCGATCCCGAGCTAGCTAACGAGAACCTAACAAACACAATAGAAATCACCAACATAGCCCTAAAATATAATAAAACAAGCAGGCTCGGCTCGGGGCACTCACACGGCACGACGACACGGGGCCGAAAAGCTTCTTGCGGCGGTGCGGGTGCGGCTGGTTGCTGCTGCGCAGGCGCTGGCGCGCATGCAAGGCGCGACGGACAGGCTGGCGCTGGCTGCGCACATATGACACGGCACGGCACGGCACACGGCAGGACGCGACGCGCGCGCGCGCGCGTCGTCAGCGGCGGCGCGCGCGGCGCTGGCGTGCGCGGCAGCGACACGCGACGCTGCGACGGGCGCGGCGGCGCGCGCGGCTGGAGCCAAGGCGCGCGGACACGGCGATCTGCTGCTGCTGCGCGATCGTGCGACGGCGGGCTCGCGCGAACTGGGGCGTCGATGGACGGATCTGGGCGGCTGCTGGTGTGCGACGGCGACTGGGCTGACCGACGCGTTCTGGGCGTGCTGCTCGGGCAGATCCGGACTGCTGCTGGCGCGCGACCGCTCATTGAGAGATCTCGGGCGTGCCGCCAGCGGATCGCCGGCCGGGGTGGGCGATCTCGCGCTCGCGCACTCCGCAACAACACACACACACACACACATGGCACCTCCTCTTACCTTCGGCCAAAAAACAACCTATCGAGAAGATGAAGAAGATGAATACCTACCGGAATGATGATCGAACTACACGAGCAAAAGAAGGGGATGAAATTCGGCTAGAGAAAGATGGGGAAACAAACTTGGACGGCTAGGAGGATGTGTTGGAGAAGAAGAACAAAACCTAGCTTTTCTTTTCCATTTAACCAAATGCACAAAAACCCCAAAATCCAAGGCTAACTATAAAATGACACAGAAAGAGCAACAAGAGCTCTCAATAGCTCAACTGCCCACACCACCCACCACGACTTCTCGACCACCACGGGTTCAAAACCCACCAAACACACTTTTAACACACCATTTTCCTTTTGCATCTCCCCATGCCCAAACACATCCACAAAGCCTCAAAACTTACATAAACCCATCCAATAATTTTAGCAACTCGAAAAATATATAAACGGTCCCGACGGCCCGACCAAATTACTAAAATACCCCTAGGGCATACCTGAAGACCGGGATGAAAACTCGGGTCGTTACAATATTCCTCCTTTTTATGACTTTCGTCCTCGAAAGTCCTTAAGACTGAAATAACACAGGGTACTGCATTCTCATCCCGTCCTTCCCGCTCACGAGCGGCCTCCTCCGAACTCGCACTCCTTCACTAAACTTTTACCAACGGATCTCACTTCTACGCAACGCCTTCGACTCAAGACCAGAATACTCATAGGCTTCTCCTCGAAGCCCTAAACCCTCAATCACCGCAAGGGCTCAAAGTCCACAATGAGCAATGGGTCCGGCACATGCTTGCCCCAACATCGATACATAAAAACACTGTGGCACACCGACAACAAACAAACTCAACCCTACAACAAATCAAGCCAAACAACCGAACCTTCCAGATTCCAAAACTAAACGGCCTACTCTTACTTCACAAGAGACCAACAAACCTCAAACCTTGACTACAAAATTTCTTTAGATACAAACAAACCACCAATCGCGATCGATCCAAAAAGACAAACTTCTCCAACTAGAACACGTCCACAACACTTAAGCAACCATCTTAAGGAGAAAATCGCCAGCAAGGAACATCCAACATTCCTCTCAAGGAAAACTCGGGAAGCAAGGATTAAACCATCACGCAGCCTATCTCGCGACACAACACCTTGAGGAAAACAAATCAACAGCCTTACCAACCAATGCCACGGCACCTGCGTGCCAACTCACTCAAACGCGGCTCTACTAACGCCAACCGGGAACTCACAACAATTAGGAACAAAGCCCGAGAAGGGCTTGCTCAGTGAGAACTCAACCCAAACTTATAACGAGCAACGCCGCCTCCAAGCTACTACTCAACTCTTAAAATCCAACTGGCTACTCCAAGGACTTCCCTTTAAGCCTAAGCCCAACTCATCTTCCAAACCGAAAGCTCCACTCCCAAAACCTCACAAGGAAAACTGATAACGACAACCTCAAAGCTTACGGATCCCGAGCCACACGACCATAAGACTACCTCGCAAGCTAACACTCGAGGCCGGCATCCAAGGAGCAACTCAACCACCACAGAGGCTAGAGGGAAAGGAAATCTTCAATCCCCAAAGAACCAACAACTTGCCGCATAACTCAACTCTTACTGGGTGGCCTCCGCCTCTTGCGGGAACAAACAACTCTTGCTTGCTAACAACACAAGGCAGAACCTCTCGCTGGGTCCGACACGCGCTACTCGATCGACTACACAACTCAGGAGCTAAGCCGACTCGCCAAACGGGAAACGACTTCCCAAAGAAGCAAATTCCGTATGGGCAAATAACTCCACACACGCCGCTAACCTCGCTCAAACCCAAGGCAACAAGAACCAACTCTCTTGGAAGCAACACCCAAGAGAAAACTCAACCAATCGGACCACCAAACCGAAACAAACAAAGACTTGCTCAATCACGAGGGAGGGGTCAACTCCCAAAACTTACTCGACTAGGAACAAGACCTCGGGTATAACGCCCCAAATAGAACCGACTAGCTCTCGAAACAACAAACGAACCAAATCTTGGCCAAACACTCACAAGAGGCGTAACAAACTTTACTACACTCTAGAACACCATCCAAGAATCCGCTTAATCGACAAACGACTACTTCCAAGCACCAACAAACTTTTCCTTCAAGCTAGCGCTTCCACCATTAACTCCAAGACCAAGGGAGTAACTCCGACAACTCTCCGAAGGAAACGGCTCATACAAGCGCACAACCAACGGACAGAGAACTCCACATACGCCACCGCCTTGCTCCACCGAGCAACAACACCTAATCTCACGGGGCACAACAAGGGTCCATCTCGCATCGAACCTCCAAATGCCAAACGGGGCAACTCAACATCCCGGAAACAGAAAAAACAACCAACATGGCACAAACCACTCGCCTCACGAGCAAAACTAGACTCTAGCAACTCCAAACCACACCTTGGTCAACACCAAGCACCAACTTGCCACCACACCAAAACCACTCCGGACTTTACTCCAAACAAACACTAGCTTGCTAGTCTATCAAGATCACTGCAACTCCACCGAGGCTACAAACTACCCGCCTCCAGCTAGCCAACCAAAACTCACTATCCGGGCTCGACCGAGCTCTCGAGAGGCTCTCCACAACCTAGGGTTCTTCGGCAACCTCGACTCACACACTGCTTCAAGGCATACGATCTAATGCATAACCGCTCGAACAAACAACTCCAATTTCCAAGATCCCAACCATGCTAGCCAACTCCAACTCCTTGGGAACCTAGAGGACCCAAAACGCTACAGATGCGCCATCCTCCTACTCGTAACATCGGCCACAACATAACTCCTACCCAAGGAAGGAGCCGAACAACTCTCTTAGCCATGACGATCGTAAACCACGCGGCTTAGCTACCATCGCTTTTGTTCGGGCCTCCAATCGAACTCCAACCAACGATCAACAAGAAGATCCGCCAACCAAGCTTAGGCCCAACTTAACAAATCTTGCCTAAGCAACAACTTGATACCACGAGCACGGTATCCTTACCACCTCAACCAAAGCCTTACAACAACCACCGAGTCCAACTTCTCAAGGAACCGAGCACGAGATCTCCAAAGAAAACCCTACATGGATCTCAAACTCGCGCCACAGTAACGAACCACACAAAACACACTTGTGTGCACAACTCCCAACCTTCCTTTAGAGATCCAAGACTAACAAGCGCTTTTCCACAAAGCAACGATAACTCCCGGCAAATGATACAAACAATCCAAGGAACACCAAAAGTTCCATCTCTCGCACGATACTGAAATCGAGGCAACCTTGCTTTACCAAAGCATAATCATGCCAAACCAAACTTACTTTGTACCAAGCCTCTACCAAGGGTGCTTACCCCTAAGGCATCCAAAACCTCTCGCAAGGCATCACTCATCTCGCCTCAAAAGCATCCAACTCGCCTCATAGGCATCCAATCATCCGATAAGCATCCAACTCATGGTCCTCACCGGACCGAACTCGCATCTACAATGCTCAACTCTCCTCGATTTAGGGCACTCGAAGGTAGTTGACCGCACTACCAACCCCAAGGAAAATCTCTTGGCCTTAACACTAGCGCGAGACTCACACGCACCAATATTTACCAACCGGCAACCTCACCGACTTACTCAACCTCCGTAAACATCGGGAGAGGCTCCGCCTCCTCTCGAGCATCCTTTCGCTTGTAGTCCATTGACTACCACCGAACTAGCCCTCGCACGACCTAAACGGGTGCAACCGCCATAAAAACAGATCCATAGGCTAAAGGAGTTCACTGAACTCCGAATGGCATAGAACCATCCGCTATGCCTAAGCCAAACTCAAGCTCGAACTGCACTTAGTGCCAAAGTGGCACACCAACCAATGCACCCCAAGTGCTACTACTACCAAATCAACATCTGAGGAAGCGGGGTTGTTAAACAACAACAGGCTCGCAAGGGGGCAAAGATGACCCTTCATCTGCCTCAAGCTACTAACACGGCAACTTGCCAAACAATCGGGCGACTGGTGGAGACTCTGCTAGACCACCTCTCACAAGGGATTTCCACCACCATCTGATGAACCAAACAACACAGGAACGGCACACCTCGACCTTTGAACAGCAGGGCATCCCACACACGGATGCTAAACTCAAACCTGGCCAACTACTTTACTACTAGCAGTAGGACTTACTAAAACATCGAGCTCTCTGTGCATCCATTTGCCAACCCGGGCGTCTCCATCAACGCCAACAAACTGATCTGAATAAACCTGCTGATCATGCCCTCCCGGGAACCTCCGGGGCTACAAGAGCTACTGGGGGAAAAATGCTGAAACAAACTCTGTCAGCTGGGCTATCTGTGCCCGGGACTCCTCACTACGCACTACAAACTGCGTCTGGGTCTCCGCTCTCTGATAGCTAAAGACCTGCCATCAAGTCTCTCACGGCTGGAGCACACTCTGCTCAAGGAGTCTCACTATGAGGCGCCGCTAGCCTCTACCCCCTCTCTAGGCAACTCAGCTGCCGCCGGGGCAAATCGCATGCGGGCCTAACAACCGGACGCGCCTCAACATCAACACGATCGGTCCAACTCCTCGGTCGGACATGCCAAGCGCCCCGCTTCTCCGGGTGCGATCAACATACTAGCGATCCGCACAAAGCACCTCCACCCTCTCACTAGGGGAAAATAAAGAATTGGGCCACAAATGGCCAATGGGAGACTAAGCTCGCCTCCCTCGGGGACGATGTCCCAGGGCATCCGAATCTATCTGATACCTCAACAAGTCGCTAAACAAACCGCCGCATCGCGAAAGTTGGCATGATGGCTCACTAAGCCCAAACCAACAACGAGTCGTCGTACCGCTCGCCTCCGCTCCACAACACTACACAAGGCATACACTAGATGAAAGGTATTGTAAATTCTTAACCCTTTTCTAAAATGAAAACTTAGGCGCACTGATGACCGCTTGAGTGCTTGGTGATCATGGGAAAGACGACTACACAACAAAAGGTCACTACAAAGTCTATGACTCGAGCTCGATACCAATCAGAAAGACCCGACCCAAAAAGGGGCTCTAAATGGGCCTTTACCCCAATGCATGTAGTGAAAATAAAAGACATTATGAAAATACATTTCGGATCCCAAGTAAAAACGTAAACATTCAACAACCAAAACATACATTTCTAAAAGCATACTCACGATCGAGATTTATTTAAACCATTAAAACAATCCACAAGTACAAATATGCTGGAATCCATAAAACGTAAGAAAACATCCCGGGGCTCTGTGTGCGCCTACATGCATTCAGGGAAATAATAAAAGTGAAGAGTCATGTTAATTAAAATAAAATAATCGAGAGAAGACAAGAGGTTCCATGATCACAGCTCCTCCTTCACCATCCCGCTCGCGCCATGGTTACCTCGAAAGATAAGTAAGGGTGAGTAACGAATTACTCAAGAAGAATCCCCAACCGGGTACAATACGATATACATGATCATCTAGAAGATTGTATGCAAGCTATGAGTACAAACACGTAACAGAGCACATAGCTTAAGTCCACACTTGGACCTCGGATGCCATCTCGTGGTCTTAGTCCGGAAATAAATCCACCACACAATACGCCCTATACGAAACGAGTCCCGCCTACACCGCTCTCATCATCGCCGATACGAAAGGTGCACTAGCTCAAGATCCCGAGGAGCTCTCCTGGCCGGGCGCCAGAATGAGCGTGTCGCGCAGACGCGTGCTACTCGCAGACTATGGGGGTGCCGGTCTAGTGGCAAGTCGCCCATGTCCAATCACCACGCCTAACTAAATCTCTCGGATCGGTGTCACCGACATAGGGTGTGAGACTCGACACGTGAACTATGTCACCTGAACCACCGCACCGAGGCTAAGGAACCGGCCGTGGTAGGCTTACACCAGAAGCGGTCCTGCCCTAACAGTGGCAATCAAGGGCTACGGCCGAACACGCCGAGGACGTGCCGATCGCCGGGACGAGGCAATGCCAAGTCATCATCCCGACCGCTGGGGCATTTAACGATCACCACCCTCACCCAAGATTGCGGGGCCTACCGGTTGGGATAGCTAATCCCTCACGGTCCAAGGACGGAGAATCGTCTCGAACATCCTTGCCATAGATGCAAGATACTTTATGCATCGGGCCCTGATGATGCTACCTACCGAACTCTAAACCATAGCAATAATAATAAATCAATCAATGCACCCAATACGTGCTCAACAGATACAAGGAACCTAGCATGATACTACGAAGCAGAACAGATAACGAACATGCCGTAATGGGACAACCTAGCATGGGCTAACATGAGAAACAATACAAGAGTTCATGCCATCAGAATTGCAACAGAGCACCTAGGGCTAAACATGCTAATAATCATACACAGCATACAAAACAACAATCACAAATATACGCGCAGGTCCACACAACCCCTGTGAAGAAATCCTTACCGCCGGGAGGCAACTACACACAAAATCCTACGCCGCGATCGATCCCGAGCTAGCTAACGAGAACCTAACAAACACAATAGAAATCACCAACATAGCCCTAAAATATAATAAAACAAGCGGCTCGGCTCGGGGCACTCACACACACGGCACGACGACACACGGCCGAAAAGCCTTCTGGCGGTCAGGCTGGCTGGCGCTGGCAGCGCGCTGGCGCGCGCGCTGGCGCGACACGGCAGGCTGGCGCGGGTCGCTACAGCGACACGGCACGGCACGGCACGGCACGGGCAGGACGCCTACGCGCGCGGCGCGAGCGCTCGGGCGCGGCGCGCGCGCGCTGGCGCGGCGATAGCGACGACGCGACGCGGCTGGGCGCGCGGGCGAGCGGCTGGGAGCCAAGGCGCGCGGACACGGGCGATCTGCTGCTGCGCGCGAACTGGTGCGACGGCGGGCCTGCGCGAGAACTGGGCGTGCGATGGACGGATCTGGCGGCTTTGGTGTGTGCGACGGCGATCGGGCCGACCGACGCGTTCGGGCGTCTTTGCTGCCGCAGATCCGGATCGCTGGCTGGCGCGCGACCGGCTCATTGAGAGATCTGGGCGTGCTTTGCAGCGGTCCTGGCGGGCCGGTGGGCGATCTCGCGCTGGCACTCTGCAACAACACACACACACACATGGGCACCTCCTCTTACCTTCGGCCAGCAAAACAACCTATCGAGAAGATGAAGAAGATGAATACCTACCGAATGATGATCGAACTACGAGCAAAGCAAGGGGATGAAATTCGGCTAGAGAAAGATGGGGAAACAAACTTGGACGGCTAGGAGGATGTGTTGGAGAAGAAGAACAAAACCTAGCTTTTCTTTTCCATTTAACCAAATGCACCAAAACCCCAAAATCCAAGGCTAACTATAAAATGACACAGAAAAGAGCAACAAGAGCTCTCAATAGCTCAACTGCCACACCACCCACCCGACTTCTCGCACCACCTGGGTTCAAACCCACCAAACACACTTTTAACACACCATTTTCCTTTTGCATCTCCCCATGCCCAAACACATCCACAAAGCCTCAAAACTTACATAAACCCATCCAATAATTTTAGCAACCGAAAAAGATATAAAACGGTCCCGACGTGGCCCGACCAAATTACTAAAATACCCCTAGGGCATACCCGGAAGACCGGATGAAAACTCTGGTCGTTACACGATGGCGAGGCGCGAAGCGCGCGCGAAGCGGTGCGATGCGCGCGGCGGCGCGACGCGACGGACGCTACGGATCGTCTGCGCCGCGACGCTCATTGGCGGCTGCGACGGCTCGGGCGCTGGGCTGCGTCTTCTTCGGGCGCTCAAGCGTCTGGCGACCTTCTTTGTTGGGCGCTTAAATTCGCTGGTGCGATCGGCTGGGTGCTCGACCGGCCGCTGCTCGGCTGGTCGCTTGGCTGGCGGACGGCGCTCGGGCCGCAAGGGAAGAAAATCACGGCAAGGGGCTTGGGAGAGAAGAGGGTTGGGCGGCCATGGAGTTTTGGGGAAGAAAACACAAAACCTAATTTCTTTTCATTTAACCAAATGCACAAAACTCCAAAGATCCAAGGGTAACTAAGATATGACGCGAAAGAGTAACAAGAACACTTTGTGGCTCAACCGCCACACCACCCACCCGACTTCCTGCACCATCGGGTTCAAACCCACCAAACACATCTTTAACTCCTAATTTTCTTTTGCATCTCCCCATGCCCAAACACCACCACAAAGCCTCAAAACTTACATAAGACCATCTAATAATTTTAGCAACTGAAAAAAAAGACATAAACGGCCCCGGACGGCCAAACCAAATTACCAAAATACCCCTAGGGCATACTTGGAAGACCGGGATGAAAACTCGGGCCGTTACAATATTCCTCCTTTTTATGACTTTCGTCCTCGAAAGTCCTTAAGACTCAAAATACTCAAGATATCGCAATCTCATCCCGTCCTTCCCGCTCACGAGCGACCTCCTCTCCGAACTCGACTCCTCCATCAACCTTTACTAAACGGATCTTACGGCCGCAAAAGTCTTCGCCTCAAGACCGAATACTCACATGCTTCCCCTCGAAGCTCAAACCCTCACTCACCGCAAAGGCTCAACGTCCTCAATAAGCAAAGGGGGTCCTAAGCACATACCGCCCCAACCTCAATACATAAAAACATCAGCACACACTTGCAATGACAGGAAATCGCTAACCGATAAGCAACTCTACCAATCTTCTCGAGAATCTCAAAACGGACCGACAATAGGGGACTCAACTTCCCTCGCTTACAAAACCTCAACACAACTCACAACGGCACAACTTTAAACTACGCATTGTCCAACCTCAAACTCTAAAACTCGACGCCGAACATCGGCGTAACTTTTTTCTCGCTCGCGCTCGAGCTAACAATCAGAATGACCTGTGTTTTCATCCCGGTCTTCCGTATGCCCTAGGGGTATTTTAGTAATTTGGTCGGGCCGTCAGACTGCTTTATGTCTTTTTCCAGCTTGCTAAAATTATTGGATGGGTTTATGTAAGTTTTGAGGCTTTGTGGATGTGTTTGGGCATGGGGAGATGCAAAAGGAAAATGGTGTGTTAAAAGTGTGTTTGGTGGGTTTCAACCTGTGGTCCGAGAAGTCGTGGGTGGTGTGTGGCCATGAGCTATTGAGAGCTCTTGTTGCTCTTTCGTGTCATTTTATAGTTAGCCTTGGATTTTGGGGTTTTTGTGCATTTGGTTAAATGGAAAAGAAAAGCTAGGTTTTGTTCTTCTTCTCCAACACATCCTCCTAGCCGCCCCAAGTTTGTTTCCCCATCTTTCTCTAGCCGAATTTCATCCCCTTGCCGCCTCCGTAGTTCGATCATCATTCCGTAGGTATTCATCTTCTTCATCTTCTCGATAGGTTGTTTTGCTGGGCCAAGGTAAGAGGAGGTGCCCATGTGTGTGTGTGTGTTTGTTGCAGTCCGCCAGCGCCAGATTCGCCCACCACCGGCCAGATCACCGCAGCAAAGACGCCCAGATCTCTCCAATGAGCTTGGCCGCGCGCAAAGAAGAAATCCGGATCTGCCCGAGCAAAGACGCCTGCAACGCGCTTGCCACCCTGGGCGCCGCCGCACACCAAAGAAATTACCAGATCCGCCCATCGCGACGCCTGGGCTTCGCGCGCAGCGCGCTGTCGCACCAGTTCATACAGCAGCAGCAGATCGCCCGTGTCCGCGCGCTTTGGCTCCCAGCCGCCTCGCCGCTTGCGCCAGGCCAGCCAAGGCTCGCCGCTGCTCGCCGCCGCTGCCGCCGCGCTTCGCCGCCAGCCGCTTCAGCCGCTGCCACATGGCTCTCGCTGGTAAATGCAACCGTGTCGTGTGCGTGTTCGCGCGCAGCCACAGCGCCTGGGCCACACTGCCAGAATCCACACACACAAGCCAGCGCCAGCGCTGCCAGCGCCAGCACAATACCAAGACACGGCCGCTGAAGAAGACTCACCCCCGTGTCGTCGTGCCGTGTGAGTGCCCCGAGCCGAGCCTCGCTTGTTTTATTATATTTTAGGCTATGTTGGTGATTTCTATTGTGTTTGTTAGGTTCTCGTTAGCTAGCTCTGGATCGATCGCAGCAGAGGATTTTGTGTGTGTAGTTGCCTCCCGCCAGTGTAAGGATTTCTTACCGGGTTGTGTGGACTTCGCGTATATTTGTGATTGTTGTTTTGTATGCCCGTGTATGATTATTAGCATGTTTAGCCCTAGGTGCTCTGCTTCAATTCCTCGATCGCATGAACTCTTGTATTGTTTCTCATGTTAGCCCATGCTAGGTTGTCCCATTCTCGCATGTTCGTTATCCTGCTCTCGCCGTAGTATCATGCTAGGTTCCTTGTATCTCATGGAGCACGTATTGGACCGCATTGATTGATTTATTATTATTGCTATGGTTTAGAGTTCGTAGGTAGCATCATCCGCCCGATGCATAAAGTATCTTGCATCTATGGCAAGGACGCTCGAGACAGCTTCTCCGCCCTGACCCCGTGAGGGATTAGCTATCCCAACCGGTAGGCCCCGCAATCTTGGGTGAGGGTGGCAGATCGTTAAATGCCCCAACGGTCGGGATGATGACTTGGCATTGCCTCGCCCCGCAGCAGCGGCACGCCCTCGCCAGAGTTCGGCCGTAGCCCTTGATTGCCACCGTTAGGCAAGGACCGCTTCGGTGTAAGCCTACCACGACCGGCCTCCTTAGCCTCAAAGTGTGGTTCAGCCGACATAGTTCACGTGTCCAGTCTCACACCCCTATGTCGCGACACCGATCCGTAGATTTAGTTAGGCGTGGTGGATCGGACATGGGCAGCTTGCCACTAGACCCGCACTTCATAGTTCGCAGAGAGCACGCAAAGGCGCGACATTACGCCATTACAACATACACCGAGAGCTCCTCGATCTTGAGCTAGTGCACCTTTCGTGACGACAGAGAGAGGCCGAGGCCGGACTCGCTTCTCGATATAGGGCGATTGTGTGGTGGATTTATTTCCTGACTAAGACCCCGAGATGGCATCCGAGGTCCAAGTGTGGACTTAAGCTATGTGCTCTGCTCGTGTTTGTACTCATAGCTTGCATACAATCTTCTAGATGATCATGTATATCGTATTGTACCCCCTGCTGGGGATTCTTACCGAGTAATTCGTTACTCACCCTTACTTATCTTTCAGTAACCATGGCGCGAGGCAGATGATCAAGGAGGAGCCGTGATCATGGAACCTCATCATCTTCTCTCGATTATTTTATTTTAATTAACATGACTCTTCACTTTTTATTATTTCCGAATGCATGTAGACGCACAGAGCCCCGTGATGTTTTCTTACGCTTTTATGGATTCCAAAGATATTTGTACTTGTGGATTGTTTTAATGGTTTAAATAAATCTCCGATCGTAGTATGCTTTTAGAAATGTATGTTTTGGTTGTTGAATGTTTCGCTTTTACTTGGGATCCAAATGTATTTTCATAATGTCTTTTATTTTCACTACATGCATTGGGGTAAAGGCCCATTTAGAGCCCCTTTTGGGCCTGGGTCTTTACAGCTTGGTATCGTGAGCTCGTAGTCATAGACTTTGTAGACCGACCTTTGTTGTAGGTCGTCTTTCCCATGATCACCTGCACTCCGGCTACCATCAGTACGCCTAAGTTTTCTGCTTTAGAAAAGGGTTAAGAATTTACAATACCTTTCATCTAGTGTATGCCTTGTGTAGTGTTGTGGAGCGAGACGAAAGCAGTGTTCTCGACTGTTGTTGGTTTGGGCTTAGTGAGCCATCATGCCAACTTTCTCGCAGCGCGCGGTTTGTTTAGCAAATTGTTGAGGTATCCAGATAGATTCGATGCCCCGGGACATCGCCCCGAGGGAGGCAGAGCTTAGTCTCCCATTGGCCATTTGTGGCCCAATTGTCGCTTTTTCCCCAGTGAGAGGGTGGAGGTGCTTTGTGCAGATCGCTAGTATGTTGATCGCACCTGCAGAAGCAGACGCTTGGCATGTCCGACCGAGGAGTTGGACCGATCGTGTTGATGTTGAGGCCGCGTCCCAGTGGTTGTTAGGCCCGCATGCCGATTTGGCCCCGCAGCTTGAGTTGCCTAGAGGAGGGGGTAGAGGCTAGCAAATACCATAGTGAGACTCCTTGAGCAGAGTGTGCTCCACCGTGAGAGACTTGATGGCGTGTCTTTAGCTATCGAGAGCTGAGACCTGCACGCAGCTTTGTAGTGCGAGTGAGGAGTCCCGGCACAGATAGCCCAAATTGACAGAGTTTGTTTCAAAGATTTTTCCCCAAAGAGTTTTGTAGCCCCTGAGGTTCCCGGAGGGCATGATCAAGCAGTTTATTCAGATCGCTTTGTTGGCGTTGATGGAGACGCCTGTGTTGGCAAATGGATGCCTGTAGAGCTCGATGTTTTAGTAAGTCCTACCGCTAGTAGTAAAGTAGTTGGCCAGTGTTTGAGTTTAGCATCCGTGTGTGGGATGCCCCATTGCTCAAAGGTCGAGGTGTGCTCGCTCGTGTTGTTTGGTTCATCGATGGTGGTGGAAATCCCTTGTGAGAGGTGGTCTAGCAGAGTCTCCACCACGCGCCCGATTGTTTGGCAAGTTGCCGTGTTAGTAGCTTGAGGCGTATGAAGGGTCATCTTTGCCCCTGGCGAGCCTCGTTGTTGTTTAACAACCCCGCCTCCTCGATGTTGATTTGGTAGTAGTAGCACTTGGGGTGCATTGGTTGGTGTGCCACTTTGGCACTAAGTCCGGTTCAGCTTGAGTTTGGCTTGGGCATAGCAGATGGTTCTATGCCATTCGGAGTTCAAATAACTCCTTTAGCCTTGGATCTGCTTTATGGCGCTTGCACCCGCTTAGGTCGTGCCAGAGGGCTAGTTCAGCAGGTAGTCAATGGACTACAAGCGAAAGGATGCTCGAGAGGAGCCGAGCCTCTTCCCAAAGTGTTTCTCGAGGTTGAGTAAGTCAAAGAGTTGCCGGTTGGTAAATATTGGTGCGTGTGAGTCTCGCGCTAGTGTTAAGGCCAAGAGATTTTCCTTGGGGTTGGTAGTGCGGTCAACTACCTTCGAGTGCCTAAATCTGAGGAGAGTTGAGCATTGTAGATGCGAGTTCGGTCCAGCTGAGGGACCATGAGTTGGATGCTTATCGATGAGCCGATGCCTATGAGGCGAGTTGGATGCTTTTGAGGCGAGATGAGCTGATGCCTTGCGAGAGGTTTTGGATGCCTTAGGGGTAAGCACCCTTGGTAGAGGCTTGGTACAAAGTAAGTTTGGTTTAGCATGATTATGCTTTGGTAAAGCAAGGTTGCCTCGCCAGTATCGTATGGAGATGGAACTTTTGGTGTTCCTTGGATTGTTTGTATCGCCAGAGTTATCGTTGCTTTGTGGAAAAGCGCTTGTTAGTCTTGGATCTCTAAAGGAAGGTTGGGAGTTGTGCACACAAGTGTGTTTTGTGTGGTTCGCCTGCGGGCGAGAGTTTCGCATCCATGTAGGGTTTTCTTTGGAGATCTCGTGCTCGCCTCCTTGAGAAGTTGGACTCTGTGTGGTTGTTGTAAGGCTTTGGTTGAGGTGGTAAGGATACCGTGCTCGTGGTATCAAGTTGTTGCTTAGGCAAGATTTGTTGTTGGGCCTAAGCTTGGTTGGCGGATCTTCTTGTTGATCGTTATTGGAGTTCGCTGGAAACCAACAAGAAGAGCGTGGTAGCTAAGCCGCGTGGTTTCTCGATCGCCATGGCTAAGAGAGTTGTTCGGCACCTTCCTTGGGTAGGAGTTATGTTGTGGCCGATGTTCGAGTAGGAGGAGGATGACGATCCTCGTAGCGCTTTTGGGTCCTCTAGGTTCCCAAGGAGTTGGAGTTGGCTAGCATGGTTGGGATGCCGAAATTGGAGTTGTTTGTTCAGCAGCTTGTCTGTTAGATCGTATGCCGACAAAGCAGTGTGAGTCGAGGGTTGCCGAAGAACCCTAGGTTGTGGAGAGCCTCCCGCAGCTCACCAGCCCCACCTAGTGAGTTTCAGCTTGGCTAGCCGAGGCGGTAGTTTGTAGCCTCGGTGGAGTTGCCAAAGAGCCTTTGATAGACTAGCAAGCTAGTGTTTGTTTGGAGTAAAGTCCGGAGTGGTTTCGTGTGGTGGCAAGTTGGTGCTTGGTGTTGACCAAGGTGTGGTTTGGAGTTGCTAGAGTCTAGTTTTGCTCGTGGGGGCGAGTGGTTTGTGCCATGTTGGTTGTTTTTCCCGCTTCCGTGATGTTGAGTTGCCCCGCTTGGCATTTGGAGGTTCAAATTGAGATGGACCCTTGTTGTGCCCCGTGAGATTAGGTGTTGTTGCTCGTGGAGCAAGACAAAGGAGCGTATGTGGAGTTCTCTCGTCCGCTGGTTGTCCGCTTGTATGAGCCGCTTCTTCTGAGAGTTGTCGTTACTACCCTTTGTCTTGGAGTTAATGGTGGAAGCGCTAGCTTGAAGGAAAAGTTTGTTGGCCGCTTGGAAGTAGTCGTTTGTCCAGCTTAAGCGGATTCTTGGATGGTGTTCTAGAGGTCAGAGTAAAGTTTGTTCTCGCCTCTTGTGAGTGTTTGGCCAAGATTTGGTTCGCTTGTTGTTTCGAGAGCTAGTTCTGCTTCTAGCCGAGGGCGTTGCCCCGAGGTCTTGTTCCTAGTCGGTAAGTGTTGGGAGTTGACCCTCCCTCGCAGCTTGAGCAAGTGCCGTTTGTTTCGGCTTGGTGGTCCGATTGGTTGAGTTTTCTCTTGGGTGTTGCTTCCAAGAGAGTTGGTTGTCGTTGCCTTGGGTTTGAGCAGTTAGCGAGCGCGTGTGTGGAGTTCGCCGCCTTCTCGAATTTGCTTGCCGGGAAGTCGCTTTCCGCTTGGCGTGAGTCGCCTTAGCTCCCGAGTTGTGTAGTCGATCGAGTAGCGCAAATGGTCACCCAAATGAGAGGGTTCCCGCCTTGTGTTGTTAGCAAGCAAGAGTTGTTTGTTCCCGCAAGGGCGAGGCCACCAAGAAGAGTTGAGTTGTCCGCAAGTTGTTGGTTCTTTGGGGATTGAAGATTTCCTTTCCTCTAGCCTCTGTGGTGGTTGAGTTGCTCCTGGATGCCACCGAGTGTTAGCTTGCGAGGTAGTCTTGCGAATTCGTGGCTCGTGATCCGTAAGCTTTGAGGTTGTCGCACGCTTTTCCTTGTGAGGTTTTGGGAGTGGAGCTCCGTTGGAAGATGAGTTGGGCTTAGGCTTAAAGGGGAAGTCCTTGGAGTAGCCAGCTGGATTTTAAGAGTTGAGTAGTAGTTTGAGGCAGCGTTGCTCGTTATAAGTTTGGGTTGAGTTCTCACGAGCAAGCCCTTCTCGGCTTTGTTCCTAATTGTTGTGAGTTCCCGCTGGCGTTAGTAGAGCCGCGCGTTTGAGTGAGTTGGCACAGAGGTGCCGTGGCATTGGTTGGTAAGTCGCTGAGCTGCTTTTCCTCAAGGTGTTGTGTCGCAGATAGTCATGCGTGATGGTTTAATCCTTGCTTCCCGAGTTTTCCTTGAGAGGAATGTTGATGTTCCTTGCTCGGCGATTTTCTCCTTAAGATGGTTGCTTAAGTGTTGTGGACGTGTTCTAGTTGGAGAAGTTTGTCTTTTGGATCACCGCCAGCTGGTGGTTCGCTTGTATCTCGTTAAGGTCAGAGTCAAGGTTTGAGGTTTGTTGGTCTCTTGTGAAGTAAGAGTAGGCCGCTTAGTTTTGGAATCTGGAAGGTTCAGCTTGTTTGGCCATTTTGTTGTAGGGTTGAGTTTGTTTGTTGTCACCGTGTACGTTGTTTTTATGTATCGATGTTGGGGCAAAGATGTGCCGACCCATTGCTCATTGTGGACTTTGAGCCCTTGCAACTGATTGAGGGTTTAGGGCTTCGAGGAGAAGCCTATGAGTATTCTCGGTCTTGAGTCAAGACGCTATGTAGAAGTGAGATCCGCTGGTAAAAGTTTAGTGAAGGAGTCCGAGTTCGAGGAGGCCGCCGCGTGAGCGGGAAGGACGGATGAGAATGCAAAGACTCCGTGTTATTTCAGTTTTAAGGACTTTCGAGGACGAAAGTCATAAAAAGGAGGGAATATTGTAACGACCTGTGTTTTCATCCCGGTCTTCCGTATGCCCTAGGGGTATTTTAGTAATTTGGTCGGGCCGTCAGACTGCTTATGTCTTTTTCCAGCTTGCTAAAATTATTGGATGGGTTTATGTAAGTTTTTGAGGCTTTGTGGATGTGTTTGGGCATGGGGAGATGCAAAAGGAAAATGGTGTGTTAAAAGTGTGTTTGGTGGGTTTCAACCTGTGGTCTCGAGAAGTCGTGGGTGGTGTGTGGCTGGGCTGAGCTATTGAGAGCTCTTGTTGCTCTTTCTGTGTCATTTTATAGTTAGCCTTGGATTTTGGGGTTTTTGTGCATTTGGTTAAATGGAAAAGAAAAGCTAGGTTTTGTTCTTCTTCTCCAACACATCCTCCTAGCCGTCCAAGTTTGTTTCCCCATCTTTCTCTAGCCGAATTTCATCCCCTTGCTGCTCCGTAGTTCGATCATCATTCCAGGTAGGTATTCATCTTCTTCATCTTCTCGATAGGTTGTTTTGCTGGCCGAAGGTAAGAGGAGGTGCCCATGTGTGTGTGTGTGTTGTTGCAGGTCTGCCCAGGCGCCAGATCTGCCCACCAGCCGGCCAGACCGCCTGAGCAGCACGCCCAGATCTCTCCAGCGAGCCGGTCGCGCGCCAAAGAAGAAACCGGATCTGCCCGAGCAAAGACGCCCGTAACGCGCTTGGTCACCCCTTCTCCGCTGCCGCACACCAAGAAATCGCCAGATCCGTCCATCGACGCCTGGCTTCGCGCAGTTCGCCGCGCGCACTAGGGCCATACAAGCAGCAGCAGATCGCCTGTGTCCAAGCGGGCTTTGGCTCTCCCGCCGCCACAAGCCACCAAGGCCCGCCGCCGCCGTCGCGCCAGCTACCGCTGCGCTTCGCCGCGCTCGCTCAGACACATACGCGCGCTCGCTGTGGTAACCGTGCAACGTGCGTGCCGCGCGCACGCATACAAGCCAGCCTGCGCCACCTCACTGCCGTGACATCACGCTCGCAGCGCGCTGCAGCGCCGCCAGCGCCACAAGCCGCACCAAGCTACTAAATACAAGAAGACTTCACTCCCGTGTCGTCGTGTGCCGTGAGTGCCCTTTGAGCCGAGCCCGCTTGTTTTATTATATTTTAGGGCTATGTTGGTGATTTCTATTGTGTTTGTTAGGTTCTCGTTAGCTAGCTCGGATCGATCGCAGCGTAGGATTTTGTGTGTAGTTGCCTCCCGCCAAGTAAGGATTTCTTACCGGTTGTGTGTGGACCTCATGGTATATTTGTGATTGTTGTTTTGTATGCCCGTATGATTATTAGCATGTTTAGCCCTAGGTGCTCGCTTTCAATTCTGATCGCATGAACTCTTGTATTGTTTCTCATGTTAGCCCATGCTAGGTTGTCCCATTCTCGCATGTTCGTTATCTGCTCTCGCCTTCGTAGTATCATGCTAGGTTCCTTGTATCTGCTGAGCACGTATTGGACCGCATTGATTGATTTATTATTATTGCTATGGTTTAGAGTTCGTAGGTAGCATCATCCGCCCGATGCATAAAGTATCTTGCATCTATGGCAAGGACGTTCGAGACAGCTCCGCCCTGACCCCGTGAGGGATTAGCTATCCCAACCGGTAGGCCCCGCAATCTTGGGTGAGGGTGGCGGATCGTTAAATGCCCCAACGGTCGGGATGATGACTTGGCATTGCCTCGCCCCGGCAGCCGGCACGCCCTCGGCGTGTTCGGCCGTAGCCCTTGATTGCCACCGTTAGGGCAAGGACCGCTTCGGGTGTAAGCCTACCACGACCGGCTCCTTTAGCCTCAAAGTGCGGTGGTTCAGCCGACATAGTTCACGTGTCCGTGTCTCACACCCCTATGTCGCTGACACCGATCCGTAGATTTAGTTAGGCGTGGTGATCGACATGGGCAACTTGCCACTAGACCCGCACTTCCCCATAGTCTCGCAAAGAGCACGCAGCGGCGCGATTACGCTCATTACAACACCGACCGAGAGCTCCTCGGGATCTTGAGCTAGTGCACCTTTCGTATCGACAGTAGACAGGCTGAGGCCGGGACTCGTTTCTCGTATAGGGCGTATTGTGTGGTGGATTTATTTCCGGACTAAGACCCTGAGATGGCATCCGAGGTCCAAGTGTGGACTTAAGCTATGTGCTCGCTCGTGTTTGTACTCATAGCTTGCATACAATCTTCTAGATGATCATGTATATCGTATTGTACCCCGGTTGGGGATTCTTACTGAGTAATTCGTTACTCACCCTTACTTATCTTTCAGGTAACCATGGCGCGAGGCAGGATGACTGAAGGAGGAGCTGTGATCATGGAACCTACTGTCTTCTCTGATTATTTTATTTTAATTAACATGACTCTTCACTTTTTATTATTTCCCCTGAATGCATGTAGACGGGCACAGAGCCCCGTGATGTTTTCTTACGCTTTATGGATTCCAAAGATATTTGTACTTGTGGATTGTTTTAATGGTTTAAATAAATCTCGATCGTAGTATGCTTTTAGAAATGTATGTTTTGGTTGTTGAATGTTTCTGCTTTTACTTGGGATCCAAAATGTATTTTCATAATGTCTTTTATTTTCACTACATGCATTGGGGTAAAGGCCCATTTAGAGCCCCTTTTTGGGTCGGGTCTTTACAACAACACTAGCTCTAAACTCCTGCACATCACCTCTGGTCAAATGCAGCAACTCAGGACCCAAAACAAAATTGATGGCCACCAACCTTTTCCCGAACACTGGAATCCTCGCAGATGATTTACCTTGCAATGCCTCAATGGAACCACAAGAATCGATCACGAGAACGCAACCAAAGGCAACCTCATAAAACCACTCTAGTCTTCCGCTGCCTAATCACGGAAACACCAACTCGCAACAAGCTCCAAAGGTTCTGGATCACTCCTCCCAAAAGACCATCGGTCAGAGGGTGAAAACACTACAGAAACTGCACTCGGCTCATAAGCCTCTTAACCACGCTCTCGAACTACAGCTCATCCATGCACCGCCTAGAACAAACCTTTGTTGCCACACCGGTGACAACAACTCCAAACTGAAATCGACATGACTCTACTCCATAGAAATGGCAATCGCACACGAAACGAGGTGCGAGCTCTAGCTATCAAACCAATCTTTCAAAAAAAAAAAATCTATTCTCGCACAAACAACCTCAACTAATCGACAGCTCCTACACTGAAACTTACAATCCAACAACTTGAGTGCTACGAACTCTAAGCTCAAACAACTACAAACTTGCATAGCTATGCAATCCGCTCATCTCTAGCTCGACTCAAATCACTGGCTGGACAAGTCAGCCTGCCAAAAACCTGGCCCCGGAGGGCTCCCTCCACCAAACTTACCTCCATGCAAGCAACGGAACGAAGCTTGCCTCAAACATGAAACACATCTCACAAGTCCAAACGATAACACATACAGGCTTAACCCTCAAGCTTAGGCTTAATGCACCTTCCCACCGAAACTTCATAAAAGGAACTCCACTACCAGGTCAACACCAACTACCAAGAACAAGAATACCAACAATGGCTGGCAGAGTGCAAGCTACACTAACCAGCAAGGATCCCTCAATAGGTCCAGATCCTAATCCAGCCACAAAGGTGCAACCTCATCCACAACTGAAACAAAGGGGCCTTCAACTATAAAGGTGCAACAGCTTCCAAGCCAACACTCAAAACCTTAACCAACTAGGCCAAACACTCATAGGAGGCAGAACAACCCTTACTGCAACTTCCAGAACACCACTCACGAGTCCGCTTAATCGGACAAACAAGCGCTTCAAGCGCAAACAACAAACTTTTCCTCCTACTAGCACCACTACCACCAATTCCAAGACCAAGGAATAACCTGACAACTCCCAAGGAGAAACAGGTCCTTACAAGCAGACATCAGAAGGACAGAGAGCTTCACAACCGCTCGCTGTCTTGCTCTGCTAAGCACAACATCCAACTCTCCCAGAGGCAACAACAAGGGGTCCACCACAGACTGGACCGCCAACCACGAACAAGAGAAGACTCACCCCAAACACCAAAAAAAACAACTCTCAAACTCTAGAAACAGGAAAGACATCCGCCAGGGCAAAACCACTTGCCCCACGAGCAAGGCTAACTTCTAGCAACTCAAAAACCACACCTTGGTCAACACCAAGCACCAACTTGCCACCACCCGGAACCAATCCGGACTCTACTCCAAACAAACTCCAGCTTGCTAGCCTACCAAATCTGCCAGCAAATCACCCGAGGTTACGAACCACACGCCTCCAGCTGGCCAACTAAACTCACTACCTGGGCCTGACTGAGCTCTGGATAGGCTCTCCACAACCTAGGGTTCTCCGACAACCCTCGATACACACACTGCCGGCAAACGATCTAACAGACAACTGCCTGAACAAACAACTCCAATTTTCCAGCATCACAACTATGCTGGCCAACTCCAACTCCTTGGGAACCTAGAGGACCCGAAACGCTACAGAATGCGTCATCCTCCTACTCAAAGCATCGGCCACAACATAACTTCTACCCAAGGAAGGATCCGAACAACTCTCTTAGCCATGACGATCAGAAACCACGCGGCTTAGCTACCACCGCTCTTGTTCAGTTTCCAACTGAACTCCAACCAACGATCAACAAGAAGATCCGCCAACCAAGCTTAGGCCCAACTTAACAAACCTTGCCTAAGCAACAACTTGATACCACGAGCACGGTATCCTTACCACCTCAACCAAAGCCTTACAACAACCACCTGGAGTCCAACTTCTCAAGGAACTGAGCACGAGATCTCCAAAGCAAACCCTACATGGATCTGAAACTCTCGCCACGGAACGAACCACACAAAACACACTTGTGTGCACAACTCCCAACCTTCCTTTAGAGATCCAAGACTAACAAGCGCTTTTCCACAAAGCAACGTTAACTCCTCGGCAAATGATACAAACAATCCAAGGAACACCAAAAGTTCCATCTCCACACGATACTCGAAGCTGAGGCAACCTTGCTCTACCAAAGCATAATCATGTCAAACCAAACTTACTTTGTACCAAGCCTCTACCAAGGGTGCTTACCCCTAAGGCATCCAAAACCTCTCGCAAGGCATCACTCATCTCGCCTCAAAAGCATCCAACTCGCCTCATAGGCATCCAAATCATCCGATAAGCATCCAACTCATGGTCCCTCAGCTGGACCAAACTCGCATCTACAAAGCTCAACTCTCCTCAGATTTAGGCACTCGAAGGTAGTTGACCGCACTACCAACCACAAAGAAAATCTCTTGGCCTTAACACTAGCGCGAGACTCACGCGCACCAACATTTACCAACCGGCAACCTGCTGACTTACTCAACCTCCAGAAACACTGGGAAGAGGCTCCGGCTCCTCTCGAGCATCCTTTCGCTTGTAGTCCATCGACTACCACTGAACTAGCCCTCTGGCACGACCTAAACGGGTGCAACTGCCATAAACAGATCCAAGGCTAAAGGAGTACGCTGAACTCCGAACGGCATAGAACCATCTGCTATGCCCAAGCCAAACTCAAGCCTGAACCAGACTTAGTGCCAAAGTGGCACACCAACCAATCACTTGTGCTACTACTACCAAATCCACATCTGAGGAAGTCAGGTCATTAAACAACAATGGGCTCGCAAGGGGCAAAGATGACCCTTCATCCGCCTCAAGCCACTAACACGGCAACTTGCCAAACAATCGGGCGATCGGTGGAGACTCGCTAGTCCACCTCTCACAAGGGACTTCCACCACCATCCGATGAACCAAACAAAGACAGAACGGCACACCTCGGCCTCTCGAACAGCAGGCATTCCCACACACGGATGCTAAACTCAAACCTGGCCAACTACTTTACTACTAGCGTAAGGACTTACTAAAACATCGAGCTCTACAGCATCCATTTGCCAACCCGGGCGTCTCCATCAACGCCAACAAACTCATCTGAATAAACTGCTGATCATGCCCTCCCGGAACCTCCGGGCTACAAAAGCTACTTGGGGAAAAATGTTTGAAACAAACTCGGTCACCGGGCTATCTGTGCCGGGACTCCTCACTACGCCCTACAAATCTGCGCTGGTCTCCCGCTCTCGATAGCTAAAGACCTGCCATCAAATCTCTCATGGCTGGAGCACACTCGCTCAAGGAGTCTCACTGAGGCGCCGCTAGCCTCTACCCCTCCTCTAGGCAACTCAATCTGCCGGGGCCAAATCGGCATGCGGGCTAAACAACCACAGACGCGCGGCCTCAACATCAACACGATCGGTCCAACTCGTAAGGACCCGACCCAAAAGAAACGGTCTCTAACCTAGGTCCTTACTTAGCATGCATGTCTAGGAATGTAAAACGTCATTCAGAGTTTGAAATTTAAATCCTTGAGGTAAGTACATTCAAAACAAAGAAAATATAATTCCATTTAAAAATAGACAGTAGATGATGGATCAGTTCTTTTTAAAAATAAATCAAGGGAAATGGTACGAGAAACATAAAATAGGTTTTTGAGTATTTTTCCTAGGGACTCAAGTCCCACTACATGCTAAATCATAAGAAAACAATAAAAGAATATGCATCCCAGAGTCAGCTATCCATGATCATCCAAAGAGCCTCTCCTCCTAGCCATCCCCTGCCGATGTCCCAAGTTACCCGTGGAAAACCACAGAAAATAAGGGTGAGCAACGAGTTACTCAAGTAAGAATCCCCAACCGGGTACAATACACGAAACATATCATTTAGCACACGGACATGCAACCATGCAAAGACTCAGAGCAAACAGATGGGTTAACAGAACGTCACTCTTGGGCTTGCCTATTCGAGGCTTACACAACCTAGAACTCAGTGTTGCCCTTCGGGGACTTATACACCTAGGATGCCCATCAGGGTCTTACACCTCCAACTCAGTGATGCCCATCGGGGACTTACACACCTAGGATGCCCATCGGGGTCTTACACCTCCAACTCAGTGATGCCCATCGGGGCCTTCCCCGAGCGGGACGCACTAGTTACCTCTACAATCTCTTACACTATACATCATCCGCCAATTCCTAGCATGGCACTAACAGGATAACAAGGTCACGGTTATGCCGAGACAATTTAACTCCTAGCATGATAACTAACAGGATATATCAGGAATCTCAAGCACGAAATCACCTGGAAACAAGAAAGAGCAAGCAACCTATCCACTAGATATTCCATACAAACACAACACATGGCATGCTATCAAAGTATTCGCAGGGTCCACACAACCCCGGTAAGAAATCCTTACCTGGAAGTGAATAGAACCAACGATCCACGGATGACTCTCGAGCTTCTAAGCGTACCCGACAACCAACCGAGAAGGCACACGTCTCGGCAGCAAGCAACAAGGACGGCGCCGCTTGGTAGGTAGCGAGCCGGGCGCTGGCACTGGCGCGGGCGCGCGCGCGCGCGCAGGCAAGACGACACGCTGGGCGGGCGCGCTGCTGGGCGTCGGGGCAGCGGCAGCGTCTGGGCGACTGGGCGGCGGTAGGCTGGCGCGCGAACGCGATCTCGGCTGGGCAACGGCGCGGGCGAGCGAGCGACGCGACGGGCGGCTCGGCCTATCTGGCCGGGCGCGGCGATGCGTGTACGCGGCCGCAATCGGGTGCCGACGCGCTGCGCGGCGGCGGCGGTGGGTGGTGTAGGTCGTGCGACGACACTGGTGTGGCTTTCGGTGCAACGGTGCGTGCGGCGCAAGGCGTGGGCCGGCCGCGAGGCGCTCGGTGCGGTGCGACGCAGGCGCGCGGCGGCGGCGGCGGGTGGGTGTTGGCCGGCCGCGGCTTGGTGCGGCGTGTGGTGTTGGGCGGCCGCGGCTTGCGGCGCGGGTGTTGGCGAGAGGTTAGGGTTTTTGCGAGAGAGAGAGTTTTCTTTTTTTTCTTTCTTCCTCAAATTAAATAAGCTTGGAAATCCTAAATTCCCTTCCTAGGCTTCCCTCCTTCAAACCCAAGTTGACTCATTTATTTTCCTTAATTAATTCCAAACTCCCATCTCTCTTTGAGGCCGAGGGTTCGAGTCCTCCAAAATCATCTTCTAATCCTTATTTTAATTTAACTAAAATCCGGGCATTTACAATACTCCCTCCTTAGAAGACTTCCGTCCCTAAGTCATTGCTCCTAAAACAACTCTGGGTAACATCTCCTCATCTCCCTTCCAACTCCCGTAGCTTCCTCAACTCCTTGATTCCGCCACTCGCACTTTCACTAGGTCAATTGCCCGGTTCCTCAAAATCTTTTTCTCAAATGCTAAGATCTTTATGGGTTTTTCCTCAAAGCTCAGGTCATGGTTTAGCTGCAAAGGCTCGAAATCGATGACATGCGAAGGGTCTGCACATATCGCGCGAGCATCGAAACATGGAACACACTATGCACCGTGAGCCAAGGTGGGCGGCAATGCTAACCGTAAAGCTACGGCTCCGATCCTCTCGAGGATCTCGAATGGTCCGACAAACTCAGGGCTCACTTTCTTCCTTCCTACCAAACCTCAGAACTCCACGCATCGAAGAACCTTAAGGAACACGTCTCTGGCCAATCTCAAACTCCAACTCTCTACGTCTGACATCGGCGTAGCTCTTCCTGCTGCTCTGGGCAGTCAGCATACGAGCCTCGATCTTCTCGGATGACCTCGTTGGTCAATCAAGCAACTCGGACCCAATACCGCCTGTTTCCAACCTCTTCCCAGAATACTGGGGATCTGCAGCGCTTACCATACAACGCTTCAAACGGTGCCATCTGAATGGTTGACTGGAAACTATTGTTGTAGGCAAACTCCATCAAATACAAGTACTGGTCCCAACTGCCAGGGAAATCCAACACACAGGCTCGCAACATATCCTCTAAGATCTGATTTACCCGCTCAGTCTGGCCATCGGTCTGTGGGTG
The DNA here is from genome assembly GCA_036507275.1 of Sicyos edulis. NCBI lineage: Eukaryota > Viridiplantae > Streptophyta > Magnoliopsida > Cucurbitales > Cucurbitaceae > Sicyos > Sicyos edulis. The sequence goes on along the minus strand of CM071856.1, from coordinate 12,963,360 downwards.
GAAGGCTGTGCTGTAGCTGCACTCTGTGCCCAAGCCTGCCTGAAGGGCCTTCCAAAACCGTGATGTAAACCGGGAATCCCGGTCGGAGATAATTTTAACTGGCACTCCGTGATACCTCACTATCTGCTCAAGGACAAGTGTGCCCACTGGCTCTACGGTGTAATTTATCCTGCCTGGAATGAAGTGGGCACACTTAGTCAACCTATCAACGACCACCCAAATCTGTGCATATCCTCTAGGGGTTCTGGGCAATCCTGAAATAAAATCCATGGTAATTTCCTCCCACTTCCACTGTGGCACCCCGAGCGACTGCAGCAACCCTGCTGGTTTCTGCCTAGGCGCCTTCACTTGCTGACAAGTGAGACACCGACTGACAAACTGGGCAATCTCCCTCTTCATTCCCATCCACCAAAAAGTCTGCTTAAGATCTTGGTACATCTTGTTACCCCCTGGGTGCCATGCAAAAGGCGAGGTGTGAGCCTCGGTCAACAGTTCCGAACGAATACCGGCATCGGCTGGGACACATAGCCGACCCTTATATCTTAAGCCACCATCTGCAAATATCTCAAAATCGAAGTCACCATCAGCCTGGACCCTCTCATACAACTTTTTCAACTTAGGATCATTCGATTGGCCGTCAATAATCCTTTGCCTTACCGAAGGCTGGATGGTCAACTGAGCTACCCTGGCCGTAACATCCCCTAACAACACTGCTATTTCTGCTCTCTCGAGGTCTTTCCTTATGATACTCTTGGGATTTGCCAACGTCGCTAGATGCGAGGTCTTCCTACTTAGTGCATCTGCCACAACATTTGCCTTTCGGGGTGATACAATATCTCACGATCGTAATCCTTCACGAGTTCCACCACCTCCTCTCGCCTCATGTTCAGTCCTTACGAGTGAAGAAATACTTGAGGCTTTGGTGATCCGAGAAAATCTGAATCTTTTCCCCATACAAGTAGTGCCTCCAAATCTTAAGTGCAAAGACGACCACGCCAACTCCATGTCATGAGTCGGGTAATTGCGCTCGTCGCGGTTTCAAGCGCACGAAGCGTATGCTATCACCTTACCGTGTTGCATCAAAACGCAACCCAACCCAAACTTGCTTGGCATCATCAGTACACCATGAAACCCCAGTTCCCTCGAATCGCCAACACCGGCGGGACGTCAAAGCGCTCTTTAGCTTAGCAAAACTCTCATCGCACTTCCTATCCCAAACGAAATCAACACCCTTCCTCGTCAATCGAGTAAGCGGGCGGCTATAGCGGAAAAATTTTGAACGGCGTCGGTAATATCCGCCAAACCCGTAGCTACGAATCTCCGACACGCCGCGTCGGTCAGCCCACGAACTAACGGCCTCTACCTTGAAGGGTCCACCGCCACTCCCTCCTTAGACACAACGTGTCCCGCAAAAAACTACCTCCTCGAGCCAAAGTCACACTTTGAGAACTTCGCATAGAGCTTGTTCTCGCGCAAGGCCGCCAAAATCTGTCTTAGGTGCGAGGCATGGTCCTCCTTAGACTTGGAGTACACAAGAATGTCGTCTATGAACACGATGACAAAGCGGTCCAAGAACGCCTTGAACACTCTGTCCATCATGTCCATGAATGCAAATGGGGCGTTCACAATCCGAAAGACATGACTACGAACTCATAATGCCCATACCTCGACTGAGAACGCTGTCTTGGGAATATCTCATCCCGAATTCTCAACCGGTGGTAGCCCGACCTCAAGTCAATCTTCGAAACACACAAGCTCCCCGGAGCCGGTCAAACAGTCATCGATACGAGGCAGCGGATACTTGTTCTTAATGGTTACCTTGTTCAGTTCCCTGTAATCGATGCATAGACGCATCGAGCCATCCTTTTTCTTAACAAACAGCACGGGTGCTCCCCACGAGGACACACTCGGCCTAATAAATCCTCTGTCAAAGCAACTCCTGCACTGTTCTTTTAACTCTTTCACTCTGCTGGCGCGCCATGCGATAAGGAGCTTTCGAGATAGGGCGAGTCCCCGCTCAAGCTCTATTGAGAAATCCACCTCTCTCTTGGCGGCAGCCGTGCAACTCCTCGGAAAAAACATCTGCAAACTCTTGCACTATGGGCACCTGCTCGACAGATATCTGGTCACGGTTCTCGCCGGTCAACTTAGCTAAGAAACCCCAAGCTCCTCGAGCTAACAAACGGTGAGCTTTAATCGCCGAAATCACCGCGGACACACCCCACTGGGTGCCCCGAAATTTAAAGCTAGGCCTACAGCGGCGGCCCCTGAACACCACCTCCTTACAACGACAGTCAATCATAGCGTGGTTATCGGCTAACCAATCCATGCCGAGGATCACATCGAAACCGCTCATAACTAACACTATGAGGGTAACTCCATGAGTGCAGTCCGGACACACCGTATCCGACCATCCCTTACTATACAGCTGCTTGCCAAAGATACTAGTTCCCGAGGGAGTAGCGACAGATAACTCAAAACCTAGAGGCTCTAAATTCATGCAAGCATGCTCAGCAAAAACAGCAGAAACAAAAGAATGGGTGGAACCCGAATCAAACAACACAAAGGCGAGGTGATCAAGAACTAGGAGCGCACACTTGCCATCGCGGTCCGGCTCTCTCAGCCCTCTGGCGGGTCGTAGCATATACTCTTCCTCTTCTTTGTCTTTGGCGTGCCACCACCGCTTTCAGTTGCAATGCCGGGCCCGATGTCCCTCCTTACCACGCTTATAGCGAGCTCTGGGGTTACCACCACAAGGCCCCCAATGTTGTTTACCACAGGGTCTACAATACGGTGGCGGCCTCCCTACGCCCTGTTGGCGAGGCTGATCGCGGTTACGATCCCGGTGCTGGTCTCTGCCATGATAAGTACTCTGACGGCGCTGACCGCCTCCATGACCATTACCACCTGCGTCAAACTTACGCTTCTGACCCGAGTACACTGGGGCCTTCTGCACCACAGTACTAACAACCTGCTCTGGAGGATACTTTCCATCATATATGGTTGCCAACTGCACTGCCTTGGCAAAAGTCTCTGGGGCCTGTGCCTAACATCCTGAGACACTCCCTGCCTGCACCCGCAATAAACTTCCTGATCTTCAGCTCAGGAGTAGCAATCAACTGCGGTGCGAAGTACCCATATTCCGAAAACTTCCTCTCATACACCTCGATTGGGTCAGACCCCTGCTTAAGGTTCGAAAACAGCTCGATCATCTTTTCTTGGGCTTCTTCACTAATAAATTTTGCCTTGAACTCACTTCTTGAAGAATTCCCGGTGGCGGGGGGAGACCAGTAGGTCTCTCACTCAAGGTGGAATCCCACCACCACTTAGTTGTTCCAGCTAACGCATGAGCCGCACATCGAGCTCACCAGCACCTCGAGACAAGCCATTACCATAAAAGTATACTCTAGTTCGGCAATCCACCAGCTGCCACGGTGGTTCCCAGGGGCACTAAACTTCTCCGGCTTCCATTTGACGAAATCTTTTAGCCACTTGCCCAAATCCTCAGCACCTTCCGCCACAACGGCCTCGTTCACAATTGGCTCTCGCCGAGTCAAGCGATCTTGGCGGCGCGGCGGTCCTCTCACTGAACTAACTCGGGTCACCGCTCTCTCCTGAATCCGAGACTCCTCCCTCTGTGCAGCTAACAGAGCCTGCGTCTCAGCCCTCTGCTCGGCTCTCTGGTCAGACAGCAACCCAACCATAAGAGCCCTCATGGACTCCACAAAAGCAACTCCCGGTGCAGCCTCTCGAGGCTGAGTTGCCTCCACGCCCTCACCGGGCAACACACAGCGAGAAGGGCTGTGGCGGCCTAACATCAGCATCAGCTTGGGACGACGTCCCTCCCGTGTCGGAATCAATACGAATGCCCTGGCTGGTCGGCCTTGAGCCTCCCTGCCCTCTACGAGTGACTGGCATAACGACAATCTACACTCAAACGAACAATGAGTCAGAACCTGTTTTCCCTGCTCTTCAACAACAAGTCATATACATGCAAGGTGCAAATGGTATTGTAATTCTTAACCCTTAACCTTAAACTTTCGGACATACCGATGGTCATGAGCGCGATGATCATGGAAAACAACCTACAACTGCAGGTCAGTCTACAGAACCTATAACTCTGGGCTCTGATACCAACTGTAAGGACCCGACCCAAAAGAAACGGTCTCTAACCTAGGTCCTTACTTAGCATGCATGTCTAGGAATGTAAAACGTCATTCAGAGTTTGAAATTTAAATCCTTGAGGTAAGTACATTCAAAACAAAGAAAATATAATTCCATTTAAAAATAGACAGGTAGATGACTGATCAGTTCTTTTTAAAAATAAATCAAGGGAAATGGTACGAGAAACATAAAATAGGTTTTTGAGTATTTTTCCTAGGGACTCAAGTCCCACTACATGCTAAATCATAAGAAAACAATAAAAGAATATGCATCCCAGAGTCAGCTATCCATGATCATCCAAAGACCTCCTCCTAGCCATCCCGCCGATGTCCCAAGTTACACGTGGAAAACCACAGAAAAATAAGGGTGAGCAACGAGTTACTCAAGAAGAATCCCCAACCGGGTACAATACGAAAACATATCATTTAGCACACGGACATGCAACCATGCAAAGACTCGAGCAAAACGGATGGGTTAACAGAACGTCACTCTTGGGCTTGCCTATTCGAGGCTTACACAACCTAGAACTCAGTGTTGCCCTTCGGGGACTTATACACCTAGGATGCCCATCGGGGTCTTACACCTCCAACTCAGTGATGCCCATCGGGGACTTATACACCTAGGATGCCCATCGGGGTCTTACACCTCCAACTCAGTGATGCCCATCGGGGCCTTCCCGAGCGGGGCGCACTAGTTACCTCTACAATCTCTTACACTATACATCATCCGCCAATTCCTAGCATGGCACTAACAGATAACAAGGTCACGGTTATGCCGAGACAATTTAACTCCTAGCATGATAACTAACAGGATATATCAGAATCTCAAGCACGAAATCACACGGAAACAAGAAAGAGCAAGCAACCTATCCACTAGATATTCCATACAAACACAACACATGGCATGCTATCAAAGTATTCGCGGGTCCACACAACCCCTGGTAAGAAATCCTTACCGGAAGTGAATAGAACCAACGATCCACGGATGACTCTCGAGCTTCTAAGCGTACCCGACAACCAACCGAGAAGGCACACGTCTCGGCAGCAAGCAACAAGGACGGGCGCTGCTGGTAGCGGCGCGCGGCGCTGGCACTGGCGCGGCGCGCGCGCGCGCGCAGCAAGCGAGCCCGACACGGCTGGCGGCATTGCTATCAAGGCGCGTCGGGACAATGGCGGCGCGTGGCGGCGCGACTGGCGGCGGTGGGCCGGGCGCGCGAACGTCTTGATCTCGGCTGGGGCAGGCGCGCGGGCGAGCGGAGCGATGCGGACGGGCGGCTCGGCCTATCGCTGGGCGCGGCGATGCGACGTGGCGCAACCGGGTGCTTGCGCGCGGCGCGCGACGGCGGCGGTGGTGGTGTAGGTCGTGCGACTGGTGTGGCTTTCGTGCAACGGTGCAGTGCGGCGCGCGGGCCGGGCTGGCTGCGAGGCGGCTCGGTGCGGTGCGACAGAGGCGTGCAGGGCGTGCGGCGGTGGGTGTTGGCTGGCCGGCGGCTTGGTGCGGCGTGGGTGTTGGCTGGCCGGCGGCTTGGTGCGGCGTGGGTGTTGGCGAGAGGGTTAGGGTTTTTGCGAGAGAGAGAGTGTTTTCTTTTTTTTTTCTTTCTTCCTCAAATTAAATAAGCTTGGAAATCCTAAATTCCCTTCCCTAGGCTTCCCTCCTTCAAACCCAAGTTGACTCATTTATTTTCCTTAATTAATTCCAAACTCCCATCTCTCTTTGAGGCCGAGGGTTCGAGTCCTCCAAAATCATCTTCTAATCCTTATTTTAATTTAACTAAAATCCGGGCTGTTACAAACTCCTCGGTCGGACATGCCAAGCGCCCTGCTCCTCTGGGTGCGATCAACATACTGGCGATCTGCACGAAGCACCACCACCCTCTCACTAGGGAAAGCGAAGAATCGGGCCACAAATGGCCAACGGAGTCTAAGCTCTGCCTCCCTCTCGAACGATGTCCCGGGGGCATCCGAATCTATCTGGATACCTCAACAAGTCGCTAAACAAACCGCTCGCCTTCAAGAAAGTTGGCATGATGGCTCACTAAGCCCAAACCAACAACGAGTCGAACTCCGCTCGTCTCCGCTCCACAACACTACACAAGGCATACACAAGATGACAGTGTATTGTAAATTCTTAACCCTTTTTCAACAACAAATAGTAAACTTAGGCGTGCACTGATGACCGCCGGAGTCTTGATGATCATGGAAAAACGACCTACAACAAAAGGTCGATCCTACGAATCTATGACTCGAGCTCGATACTAAATCAGTAAAGACCCGACCCAAAAGCGGCTCTAAATGGCCTTTACCCCAATGCATGTATTGAAAATAAAAGACATTATGAAAAATACATTTCGATTCCAAGTAAAAATGAAACATTCAACAACCAAAACATACATTTCTAAAAGCATACTGATCGAGAGATTTATTTAAACCATTTAAACAATCCACAAGTACAAATATGCTGGAATCCATAAAACGTAAGAAAACATCCTGGGGCTCTGTGCCCGTCTACATGCATTCAGGGGAAATAACAAAAGTCAAGAGTCATGATAAAATAAAATGGTCGAGATGACAAAGATTCCATGATCACAGCTCCTCCTTCACCATCCCGCCGCGCCATGGTTACCCGAAAGATAAGTAAGGGTGAGTAACGAATTACTCAAGAAGAATCCCCAACCGGTACAATACGATGCACATGGTCATCTAGATGAGTGTATGCAAGCTATGAATATAAACATAGAATAGAGCACATAGCTTAAGTCCACACTTGGACCTCGGATGCCAACTCAGGGTCTTAGTCCGGAAATAAATCACACCACACAATACGCCCTATACGAGAAACAAGTCTCGGCCTCAGCCTGTCTACTGTCGATACGAAAGGTGCACTAGCTCAAGATCCCGAGGAGCTCTCCGGTCGGCGCTGTAATGAGCGTAAGGATGCACCGCGTGCTTCTACAGACTATGGGGGGTGCCGGGTCTAGTGGCAAGCTGCCCATAATCCGGATACCACGCCTAACTAAATCTCCGGATCGGTGTCACCGACATAGGGTGTGAGACTGGACACGTGAACTATGTCACCTGTACCACCGCACTTTGAGGCTAAGGAACGGGTCGTGGTAGGCTTACACCAGAAGCCGTCCTTACCTTAACAGTGGCAATCAAGGGCTCTTTGCCGAACACGCCGAGGACGTGCGGCCGCCGGGACTAGGCATTGCCATGTCATCATCCCGACCGTTGGGGCATCGCTTAGACTACCACCCTCACCCAAGATTGCAGGGCCTACCGGTTGGGATAGCTAATCCCTCACGGGGTCCAAGGACGGAGAACTGTCTCGAACGTCCTTGCCATGGATGCAAGATACTTTATGCATCGGGCCCGGATGATGCTATCTACCTGAATTATAACCTGCCTTAACAATCAGCAAACAATCCAATACGTGCTCGAAAGAATACAAAGCAGACCTAGCATGGTACTGACGTAAAAGAATGAATATGAGCATGCGAGCGGAACAACCTAGCATGGACTAACATGAAAGAACAACATACGAAGTCATGCGATCGAGAATTCAGAGCAGAGCACCTAAACTATACATGCTGATAGTCACAAACAAACATACAACATCAATCACATAGAACATCGCAGGGTCCACACAACCCCGGTAAGAAATCCTTACCTGGCCGGGAGGCAACTACACACAAAATCCTAAGCTGCGATCGAACCCGAGCTTGCTACCGAGAACCTAACAAAACAATGATAATCACACTCTAAAGGCTTAAATATAATAAAATAAATAGGGCTCGGCTCGGGAGCAACTCACGCGATCACGCGCCGACACGCTGGACGGGCGGCGGCAAAGACGACGGCCGCTTCTTTGCGCGCGATGGGCGCGATAGGCGGCAAATGGGCGCACACTAGGCGCCGGCTGCGCGCCGCGACGACAGCGCCCAGGGCGCGGATGGCGCGCTAGGCACGAGACGCTACTGGGGCAGGGACGCGGACGGCACGGCGGCGCAGACGCGAGGGGCGCGCGGCGCGAGACGCGCGGCGCGACGGCGCTGGGCGCGACGCAGACGCGAGCTCGGCTGGCGATGGCGAGGCGCTGGAGCGCGCGCGCGGCGAGTGGTGCGATCGCGGCGGCTGCGGCGCGACGGACGCGTGGATCGGTGCTGCGGCGCCTCTCTGGCGGCTGCGGACGGCGCTGGCGCTGGCTGCGTCTTCTTTGGCGCGCTGGCGTCTGGGCGCTCTGCTTGTTGGGCGCTTGGAGTCTTTGGTGCGATCTGGCTGGGCCGCTCGACCGGGTTGCTCGGTGGTCGCTTGGTTGGCGGAGCAGCGCTCGGGCTGCAAGGGAAGAAAATCACGGCAAGGGGCTTGGGAGAGAAGAGGGTTGGGCGGCCATGGAGTTTTGGGGAAGAAAACACAAAACCTAATTTCTTTTCATTTAACCAAATGCACAAAACTCCAAAGATCCAAGGGTAACTAAGATATGACGCGGAAAGAGTAACAAGAACACCTGGTGGCTCAACTGGCCACACCACCCACCTGACTTCCCAGACCACTTGGGTTCGAAACCCACCAAACACATCTTTAACTCCTAATTTTCTTTTTGCATCTCCCCATGCCCAAACACCACCACAAAGCCTCAAAAACTTACATAAGACCATCTAATAATTTTAGCAACTGGAAAAAGACATAAACGGCCCTGACGGCCAAACCAAATTACCAAAATACCCCTAGGGCATACTTGGAAGACCGGGATGAAAACCTGGGCCGTTACAGAACCCTCCCGGTTAAAAGAAGAAAAATGAAAATAAAAGTGTTGGAGCTAGGATTTGAACCATGGTGGCTTGGGAGTTGAGTTTGAGCCTTGTGTAGAGGAAAATAAAATAGTTTTAAAAAGTGCTCTTGGTAGGATTTGAAGGTGGGATTTTTTGGGCATTTTATGATTAAAATAGGGAAAAATGCTTTAGGGTTTCATCATTTCCTCTTCTCCTTCCCTCTTGGCCGACCCTCCCCTTCTCTCAAATCCTCTCCTTGGCCGAACACTCCCTCTCCATTTCTCTCCATCTCCATTGCTTGCAACCTCAAGATTCCCAAGTGTAGTTCATCTTCTCCATTGTTTTCCAAGGTAAGCAATAGCAAAATCCAAGTTGCTCTTCTTCTCTTGCCATGGTTGAGCCTATATTTTCTCTAAGAGAAGGTGTTGTTTTTCTTCTTCTCTTCTTGTAGATCCGAGACGCTTGCTTGGGTAGAGGTGATCTTGTTTGTTTCCCTTGTTTGATTGAGATACAAGAGCACTTCCCATTCCAACCTCCATTGCCGAGAGCCCAAGGTAAGTCTCATGGTGTTCTTGTTGTGTTTTGGTTGATGGTTGATGTAGATCTAACTTGCTCTTCTTCCTTGTGCAAATCCAAGCCCTAGCCGAGATCTCCTTTGTTGTGCACCTTCCTTGGCCGAGACCACCTTGTTCTTTGGGGAGCTCTTGCCGAATCTTTTTGGGTAAGTTGGTAAGTGTGTGATTTTGGGTTGCTTGTATGTTGGTTTGGCCGAGAGCCCCAATGGGGGTGTATGGTCGAGAGCCTCATGATAAGTTGTGTGTGTGTGTGTTGTTTGCTTCATGGACAAGAGAGCTAATTTGTGATTGTTGTTGTTGATGCCCTAGCCGAGACACCTTGTTGCAAGTGTAGCCGAGAGCTTCTAGGGTTCCATCTTGGGTGCTTGGCCGAGAGCACTAGGGCAAGTAGGGGTAATCTATTGGTTCCCTTGCTTCTAGAATTAGTGTTTAGTTAAGTGTAGCTAGTTAGATTGAATGTGTATGTTTATGCTTTTAGGTTGTGAGACACTGCGGCTCAAGGAGCACTTTTCTGTTTATATTTCTGCTTGTTTCAGGTAAAGATCTCTTACCAGGGTTGTGTGGACCCTGCAATATGTTTTGATTGCATCTTTTATATATATGTTGTTTGTTATGAACATGTAGTGGTTAGGACTGTTTCACTGTTTATCTCTGCTAGCATGTTTGCCCTGTTTCTACATGTTAGTGTCATGCTAGGTTTGTCCTTCCAGCATGTTCTGAGTTCCCTGTTTACATTCGTAGTATCATGCTAGGTTGTACTTGTATTCTTGTTAAGCATGTTCAGTTGTTAGGGATGTATATTATGTGACATTAGATAGTTAGCTAGACTTGTCTTCCAAAGGCTGAGAGTGGACATAACGTATCTTGTCCCCACAGGTCGGGATCAGTGAGAGGCATAACGTACTTTGTCTCCACCCCCGGCAGCCGGTGCGGATTAACTCCTGCATCGGTACAAGCCTAGTTTGTAACCTGCTAGAGCGGAACCCGTCACGGGTGCAAGCCTGCCCAAAGACAGTTCTTAGCTTCATGTTGGTGGTAGAGCCTGCTACAGCTGAGTGTAAAGGGCTCTGCACTACTGTAGATCAGTGACACCATTCTTATTCTTGTTTAGAGCCAGACCTCGGGTGCACTCCCGTTGTCTTAGGGTTTAGTTTGGCCGGGGGTAAAGGCCCCCGAGGACACCTCTAGGGAGAAAGACCCTTGAGGGTGTTTGACATCTATTTGGGATCAGCTTTTGAGTTGATCATTTGGCCGAGGGAGAAAGACCCTCGAGGATGTCTTTGGGATTGGTTAGGAGAACCAATCATTAGGCCGGAAGTAGGAAACTTCCGAGGTTCCCGGACTTGACTTGATTAGCTTGTTGAGCAAAGTTTCTGTGCTGGTAACTGATTGCATGTATACTAGGATGCTAGATTATGGATGTATCGTATTGTACCCCGGTTGGGGATTCTTACTGAGTATGTTTGTGCTCACCCTTACTTATCGTTTAGGTAACTTGGGACAACACCGGGATGGCTAGTGGAGGGAGCTGTGTGATCATGGGAGCTGCCGGCGAACTCTGTGTCGTTATCTTTTGGAGTCTTTTAATTATGTAGTAGCATGCTGGGAATTTGTTTACTGTTGAGACTTGTTAAACTGTTTTGTTGAAATACTAGCCAGATTGTTTTAAGGATGTTTATGAAATGTTTGTTTCTATTATGAAGATTAAATGAGTTTTATCTTTTGGTTGTTTCCATAATGTTTTTTAAAAGTTTTAAATTGTAAGCATGCAAGTAAGAACCGGGGTTTAGGACCATTTTGGGTCGGGTTCTTACAGTATTGCTGAGGGTTCATTACCTTGGGGTACCAGCGAAGATTGTGTCGACTCAGGATTCTCGGTTCATTTCCCGCTTTTGGAGAGTGCCCTAGAAGGGTTTGGGAACTGAGTACAGCTCCAGCAATACTTTTCACCCTCAGACAGATGGTCAGACTGAGAGGGTGAACTTGATACTTGAGGATATGCTAAGAGCCTGTGTGTTGAAATTTCCAGGCAGTTGGGATCAGTACCGTTATTTGATGGAGTTTGCGTATAACAACAGTTACCAGTCGACTATTCAGATGGCTCCATTTGAGGTTGGTCAGCACGTTTTTCTGAAAGTAGCTCCGATGCGAGGTGTGTTGAGGTTTGGTAAGCGAGGAAAGTAAAACCCGAGGTTTGTAGGGCCTTTTGAGATCCTTTAGCTGATCAGAGCATTTGCTTACAGTTTGGCAATGCCCCTGTACTTAGTAGCTGTGCACAACGCTTATCATCTATCGATGTTGAGACAGTATGTGGCAAACCCGACACATGTAGTTGACCACGAGTGTAAAGACCCAACCCGAAAATGGGACTAAATCTAGATCTTTACTCAGCATGCAAGTGAAAAGCTTAAAAGGACCCGGCTGGGGTCGGTTTGTAAAACTTTTCAAATATAAGAGTGGAAAACATTAAAAACAAGGTAAACATTCATTAAGCGAAAAACGAACCATTCAAATTAAAAACGATGGATCGATCAAGACTTTCCTTAAAACATAAAATAGTTCAAATCATAGTTTTCCCTACGGACCTAAGTCCAACTACATGCTGAAATCCAAAAACAAGAAAATAAGACACGACACGGCCAGTGTCAAGAAGATCCATGATCTCCCAGCTCTCTCCGCTAGCCACCTCGGTCTTTGTCCCAAGTTACACTGTGGAAGAAACCACGATAAGGGTGAGTATAAACATACTCGGTAAGAACCCCGACCGGGGTGCGATACGATGCAATCTATCATCTAGCAACCTAGTACACATGCCACAAATATCAACACGGATCTTAGCTCAACGAGCTCACAAGGCAAATCTGGAATCCTCGGAAGTCTCCTACTTCCGGCCTAATGATTGGCTCTCAAACCAATCCCGGACATCTCCAAGGGTCTTTCTCCCTCGGCCAATTGATCACTCAAAAAACCGATCCCAAGATGTCCGACACCCTCGAGGGTCTTTCTCCTCGACCAATTAATTAACTCTAAAGTCAATCCCAATGGGTGTCCTCAAGGGCCTCTTACCCTCGCTATAAATGGACTATCGGAGAGTACCCGAAGTCCGGCTCTAAACGAGAAGGAACTGGTGTACTCACGAACATTAGCCCGGGAGCTCTCGAACCGGCTACTAACGCGCGTGTGCGCGCGCACACCGCATGCTCTTCTGCAACCGGCGTAAATGCGGGGCCTAAGGGCAAACTACGCGCGGGCAGTGCGCATGCCTAAGACTTCGGAAACGGTGTCACGATCACGATGAGTGCGAGGCCCTCGGCACTCATCTGCGCGGCTGTACCACCGACACGAAGCTAAGAACCGGCCAAGGTAGGCTTGCACCGTTGGCGGGGTTCCGCTCTAGCGAGCTACAAACTAGGCTTATGCCAATGAGGTAGCTAATCCTCACCGCAGCCGGGGAAGCAAGGTACGTTATGCTTCGCTCTACTCCCGACCGGTGGGGACAAGGTGCGTTATGTCCGCTCTCGGCCTCTAGATGATGACAAACCCTATCATACTAGCTTAGACTACCAAGTCGTGATTCTGGCTAACATCCACAAAGACATCTCATCATACATAGCCTAGCATGATACTACGAGCTTAAAGCAGAATCTCAAGCATCTTTGGAAGAACAAACCTAGCATGGCACTAACATGTATAAAAGGCAAAACATGCTAGCAAGAATTCAATCACTAGCTATCCTATCCACTAACATGCTCATAAAGGTAAACAAGCATACAAGGCACAATTAAGAAAGCATAGCGAGGTCCACACAACCACGGTAGGAAGTCCTTACACGAAACAAGTGGAGAATAGCTATCACAACCAAAAAGACCCTCGAGCTTAATACGAACTCGAGCAACCTAGGCATAAATAAAGCATCCTAAGTAAATACATACAAAGACCGGAAGCTTAGAAAACACAAAGGGATTGGTTCGGGAATTACCACCGAGAAGACACGGGCCTCGCGGCAGCAGGAGGGTGGCCAGCCAGCTGCTTTGCAGCTGGTGGGCGGGCGCCGCGCTGGCGCCAGGCGCGCGTGACACGTCGGCGGCCACGCAGGCGCGTAGCGCGTGTGTCTGGCTGCAAGGCGACGCGCGAGCGAAGCGGCTCGGCCCCAGGTTGGCGCGCGGCGAGGGATCGCGCTGGCGCGGGGCGGCGGCGCGCGGGCGGCGCGTCGTCTGGCTGCGTTGCGGCACTGTCGCGACCACGAGCGACGTCGGGCGGTCTTTGGCGGCCACGGGCGGCGTCATGCGGCGATGGGTGTGCGCGGCGGTGGGGCTTCGGTCGGCAGCGTGTAGTGGCCGGGCGGCGGGCCAGGCGCGTGGTCTGCGTGCGGCGCAGGCGGTCAGGCGGCGGGCCGTGGCGCGGGGTGGTGCGTGCGGCTAGGGCTGGGTGGCTCGGGGGTGGCTCGATGGTGTGGCTAGGGCTGCTCGGCTAGGGTTTTAGGAGAGAGAGAGAGAGAGAGAGAGAGAGAGAGAGAGAGAGTGCGGCTATGAGGGGAAAAATTAGGGGTTTCTTGATTTTCCTTCTTTTCCTTATTTTTAAATAGGTTAGGAGACCTAAATTCCTTTCCCAAGGCTTTTCTCTTGCGGGTCCCGGCCAAAGAAATTCTTTTCTCTTTTTCTTTTTAATTAAGACTCTTTTCTTAAAACTCCACATTCACCATTTAGGGCAAGGCTCAAATCCCAAAAGATTTAATTAATTTTCCAATTAATTTTGTTATTAACCGGGAAGGAAAACGGGGCCGTTACAATACTCCCCCCTTAAAAGACTTTCGTCCCCGAAAGTCCTAAGACTGGAACAACTCCGGGTAATGAGTCCTCATCTCATCCTCTAGCTCCCACGTCGCTTCCTCGCCTCGATGCCTCCAAAGAACCTTTACTAAACTTATCTCTCGGTTGCGCAATACCTTGCGCTCATAAGCCAAAATTTGCACGGGCTTCTCCTCGAAGGATAAATCTTTACTCAACTCTAGGGGCTCATGCTCTAGCACATGCGAAGGATCTGCCACGTACTTTCTCAACATCGAAACGTGGAACACATTATGCACCGCTGACAAAGACGGGGGTAAAGCTAACCGATAGGCCACTGCTCCGATCCGCTCAAGGATCTCAAAAGGCCCTACAAACACAGGGCTCGACTTGCCTCGCTTTCCAAACCTTAACACCCCACGCATAGGTGCTACTTTCAGGAAAACATGTTGACCCACCTCAAACTCCAAATCTCTACGCCTCACATCGGCGTAACTTTTCTGCCTACTTTGTGCTGTCAACATGCGAGCCCTTATCTTCTGCACTGCGTCGTTTGTCATCTGAAGTAACTCGGGTCCCAGAACCTGCCTATCCCCAACCTCCTCCCGAACAACTTTGGGGATCTGCAGCTAACTACCATACAACGCCTCGAATGGGGCCATCCGAATAGTCGCCGATATAGCCGTTGTTGTAAGCGAACTCCATCAAATCTTGCATCTTGGTCCCAAGCTGCACAGGAAGTCCAAGACACGGGCTCTCAACATGTCTTCCAGAATCTGATTCACCCTCTCACCACCCATCGGTTTGAGGGTGGAAGGCGATCTTGAAGCGCACTCGCTTCCCAAACCCTTACGAGCGCTCTCGAGCGAGATGTAAACCGAGAATCCCGATCCGATACTATCTTTGCGGGTACCCGTGGTACCGCACAATCTGCTCAAGGAACAAGCTCGTGCCCACTGTTCCACGGTATAACTAATCTTCCCGGAATAAAGTGTGCACTCTTGGTCACCCAGTCCACTACTACCCAGATCTGCGTAAACCCTCTCGGTGTCCTCGGCAACCCGAGAGATAAAATCCATCGAAATCTCGTCCCCACTTCCACCGTGGAACACTTAACGGTACAAACAAACTGCGGGCCTGCGCGTGGGAGCCTTCACTTGGCGACAGGTGAGACACCGCTAACAAACTCAGCTATATCCCGCTTCATGCCCATCCACCGAACGTCGCTTGAGATCTGGTACATCTTGGTACCTCCCGGGTGCCAAGTGAATGGGAACTATGTGCCTCGGCGAGCAACTCTGCTCGAACCTCTGCGTCATCCGGGCGCGCACAATCGACCTCGGTACCTCAAGCCTTCGTGCGGTGTCACAACAAAGTCGAAATCGCCATCGACCTCAACCCTCTCGAGCATCCTCCTCAACTTGGGATCACTCGGTGGATCGTCGATGATCCTCTGCTAAGCGACGGTGAACCCGATAGTGGGCTACCACGGCGGTAACCTCTCCCAACAAGACCGCAATACCGGTTCGCTCAAACTCTTTCCGCAATTCAACTTGGGAGCTCGGCAAAGGCTGCCTGAATCGACGTCTTCCTACTCAACATGCATCAGCCACAACATTGGCTTTTCTCGGGATGATACAAAATCTCACAGTCGTAGTCCTTTACTAACTCGAGCCACCTCCTCTGCCTCATGTTCAACTCCTTACGAGTGAAGAAATATTTGAGGCTCTGGTGATCCGTGAACAAGCCGAATCCTCTCACCATATAAGTAATGCCTCCAAATCTTTAGAGCAAAAACAAGCTGCAGCCAACTCCATATCATGAGTTGGATAGTTCTTCTCATAAGGCTTCAAGCTGCCGGGAAGCATAAGCTATCACCTTCCCATGCTTTGCATCAACACACACCTAAACCATACTTGGAAGCATCACTATAAACTACGAAACCTCCTGTTCCTTCCGAATCGCCAACACAGTCTTGTCGTCAAAGCCGAGCTTAAGCCGGGCAAAACTTTCCTCACATCTAGCATCCCAAACAAAGTCAACACCCTTCTTGGTCGACGGGTTAGGGTCTTTGCCTTAGCGAAAAGTCTTTCACGAAACGCCGGTAATAACTTTGCCACCCAAAAGGCTGCGTATCTCGGCGACCGTCGTTGGTCCGGCCCATGAGCTAATCGCCTCTATCTTTGCGGGGTCCACCGCTATACCATCTGCCGACACGATATGTCCAAGGAAGGCTACTCTCTCTAGCCAAAATTCACACTTAGAGAACTTTGCGAACAACTGGTTCTCACGCAATCTTTGTCAAAACTTGCCTCAAATGCGAAGCATGGTCCTCCTTTGTCCTAGAATAAATCAAAATGTCGTCTATGAATACGATGACAAAGTTATCCAAGAATGCCTTGAACACCACATCCATCATGTCCATAAACGCCTGCGGGGGCGTTCGTGAGTCCGAAAGACATGACCACGAACTCATAATGACCATACCTCGATCCAACGCGGTCTTCGGATATCGCATCTCGAATCCTCGGTGATGGTACCACGACCTCAAATCAATCTTAGAAAACACTCGAGGCTCCACGAAGGCCGATCAAACAGATCATCTATACGCGGCGAGGATACTTATTCTTCACCGTGACTTTATTCGGTTCTCTATAGTCTATACACAAGTGCATGGATCCATCCTTCTTCTTAACAAACAGGATGGTGCTCCCCACGGGGACACACTCGGACGGATGAAACCTCGATCCAAAGATCTCTTGTAATCGCACTTTGAGTTCTCTCAACTCACCGGCGCCATACGATACGGGGCTTTGGAAATGGGAAGAGTCCTGGCTCCACTCAATGGTGAAGTCCAACTCCCGCTTCGAGGGGTAAACCCGGCAACTCTTCAGGAAAACATCTCGCAAACTCTTGCACCACGGGGACCATGTCAATGATCAACGCAGTACTACTATCTCTCGACGACTTTGCCAAGAAGCCCCAAGCTCCTCGAGCCAACAATCTATGGGCTTTATTCTTTGAGATCAATGGCGGGCAAGTTCCGCCCGACACCGCGAAACTTGAAGCTCGGCCTCGAGGCGGCCTAAACACCACTTCTTTCCGTGGCGGTCTATCAAAGCATGGTTCTCTGCCCAACCAATCCATGTCAAGGATTACATCGAAACCGCTCATAGACAAAGACTATGAGGGTAGCCTCTAAAATCTCATCGGATATCTCAGTATCCGCCATGCTTAACTCTCTTCGCTAGCTAACATACTCACACCCGAAGGAGTGGCAACACACACTCAAACCCTAGAGGTTCGAGCTCCGGACAAGCTTGTCTAACGAATGCATCGAAACAAAGGAATGGGTCGAACCCGAATTGAACAATACAAATGCATAGTCTTTGTAAGACAAGCAGCTGCACCTGCAATCGCATCATCGATGCGCTCCGCCTCCCGGCGAGTAGTGGCAAACACTCGGCCCTGTGTTGAGCCGTCCATTCTTTCTTTGCATCCCGACGAGAATCGGCCGGTGTGCCTCCCTTGCCACATCTGTAGCAAGCACGGGCGATGCTCCACACGGACCATAATGTGCCTTTCCGCACTTGTTGCAATGAGTGTTGCTGCCCGCCTCTGCGCGATCCTGGGCACTACCACGAGGTCGGCGCGATCTCGACCATCTGGATCGCCTGCCGGCGAGTCTGCGACCAGATTGAGCGGAAACCACTAGAAGTCCTGACTTCCTCTTACGCCCGAATCTTCTGCTGGGCAGGTGAAATCACCGAGCCGGGCGCAATGAATCCTCCTGCCTTGGCGGATACTTCGGGTTATAAATCGTGGCCAACTCTCTACTTTCTCGATCATAACTCTCGGGAGCGAGGGCTCGAACATCCCGAGCAACCTCCTTCCTCACCCACAAATGAACTTCTTAGTCTTGAGCTCCTCGGTGGCAATGAGCTCCGGTCTTGAAATAGCTATACTCGAGAACTTCTTCTCATAGGCGGCAATACTATCTCGATCCTGTTTGATTTGAGAAGGCCTCTGCCATCTCCTGCTTGAGCCTCGTCATTAACATACTTAGCTCTGAACTTCGTTCTAAAGAACTCCCAGTGGGTGGAGAAGACCCAGGTGGTCTAGCTCTATCTGTGGACTCCCACCACCACTCACCGTGTCGTGTCGAGAGAACATGGGCCGCACATCTCGGCCTCTATACATCTGGGCATCCCATAACTCTAAAGATGTACTCCATTCTTGCCAACCACCGATTGCCACAAGTGGGTTCTCTGAAGCATCAAATTCCCTTGGCTTCCACTTGGTGAAATCTTTCAACCACTTGCCAAACTCGGCCCCCTCTGCCTTTGTCAAGTGAGTCTCGATGATCTGATGACCTGCCCCTCGGTTGAGCTACCGGGCTCTCTGGAGCTCTTTGGGGGTGCTCTTTGCATGAGTCATATCAAGCTGGGCTATCTGTGCCTCTAGACTCCTCTCTCTGCTTTGCTAGGCGCGCTTGAGTCTCGACTCTCTGCTCGGCCATTAGGCCCATCATCATGTCTCTCATAGCGAAATATCTCCTCCTGGAGCTGTACCTTGAGGCATAGCGACCTCCGCCCCTTCTCGGGCAAGTTAACCTCAGGTGCCACGGGCGCCTCTGAGCTCGATATACCACTGGCTGCTGGCTCTACAAACATCTCTATTTGCGATTCCAGACGGACTGCTCCACTACGTGTAACCAAGCATCTTGGCGATCTACATGGAAACCACAACGGGTTAGTCCACGCTCGGACTTTCTCTGTCAACAAAGATAACACATGTGTACTGCATATAGTATCATAAACAAAACCCTTAGCTTATTGAACTTAGACAAACTCGCGCGCCTTGGAGTCTTTGGAGATCATGGGAACACAACCTACAAACAGGTTAGTCTCAGAATCTATGACTCGTGTGCTCGATACCAATCTGTAAAGACCCAACCCGAAAATGGGACTAAATCTAGATCTTTACTCAAAGATGCAAGTGAAAAGCTTAAAAGGACCCTACTGGGGTCGGTTTGTAAAACTTTTCAAATATAAGAGTGGAAAACATTAAAAACAAGGTAAACATTCATTAAGCGAGAAACGAACCATTCAAATTAAAAACATGGATCGATCAAGATTTCTTTCCTTAAAACATAAAATAGTTCAAATCATAGTTTTCCCTACGGACCTAAGTCCAACTACATGTTTGAAATCCAAAAAGCAAGAAAATAAGACACGACAGCAGAGTGTCAAGACATCCATGATCTCCCACTCTCTCCGCTAGCCACCTCGGTGTTGTCCCAAGTTACCTGTGGAAGAAACCACGATAAGGGTGAGTATAAACATACTCGGTAAGAACCCCGACCGGGAGTGCGATACGATGCAATCTATCATCTAGCAACCTAGTACACATGCCACAAATATCAACACGGATCTTAGCTCAACGAGCGACAAGGCAAATCCGGAATCCTCGGAAGTCTCCTACTTCCGGCCTAATGATTGGCTCTCAAACCAATCCCGAGACATCTCCAAGGGTCTTTCTCCCTCGGCCAATTGATCGGCTCAAAAACCGATCCCAAGATGTCAGACACCCTCGAGGTCTTTCTCCTCGACCAATTAATTAACTCTAAAGTCAATCCCAATGGGTGTCCTCAAGGGCCTCTTACCCTCGCTATAAATCTGGACTATCGGAGAGTACCCGAAGTCCGGCTCTAAACGAGAAGGAACCGTGTACTCACGAACATTAGCCCGGGAGCTCTCTCCGAACAGGCTACTAACGCGCGTGTCGCGCGACACCGCATGCTCTTCTCGCAACCGGCGTAAATGCGGGGCCTAAGGGCAAACTACGCGGGCAGTGCGCATGCCTAAGACTCGGAAACGGTGTCACCGATCACGATGGTGCGAGGCCCTCGGCACTCATCTGTGCGCGGCTGTACCACCGACACGAAGCTAAGAACCGGCCAAGGTAGGCTTGCACCGTTGGCGGGGTTCCGCTCTAGCGGGCTACAAACTAGGCTTATGCCAATGAGGTAGCTAATCCTCACCGGGTGCCGGGGAAGCAAGGTGCGTTATGCTTCGCTCTACTCCCGACCGGTGGGGACAAGGTACGTTATGTCCGCTCTCGGCCTCTAGATGATGACAAACCCTATCATACTAGCTTAGACTACCAAGTACGTGATTCTGGCTAACATCGACAAAGACATCTCATCATACATAGCCTAGCATGATACTACGAGCTTAAAGCGGGAATCTCAAGCATCTTTGGAAGAACAAACCTAGCATGGCACTAACATGTATAAAAGGCAAAACATGCTAGCAAGAATTCAATCACTAGCTATCCTATCCACTAACATGCTCATAAAGGTAAACAAGCATACAAGGCACAATTAAGAAAGCATAGCGGGGTCCACACAACCACGGTAGGAAGTCCTTACACGAAACAAGTGGAGAATAGCTATCACAACCAAAAAGACCCTCGAGCTTAATACGAACTCGAGCAACCTAGGCATAAATAAAGCATCCTAAGTAAATACATACAAAGACCAGAAGCTTAGAAAACACAAAGGGATTGGTTCGGGAATTACCACCGAGAAGACACGGGCCTCGCAGCAGGGAGGGTGGCTTGGCGCTGCTTTGCGCAGTGCGGGCTGGCGCTGGCGCTGGCGCTGGCGCTGGGCGCTGGGCGCTGGCAGCCTTGTGACGTCGGGCGGACGCGCGCAGGCGGCAGCGCGTGTGCGGCGCAGCAAGGCGACGCGCGAGCAGCGGCTCGCTGGGTTGGCGCTAGCGCGGCGAGGGATCGCGCTGGAGCGGCGGGCGCGTCGCGGCGCGACGCTGTCTGGGCTGCGTTGCGGCATCAGTGCGACCACGAGCGACGTCGGCGGTCTTTGGCGCGGCACGCGGCGGCGTCATGCGGCGATGGGTGTCGCGGCGGTGGGGCTTCGGTCGGCAGCATGTAGTGGTGGGCGGCGAGGGCGGCGTGGTGCGTGCAGTGCGCGCAGGGGGTGGGGCGGCGGGGTCGCGGCGGGGGGTGGTGCGTCGGCTAGGGCTGGGTGGCTCGGGGGTGGCTCGATGGTGTGGCTAGGGCTGCTCGGCTAGGGTTTTAGGAGAGAGAGAGAGAGAGAGAGAGAGAGAGAGAGAGAGAGAGAGAGAGTGCGGCTATGAGGGGAAAAATTAGGGGTTTCTTGATTTTCCTTCTTTTCCTTATTTTTAAATAGGTTAGGAGACCTAAATTCCTTTCCCAAGGCTTTTCTCTTTCGGGTCCCGGCCAAAGAAATTCTTTTCTCTTTTTCTTTTTAATTAAGACTCTTTTCTTAAAACTCCACATTCACCATTTAGGGCAAGGCTCAAATCCCAAAAGATTTAATTAATTTTCCAATTAATTTTGTTATTAACCGGGAAGGAAAACGGGGCCGTTACAACGAGCCTTTAGAGTTGAACAAGGATTTGAGTTTAAGGAGTAGCCTGTGCAGATTATTGCCCGAGAGCGCAAGAATTTGCGTAACTGGGAGATCAACCTAGTGAAGGTTCAGTGGAGAAATCAGAGGGTAGAGGAAGCTACCTGGGAGTTAGAGGTCGAGATGAGGATGCATTACCCTGAGTTGTTTTAGTCATAGGACTTTCGGGGATGAAAGTCTTAAAAGGAGGGAGTATTGTAACAACCCAGATTTCTGTTCCGATTCCCCAGGTATTATTTGGTTGTTTAGTTGGGCCTTTAGGGCAGTTGTAGCCCTTAGGGGCATTTTGGTCATTTTTCCCTAAGGGCTGGTTTTGCAATTAATCAGAGTTTTAGAGTTTTTTCTGTGAACTATTGAGTTTGGTTACTCTTCGGTTTCAGGTTTCCAGGGTTGGAATGCATTTTAAGGAGTTTGGAGGTTTTTTTGGTTAAAAGAGAAAATTAAGAATTAAATGTGTGTTTGTTGGGACTCGTAGAGTGTTGGATTTAGAAGTTTGGCTTTTCAATAAAATAGGAGATTAAAAGTGTTGTTGCCGGGATTCAAACCTGTGACCAGCTAGGCTTTGAGAGGCTTGCTTTGAAGAGAATAAAATAAGAGGAAAAATGTGTTGCTGTTGGGATTCGAACCTGTGACCGGCAAGGGAGTTGGAGGTTGTTTTTAAACGAGATAAATTAAGAGGAAAATGTGTTGTGGCTAAGACTCGAAAGGGGGATGGCTAGGATTTTAATCGACCAAAATAGAAAAGACTTTTCCGTGCGTTTATTCCCCACTTTTTCCCGAGACCTAGCCGCTCAAGCTTCTTCTCCTTCGTGCGATCTTTCCCCTTCTTCTACTTCATCTTGCCGAATTGCTCCTTCTCCATCCTCTTCCCTAGTTTTGTTGTTCTTGCCAAGAAAAGGTACACCACCATTGCCGCAAAGGTCACACCCAAGCCGA
This sequence comes from Sicyos edulis, assembly GCA_036507275.1. Classification (NCBI taxonomy): domain Eukaryota; kingdom Viridiplantae; phylum Streptophyta; class Magnoliopsida; order Cucurbitales; family Cucurbitaceae; genus Sicyos; species Sicyos edulis. The sequence goes on along the minus strand of CM071856.1, from coordinate 12,940,674 downwards.
GAGAGTTCTTCTTTCTTCTCCTTCTTGTCGATTCTTCAAGCATCCGAGCCAAGATTCGTGAGGTAAGTCTCCTTCTCAAGCCGTGACCTTCAATTTCTGGTTGGTTGTTCTCTCTAACCGAGATTCTTCTTGCCATGTTTGTCAACCCCCTAACCGAGAAGAGTGTTTCCTCTCTTGCAGCCCAAGCCGAGATCCTTGGTGGAGTCCTTGTGATTGCTGAAAACACACTTGCACTTGATCAAGTCCTAGCCGCAAACCATAGCACAAGAGCCTAGCCAAGGTGTGTTTTGCAAGCCCTAACCGTATCCCGTTGTTTCCGCACATCATCTAGACGAGGAGCACCTAGCAACCAGCTTGTTGCCGCACACCATCAAGAAACCCTAGCAGTCTTGAGCACCATGTTCTCCTTTTGATTGTCGCAAGCAGCCTAGTCGAGCAACTTGTTGCCGAGGTGAGTTCTTCTAGCCCTAGTTGTGAATCAAGGCTGTTTTGGTTGGATTAGTTTCCTACTCCTTGACCGAGACTAATTGATTTTATGTTGTTGTTGAGGTGAAGCCCTAGCCGAATTCAAGTTGCTCTTATGTGGAGGCCGAGAGTACCCTAGCCGAGAGCTTCATTGGTCAAACTCCATAGTGCTTGGCCGAGAGCACTAGTGTAGCTAGCATGGTAGCTTCTCGGATCCCTTTTTCTTTGTTCCTAGTTTAGTATTAAGTAGCTAGGTTGCTTAATATGTCTATGTTTGTTGTTGATAGGTTGTGTGAATCTGCAGCTCAAGTAGAACTTTTCACTTTGTTTATTGTTTCCTGCTTGTTCTAGGTAAGGATTTCTTACCGGGGTTGTGTGGACCCTGCGATATATCATGATTGTTCCTTGTATGCCTGTTGATTGTTATAAGCATGTTAGTGGATAGGACTGCTTGTTGATTTAATTCCTGCTAGCATGTTTGCTCCTGTTGTTACATGTTAGTGCCATGCTAGGTTTGTTCTTCCAGCATGTTCTGTGATTCCTGCTTTAAGTTCGTAGTACCATGCTAGGCTATGTGCTTGTACTGTTGAGCATGTTTGTTTAGTCAGGAATCGTTTACTCCAAAATCTTAGATAGAACTGTCAGGTTGCCATCATCCAGAGGCTGAGAGCGGACATAACGTACTTTGTCCCTACTAGTCAGTATTCAGTGCGAAGCATAACATACTTTTCTTCCATCCCGGTAGCCGATGCAGATTAGCTCCTGCTTCGGCATAAGCCTAGTTTGTAGCCTGCTAGAGCAGAACCTAGCGAACGGTGTAAGCCTACCTTGGCCGATTCTTTGCTTCAGGTCGGTGGTACAGGCTGCTACAGATCAGTGCCGAGGGCCTCGCACTACTATATTCAGTGACACCGCTTCTGAGTCTTTAGGCATGCGTACTACAGTCTGCGCGCACATGCGTTAGCCGCCGGTTCGGAGAGCTCCCCTGGACTAATGTTCCTGAGTACACCACTTCCATTCCAGTTTAGAGCCAGACTTCAGTGTAACGGCCCAGGTTTTCATCCCGGTCTTCCAGGAAGGCCCTGGGGGTATTTTGGTAATTTGGTCGGGTCGTCAGGGCCGTTTATGTCTTTTCCAGTTGCTAAAATTATTGGATGGATTTTTGTAAGTTTTTTAGGCTTTGTGGTTGTGTTTGGGCATGGTGAGATGCAAACGAAAAATGGTGGAGTAAAGATGTGTTTGGTGGCTTTCGAACCCAGGTGGTCTGGGAAGTCAAGTTGGTGGTGTGGCTAGTTGAGCCACCAGGTGTTATTGTTCCTCTCTCCGCAGCATATCCTAGTTAGCCTTGAGTTCTTCAGGTTTTGGTGCATTTGATTAAATGAAAGGAAATTAGGTTTTTGTGTTTTATTCTCCAAACCCCCCCATGGCCGCCCAACCCTCTTCTCTCTAGCCATCTTGCGTGAGTCTTCTCCCGAGAGTCCTCCGAGTGTCGTTCCGGCCAGAACAAGCAACCCAAATGGCGGCCAGGCCAGTCGCACCAGCGGCCCGAGGCACCCAACAAAGAGCGCCCGAGCGCCCGAGCGGCGGCCGCCTAGACGCCCAACAGAGGCCGTCGCACGCACCAGACCGCGTGCCCGTCGCCGTCGCAGCCACCGCATGGTGTTGCTCGCCCACGCGCCCCAGACGCCATCGCCTAGCCGAGCTCGCGCCCGCGTCCGCGTCGCAGCCCCAGCGCCCGCGTCCTAGTCGCCGTCCTAGTTCGTCCGCACCCAGCGCCAGCGTCTTTGTGCGCTGCTCGCCGCCCCGTGTCCCGCCTGCATGTCGCGCCCGGCTAGCCGTGCAGCCAGCGCCCATCCGTGCCCCGGCCGCGTGAAAGTGCCCAACTCTGCCGCCCATCTGCGCCCGTCAGCGCCCGACCCTACCGCCCATCAGCCCCAAAGAAGAACCTCGCCATGTCTTTGTCTGCCGTCGCAGCGTGTCACAAGCGCGCGCGTGAGTTGCTCCCGAGCCGAGCCTTGTTTATTTTATTATATTTAGGCATATGGATTGTGATTATCATTGTTTTTGTTAGGTTCTCGGTAGCTAGCTCAGGTTCGATAGCAGCTTAGGATCTTTGTGTGTAGTTGCCTCCCGGCCAGGTAAGGATTTCTTACCGGAGTTGTGTGGGCCCTGCGGTATTATATGTGATTGTTGTTTGTGTGCTTGTTTGTGTTTATCAGCATGTTTAGTGATAGGTGCTCCGTTCTGAATTCCTGACTGGCATGATTCCTTATGTTGTTTCTCATGTTAGTCCATGCTAGGTTGTTTCGTTCTGGCATGCTCGTATCTGTTCTTGTTTCGTAGGATCATGCTAGGTTCGTTGTATCTGTTGAGCACGTATTGGATTGTATTGGATTGTATGTTATTGATATGATATGTTAGAGTGTAGGTAGGTAGCATCATCCGGGCCCGAATGCATAAAGTATCTTGCATCCATGGCAGGGACGTACGAGGTAGTACTCCGTCCCTGGACCCCGTTAGGGTTTAGCTAACCCGACCGGTAGGCCCTGTAATCTTGGGTGAGGGTGGCAGACTGTTAAATGCCCCAACGGTCGGGATGATGACTTGGCATTGCCTCGTCCCCGGCAGCCGGCACGTCCTCAGCGTGTTCGGCAGTAGCCCCTGATTGCCACCTGTTAGGGCAAGGACGACTTCCTGGTGTAAGCCTACCACGACCGATTCCTTAGCCTCAAGTGCGGTGGTTCAGGCTGACATAGTTCATGTGTTCAGGTCTCACACCCCTATGTCAGTGACACCGATCCAGAGATTTAGTTAGGCATGGGGACTGGACATGGGCAGCTTGCCACTAGACCCGGCACCCCCCATGGTCTGCAGTAGCATGCGGTGTACGCTTACGCTCATTACAGTGCCGATCGGAGAGTTCCTCGGAATCTTGAGCTAGTGCACCTTTCGTATCGACAGTAGACAGGCTGAGGCCGGGACTTGTGTCTCGTATAGGGCGTAATGTAAAAAACCCGACCTGAAAACGGTGTTAAACCTAGATCTTTACTCAGAATGCAAGTGAAAAGCATAAAAGGACCCAGCTAGGGTCGGTTTGTAAAACTTTTCAAATATAAGAGTGGAAAACAATTAAAACAAAGTAAAAATTCATTAGGCAAAAACGAACCATTCAAATTAAAAATGATGGTATCGATCAAGATTTCCTTAAAAACATAAAATAGTTCAAATCATAAGTTTTCCCTACGGACCCAAGTCCAACTACATGCTGAAATAAAAAATAGTAAAATAAGACACGACAGAGTGTCAGCAGCATCCATGATCCCCCAGCTCCCTCCGCTAGCCGCCTCGGTGTTGTCCCAAGTTACCTGTTTAAGAAACCACAATAAGGGTGAGTATAAACATACTCAGTAAGAATCCCCGGCCGACCGGTGCGATACGATGCAATCAATCATCTAGCAACCTAGTACACATGCAACCAGTTATCAACAAGGATCTCAGCTCAACGAGCTCACAAGGCAAATCCGGAGTCCTCGGAAGTCTCCTACCTCCGACCTAATGATTGGTTGTCATAACCAATCCCGGGACATCTCCGAGGGTCTTTCTCCCTCGGCCAATTGATCAGCTCAAAAACCGATCCCAAAGATGTCCGACACCCTCGAGGGTCTTTCCCCCTCGACCAATTGATTAGCTCAAAAGCCAATCCCAATGGGTGTCCTCAAGGGCCTCTTACCCTCGCTATAAATCTGGACTATCGGGAGAGTACCCGAAGTCTGGCTCTAAACTGGAAGGAACTGGTGTACTCACGAACATTAGCCCGGGGGAGCTCTCCGAACCGGCGACTAACGCGTGTCTTGCGCAAGACACCGCATGCTGCTGCAACCAGCGTAAATGTGGGGGCCTAAGTACAAATTACGCGGGCTAGGTACGCATGCCTAAGACTCAGAAACGGTGTCACTGAACACAGTAGTGCGAGGCCCTCGGCACTCATCTGTGCAGCCTGAACCACCGACCTGAAGCTAAGAACCGGCCAAGGTGCTTGCACCGTTGGCGTGGTTCCGCTCTAGCAGCTACAAACTAGGCTTATGCCAATGAGGTAGCTAATCCTCATTGACTCGCCGGGGAAGCAATGTGCGTTATGCTTCGCTCTACTCCCGATAGGTGGGGACAAGGTACGTTATGTCCACTCTCGGCCTCTAGATGATGACAAAAATTTCTAACACACTAGCTAGAGTATAGAGTAAACGATTCTGGCTAAACATACATAATCATCATCAATCATACATAACCTAGCATGATTCTACGAACTTAAAGCGGAATCTCAAGCATGCTTGGAAGAACAATCCTAGCATGGCACTAACATGTACAAACAAGCAAACATGCTAGCAGAATGCAATCACAAGTCATCCTATCCACTAATCATGTTCATAAAAGTAAACATGCATATAAGGCGCAATCAAGAAAGCATCGCAGGTCCACACAACCACGGTAAGAAATCCTTACACCGAAACAAGTGGAAAATAGCTATCACGAATCAAATAAGACCCTCGAGCTTAATAACGAACCCGAGCAACCTAGGCATAATAAAAGCATCCTAAATAAATATCAGCAGGCCAGCAAGCTTAAAAATCTAAAAGGGAAAAGGCTCGAGAATTACCAACCGAGAGGACACGGGCTCTCGGCAGCAAGGGACAGTTTGGCGCGCTGCTTTGAGTGCGGCGAGGACGCTGGCGCCGCGGCAAGGCAAAGGACACACTAGAGCGGGCGCGCGGCAAGGCGAGCGGACGCGCAGGAGCGGGCGCGCGGCACGGCGGGGCAGTGTGCGGGCGATCGGGCTGTGGAGGCAACGCGTGAGCGAGCGGGCTCGCTGGGACGAGGCTCTGTGCGATGCAGCGCTGGGCGGCCGCGAGCGACGTCGGGCGGTGCTGGGCGTGCGACGGTGGGGTGTCTGAACTGCAGACGAGGGCGGCCTGGTGCGGCCTGGTGCGGCGCAATGGCTGGCTGAGCGGCTTGGTGCGGTCTGGTGCGGCTCAGTGGCTGGCTGAGCAGGCAGGTGTGGTGCGATGTGGCTGGGTTGGCTCGGCTGAGTGGTGCGGCTGGGTTAGGGTTTCTCGGTTTTAGGAGAGAGAGAGAGAGAGACTACCAAGGGAACAAAGAGGGTTTTCCCTAATTTCCTTCTTTTTCCTATTTTAAAAGGGTTAAAAGACCTAAAATTCCCTTCCCAAGGCTTTCTCTTGCGGGTCCCGGATAAAGAAATTCTTTTCTTTTTAACTAAATCTTCTTTTTCTAAAAACTCCAATTTCACCATTAGGGCAAGGGTTCAAATCTCAATGGGACCAATTAAATTCCAATTAATTTTGCTATCAACCGGAATGTCTCCGAACTTCTAATCAACTAACCCAAACTCCTTGGGTCTTGCAACCAACATTAATCAAGTCTCAACGAAGGCCGAGATGACCCTGAAGCCCTGAAAATCCTCAACCTCTGACTGGGGAGCAAAAAGACCAAAATACCCTTAAAGGTTAAAAAGCTCTAACGGCCCAACCGATTGCCCCAATACTGAACCGAGAGTACCTGGGAAACCGGAATGGAAAACTGGGCCGTTACACGTAATGTGTGGTGTGGATTTCCGGACTAAGACCCTGAGTTGGCATCTGAGGATTATATGTGGATTTAAGCTATGTGCTCTATTCTGTGTTTATATTCATAGCTTGTATACATTCATCTAGATGACCATGTATATCGTATTGTACCCCGGTTGGGGATTCTTACTGAGTAATTCGTTACTCACCCTTATTTTGTGGTTTTCCACAGGTAACCAAGGTGTGAGACAGGATGGCTGAAGGAGGAGCTGTGATCATGGGAATCCTGCTGTCGTCTCTAACTTTTTATATTATGACTCTTGTCTTTTATTTTCCGCTGAATGCATGTAGCCGGGCACGGAGCCCTAGGATGTTTTCTAAATGTTTTGTGGATTCCAGCATTGTTGTATCTGGGAAGGTTTTGAATGATTTTAATAAATCTCTGATCAGAGTAAACTTTGGAAATGTATTTGTCCTGAAACCGGTGCTTGGAGACAGGAACTGGTTTCAGCAAACTGTAATGATTTCTGTTTGAATGTTGAATGTTTTAAGTTTTAATTGGAATCGAAAATCATATTTGCATATTGTCCTTTACTTTGAATGCATGCATTGGGGTAAAGGCCCATTTAGAGCCCTTTTTGGGTCGACTCTTTACATTCGGGTACTCTCCCGTTTGTCAAGTAATTGATTAGCCGAGGGTAAGAGGCCGTCGAGGATGCTTATTTGGGATCAGGTTTTGAGCTGGTCATTTGGCCGAGGGAGAAAGACCCTTGAGGGTGTCTGACATCTATTTGGGATCAGCTTTTGAGTTGGTTGTTGGCCTAGGGAGAAAGACCCTCGAGAATGTATTTTGGGATTGGTTAGGAGAGCCAATCACTAGTCCGAAAGTAGGAGACTTTCAAGGATTCCAGATTTGCCCCGTAAGCTCATTGAGCAAAGATCTGTGTTGGTAGTTATTTGCATGTATATTAGGATGCTAGATGATTGATGTGTCGTATTGTACCCCGGTTTGGGATTCTTACTGAGTATGTTTATTGTAAAGACCCGACCCAAAAAGGGCTCAAAATAGGTCTTTACCCCAATGCATGCATTCAAAGTAAAGAACAATATGCAGATAGGTTTTTGGATTCCCAATTAAAAACAAAAGAGATTCAATCAGAAATCAAGATGGTTTGCTGAAACCTGTCCCTGTCTCCAAGCACCTGTTTCAAGGCAAATACATTTCCAAACCGTACACTCTGATCAGAGATTTATTAAAACATTTGAAACATCCTCAAATTCAATAAAGCGGGAATCCACAAAACATTCGAAAAACATCCTAGGGCTCCGTGTCCCGACTACATGCATTCGGGGGAAAATAGAAGACAAGAGTCATAGAAATAAAAGATCGGAGACGCACAAAGAGGTTCCCATGATCACGGCTCCTCCTTCACCATCCTGTCTCGCACCTTGGTTACTGTGGAAAACCACAAAATAAGGGTGAGTAACGAATTACTCAAGAAGAATCCCCAACCGGGGTACAATACGATGCACATGGTCATCAAGATGAGTGTATGCAAGCTATGAATATAAACACGAATAGAGCACATAGCTTAAGTCCACACTTGGACCTCGGATGCCAACTCGTGGTCTTAGTCCGAAATAAATCACACCACACAATACGCCCTATACGAGAAACAAGTCTCGGCCTCACTGCTGTCATCTTTTGTCGATACGAAAGGTGCACTAGCTCAAGATCCCGAGGAGCTCTTCGGTCGGCGCTGTAATGAGCGAAAGGATGCACCGCGTGCTTCGACAGACTATGGGGGGGTGCCGGGTCTAGTGGCAAGCTGCCCATATCCGGATACCACGCCTAACTAAATCTCTGGATCGGTGTCACTGACATAGGGGTGTGAGACCTGGACACGTGAACTATGTCAGCCTGTACCACCGCACCTGAGGCTAAGGAACGGGTCGTGGTAGGCTTACACCAGAAGCCGCCTTACCTTAACAGTGGCAATCAAGGGCTACTTGCCGAACACGCGAGGACGCGCTTACCGTCGGGGACTAGGCATTGCCATGTCATCATCCCGACCGTTGGGGCATCACTTAGACTACCACCCTCACCCAAGATTGCAGGGCCTACCGGTTGGGATAGCTAATCCCTCACGGGGTCCAAGGACGGAGAACTGTCTCGAACGTCCTTGCCATGGATGCAAGATACTTTATGCATCGGGCCCGGATGATGCTATCTACCTGAATTATAACTTTGCCTTAACAATCAAGAAAACAATCCAATACGTGCTCGAAAGAATACAGCAGAGACCTAGCATGGTACTACGAGAAAAGAATGAATATGAGCATGCCGAACGGAACAACCTAGCATGGACTAACATGAAAGAACAACATACGAAGTCATGCGATCAGAATTGAGAGCAGAGCACCTAAACTATACATGCTTGATAATCACAAACAAACATACAACATCAATCACATAGAACATCGCAGGTCCACACAACCCCTGGTAAGAAATCCTTACCTTGGCCGGGAGGCAACACACACACAAAATCCTACGCTGCGATCGATCCCGAGCTAGCTAACGAGAACCTAACAAACACAATAGAAATCACAATCATAGCCCTAAAATATAATAAAACAAGCGAGGCTCGGCTCAAAGGGCACTCACGCACACGCACGACGACACGGGGCGAGTCTTCTTGCCGCGCAGGGTGCGGTGGCCGGGCGCTGGCAGCGCGCTGGGCGCGGCTGCATGCTGCGACACGCGCTGAGCACGGCACGGGCGGCGCGCGCGGGCGCTGGCGAAGCGGCCGAGCACGAGCGAAGCGTCTGGCGTCGCGGGCGAGCGCTCGGAGCGCGGCGGCGAAGCGGACACGGCGATCTGCTGCTGCGCGCGAAGTGCGCGACGCGCGGGCTGTCGGCGAACCGGGTGTCGCGATGGACGGATCTGGCGGGCTGCTTGTGTGCGACGGCGACAGGTGGCCGACGCGCGTTACGGGCGTCTTTGCTCGGGCAGATTCTGAGCGAGTGGCTGGCGCGAGCTGGCGGCTCAGTGCGATCGGGCGATGGCTTCCCTCGGCCGCGACTGGCGTCGCGACAAGCGATCTGGCGATCCTCGGCCGGATCTGGTGCAGCTGCTGGTCGAGGGCGTCTGCGGCGGCAAGGCAGGGCTGCGACAGGCCGTTCTGGTGCGGGTTGGGCGTGCTGCTCGGCCGGTTGGGCGACGGTGGATCTGCTGGTGCCGGGCGGATCTGCTGGCTGGGGAGGCTGGCTTGTGCGACAAAGTGAGCTGTTGGAGAAGAAATGCAAACCTAGCTTCCTTTCTCTTTTAACCAAATACAACAAAACTCCAAAACCCAAGGCTAACCATAAAATGACCCGGAAGGAGTAATAAGAGCTCTCAATAGCTCAACTGGCACGCATCCCCACAAGCTTTCCTGGAGACCCGGGTTCAAAACCCAACTGCAACACAAATTCCTTTATTTTTACTTTTGCATCAAACCTTGCTCAACCCTTCCACAAAGCCTCACAAACCTACATAAATTCATCCAATATTTTTAGCAACTAGAAAAGACATAAACGGCCCTGACGGCCCGACCAAATTTCCAAAATACCCCTTGGGCATACCTGGAAGACCGGGATGAAAACCTGGGCCGTTACATTTATACTCACCCTTATTTCTGTTGTTTTTCCACCAGGTAACTTGGGACAGCACCGTGATGGCTAGCGGAGGGAGCTGACTGATCATGGGAGCCACCGACACTCTGTTTATGTTTTGTCTTGTTATTCAGCATGTAGTTGGACACAGAGTCCCTAGGGGAACTTTGGCATCTTAATGTTTTAAAAATTATTTACGGATTTTTTATTTAACCACTGGCCAAGACATGTTTATTTTAATAGGTTTTCCCAATGGATGTTTTCAATTTATTGTTCCCAGTATGTTGTTGTTCAAAGGTTTTAACAAGGATTTTGAAAGGATTATTTTAAATATATGCATGCTGAGTAGGAACCCATGTTTAGGACCATATTTTGGGTCGGGTTCTTACAAGAGTATAGTATGCATATAGAACAATTAGGTGAACCGAAGAATACATTCATTAAGTACAATAGTCTACATGCCAAGCCCTAGCACATAGAACAGGCAAAATCACAACATTGAAGAAACAAGGCATATACATTAGAACTTAGCATCTAGATAACCTGCACTTGCCAATCCACTAACAATATATATCATGCAGAGCAAACAAGCTAGAAGATATCAATGTCGTTCGCAGGGTCCATACAACCCCAACAAGGAACCCTTACCTGAAAAGTAGAAATAGAAAATAGGCAGGAAAATGCTCCTCGAGCTGCAGAATCAACAACGATGACCTAACAATAAAATCATACATCAAAAATCAAACCCTAGGCAAACGAATCGATAAAACATCAAACAAGGCTCGAAAATAGGGTTTACCCAAAACCGAGAACACAAGGGTCAGCAGCAAGGTGGGTGACCTCGACAAAGATGCGTGCGGGCTGGCTCGGTCGAGTGGTAGGCCTCAGAAGGGGGTAGGCGTGCGGTTCTGCCGTGGCTCGACAACGGATGTGCTGTTGTGCAGGCGAGTTGCTACGGGAGTGTGCTATAACTTGCGGCTGGGTGAGGGGCTGTTGTGCAGACGAGCCAGTGGGTTGTTGCTCGCATGCGTGAGCGGCTGCGCGATGAAGACAAGGGCAGTGAGCGTCGTTCCTCTCGTGGGCGAGCGGATAGGAGGAGCGAGCAATGCGTGCGAGGGACTGTTTGCGGCTGCGTCCATCGCTCAAAGGGCTGCACGTGGAGTGATGGCTACGGCGGGGCTGCTTGTGGCGTGAGCTAGGGATTGGGATGGCAAGGGCTACGACAGCTTAGACCATCGGTAAATGGAGCTTAGAGAAGAGGATGGGGATTCGGCCAAGAAGAAGATGAAGGGAGTGGGGTGTGGTCGGCTAGGGCTCAGGAGAATCAAAAAAACAATTTCCTCTTCTTTTTCTTATTTTTAAATCATTTAGGAATCCTCCAAATTGCCACTTGTCAAAAGTTTCCCCTTCGAATCCTAGCAACATCATATTTTTCTCTTATTTTCTGTTTTAATCCGAACGACCTCTAAACCTCCCAATAGCAACTCCCAATCTTGGAACCGGAAATCGAAACACAATTATCAACTCAACACAAGTCTGGAAACAACCCAAAACACTGGAAAATTACCAAACTACCCCTGAAGGCCAAATGACCAAAATGCCCCTAAAGGTTCAAACAGCCCTAACGGCCCAACCAAACAACTGAATAATCAACCGAACGTACCTGGAGAACCAGAATGAAAACCTGGGCCGTTACAGTAGGTTCCTTGCACCAATTTATTTCTTCTTCCCTAGTTGACACTACTTCTCTTTTTATTGTCGGAGGAGATCATCTAAGTGTTGGCTTTTTGGTCATCTCAAATTAATTAATTTTAACTAATTAATTAATTAATGTTTTGATGATAACAAACTTGAAATTTATTCACCAACAAATACAGTGTTTTGAAGTGTACATTTTGTAGAACTTGAAATAATAATTCAAACGCATTTTGAATTACTCAAATCAAAGTTAAGATGAAAAAGTTATGACCTAAAAGATTTTAAATGGTAAATCCCGACATGATAACGTAGCAAAAATTGGCCAATCCAAGAGCGACATGTGAAGCCTTGGATGTTTGACATTTGAGATTTCTTTTTGTGTTATAAAAAGTCATGGTAAAAGCAAAATAGAAAAGAAAAACAAATGTATCCATTATTATATTATTATTTGAGGATGTGTCTAACGGTAACTTTCTTAAAAGGGAAATAAAGTTATATATTGTTATACTACTTTTATGTGTTTGTCCAAATGTAACTTTTTGAATATTATAATATTATTATGCCTTGTGTCTAACGGTAACTTTTTGAATATTATAATATTATTATGTCTTGTGTCTAACGGTAACTTTTTTAATATTATAATATTATTATGTCTTGTGTCTAACGGTAACTTTTTGAATATATTATAATATTATTATGTCTTGTGTCTAATGGTAACTTTTGAATATTATAATATTATTATGCCTTGTGTCTAACGGTAACTTTTTGAATATTATAATATTATTGTGTTTTGTGTCTAACGGTAACTTTGCCTCTTCATGTTTATTTAAGCTTCATCTTCTCCACCAAATGTAGACACCAAGTTTCATATTTCTCAATCCTCCAAAATAAAGAAGTCTTCATTGTTGCTCTCTCCAAACTTTCAATTTTCATCTTATTCTTGAGAGAGAAATTATTGTATTGTGAGGATTTGAGTTGTGAGAGTTAAATTTGTAAAAATCCACTCTTTGAGAGAGTTTGTTCATCTTGATCTTACATTTCCAAATCATTGTACGGTTTTCTCTTGATCCATAAAAAGAGAGGTTGTAACGGTTTGATCTTGAGCCGTGGAAAAGGTCGGGTTTGTTCTTGATCCTGCAAAAGGAACGTTGTAACGGTTTGACTCTAAGCCGTGGAAAGAGTCTTCATTGTTTTAGTGGAATACCCAAGAGGAGCTTGGGGAGTGGAGTAGGTGCGCCAACCACTATAAATTCACGGTGTCAATTTCTCTATCCTTAACTTCTTTTATTTTTGAAATTAATTTATTGTTATATTATATTAATTGCTCTTATATGTTTTGTTTGGTTGTTATAATTTTATCTTACATATTCTTAACCAATCTTTATATTATAATTAAATAGGGTGCTTGAAATCGGTCTTTGATAATTTCTTATTTAATTTATATGGTATTCTTGGTTAAATTGAATGTTTAGTAAAAAGTAAATTCATTTGTTTAATTGGGCCCACATTAGGAAAACGTTTCATAAAGTTTAAAGAAACCCTATTCACCCCCCTCTAGGGTTGTCATACCGATCCTACAATTGGTATCGAGCGGTTGCTCTTTGGATAAAAATATTTTTCAAATATTATTTTGATACTTTTAGTATCTTATTAATATTTTGAAGAAATTATTTTAAAAGCTTAATTGCTAAGAGCTATGACAACTTTAAATTTTGAAAGTGATTCTAATGATAGACCTCCTTTCTTTGATGGTTTAAATTATAATGTTTGGAGAAATAGAATAAAGACTTTTATGCTTGGTATGGATTTTAATATCCTATATGTTTGTGAGCATGATTTGTCCAAATTAGAATTGAATATTGTGTTGCTCACTTTTAATGCTAAAGCTTTAAATATTATATATTGTGCATTAGATAGAAAAATATTTGATATAATTTCACATTTTGAATATGCATATGATGTTTGGAATTTTCTTGAAAACATGTATAGTGTAGAAAATTCTCCTTCTATTTCTAATGATTTATTTGATGTGAAGGAGAATTACAATTCTCAAAATCAAGAAATTATTCATGAAGTTGAAAAAGAGAAATGTGATAAAGCTTATTTATGCTTGATGGCTAATTCAACCAACGATTTCGAAGAGGAAAGCGATGAAGATGAGGTAACTCGAGAAACCTCTTTCTTACGATGAGTTATTTGATGCATTTGAAAGCATGCAACATGATTTAGAAAAACTTGTATCTAAATATGTCAAACTATCAAAGAAGTATAAAATTTTATCTTTTGAAAATAAGTCTTTGATAGATGAAAATGTTTATTTGAAAAATGGTGCAAATACTTTATTGTTGCATAGTGAGATTGATAGTTGTTGTGATGAGAAAAATCTCTTAGATGATAAAATTAAATCCCTTGAAAAAGAGAATGATGAACTCAAATCTTTATCTTGTGATTTGAAAATGGAATTAGATGATTTGAAAAATAAAAATGAGGAAATTGATTTTTGTTCATTGAAATTAAAAGAAGAAATTGCTAGCTTAAATGATAAAATTATTGATTTGGAAAATAGCAATACATCTTTAGAAAGTGATAAATTTTCTTTGATTGACAAAATTAAATTTCTTGAATGTGATAGTCTTGGTAAAATGATCTTTTGCATATGCTTAAAGAAAAAGAAATGATGGCTACTAAAGAACTTGAAATTGCAAAAGAATCCACTATAAAATTGACTATTGATGCTCAACAATTAGATAAAACTATTGACATGGATAAAGCTTTAAATGTGAAAAAGAGTTTAGGTTATGGGATTGAAAATCCTTCATCTAGCTCTAAGAATATTTTTGTTAAGGGTACTCCTTGTATGTCTAAAAGTGTTTTACCCCATGCGTCTAATTTGATTATTTCTAGTTTTGTGTCAAAGTATGAGAAAGTTAGAAAAATTAATGAGAATTCAACTTTTGTGCCTAGACAATTTCATACTAGATCTAAATGTGTTCATAATGAAAAATGTAATCATAAGTATGAAATAGATAGAGATTTACATGAAAAATCAAAATTTGTGCATAATTTTAGAAATACTAGACATGTGCATTCAAAATCTAAATTTATTCCAATATGTCATTATTGTGGAGTTAAAGGTCATATTAGACCAAATTGCTTTAAATTGAAAAATACTCCAAGAAAGAATTTCTTTGTGAAAAATCATTGTGTTAAAAAGAAATTCATGTCAAATGTTATTTGTTATTCTTGTGGAAAAATTGGTCATAAATTCAATACTTGTTATTTGCCAAAGTTGAATTTTAAATGTATTGGACCTAAAATGAAATGGATTCCAAAATCTATATTTACTAACAATGAAAGACCCAAAAGATGGGTACCAAAATCCTTTGATTGAACTTTCTTTGTAGGTGTAACTTTCAAGAAGCAATTGGTTGCTTGAACTTCAAATTTGAATTTAATTCAAATGGAGCAACAATTTTGGCTTGCTTGAAACCAATAAAGGAAAAGTTGCTTAGTTTGATAACTTATTTTTAATTTTGGAGATAAGTATTTTTGTTGGTATCTCATTATGGAAACTATATCTCATGAATGATTTAAATGTTTTAAATTAATTTCATTCTTTTTATTGATTATTGGGTTAAATGTCTTTAGTTAAAATGAATATATTTTTATTGCTTTATTTTCCATAAATTAGGTTATTTATTCTTTAAATGTTGTGGCAAATTATTTCCAAAATTATTCAAAATTTCTAATACCTTATTATTTTAATTATTGATACTATGGAAAAATATTGAATATCTATTTATGGTATTATTGTGATTTTTGGTTGATTGAACATATAATTCTTGAGAAATCTTATATTATGATAGTTATTGAAATGTGCTATTATTTTGATTGAAAGTGCTAATAGCTTTATTATACTTATAGTTCAATACTATTGTTGTTTTTTGAACATGAGCTATGTTTTGTGTCTTGATGATATTTGCTCTCTATAAATTTTTGTTGCCTTAGAAATTATTGAATATTTATTTGGCTTTTGTCTCATTATGTGAAGCATGTTATTAATCAAAGTTTAATTTTATACATTGCTTGTCTCATTTGAATAAAATGTTCTAAAAAAAAATGCTTCAAAAAAAGTTGTACAATTCTTTTTCATAGGGGGAGTATTTTATGAAATTGATCTATATTCTTGAATCCCGTAAGCATTTTATTCAAAATTATTTTTCTTGAATGAGATTTTTAATGAAAAATTTATAAATGGTTTATTTTGTGATAGTTTGAAGTTCAAAATTTTACTTTTATATTGTGTAAATTATTAATCTTGAATTTACTCAAATAGTTTTATCTACTCGGTGTTTATTTTTTATAATTAGAAGAATATTATTTGTTTTAAGGGCGAGTACTACTTTCTATGATAATTTTGATGTTGTTTTAACTCATAATCCTCTTATGCATATTGCTTATCTTTTTAGGGGAAGTTGTTGTTGTCTTTGAAGTAATTTCATAAAAATATTTATTTTATTGATTAATATCTTAAAATGTCTTTTTGCCCTTTATTAAGGGGGAGTATTAAATTGATTTCAAAAGGGGGAGAAATTAGTGATTATTTAAAAATGGGAAAATGTTTAGTTAAAAATCATCTCTATATTAGTTTTCTTATTTTTCCTTTTTTATTGATTCCAAAAGGGGGAGAGATAATAAGAAAAATGAAAGTATATTGATATTTTGTATGTTTGTTGATTGTGCATCTAGTTAATATCATATATCATACACCACTTTGAATTCATTTTTCTTGTATAGTTTGTCATCATCAAAAGGGGGAGATTGTTGGCTTTTTGGTCATCTCAAATTAATTAATTTTAACTAATTAATTAATTAATGTTTTGATGATAACAAACTTGAAATTTATTCACCAACAAATACAGTGTTTTGAAGTGTACATTTTGTAGAACTTGAAATAATAATTCAAACGCATTTTGAATTACTCAAATCAAAGTTAAGATGAAAAAGTTATGACCTAAAAGATTTTGAATGGTAAATCCCGACATGATAACGTAGCAAAATTGGTCAATCCAAGAGCGACATGTGAAGCCTTGGATGTTTGACATTTGAGATTTCTTTTGTGTTATAAAAGTCATGGTAAAAGCAAAATAGAAAACAAAAACAAATGTATCCATTATTATATTATTATTTGAGGATGTGTCTAACGGTAACTTTCTTAAAAGGGAAATAAAGTTATATATTGTTATACTACTTTTATGTGTTTGTCCAAATGTAACTTTTTGAATATTATAATATTATTATGCCTTGTGTCTAACGGTAACTTTTTGAATATTATAATATTATTATGTCTTGTGTCTAACGGTAACTTTTTAATATTATAATATTATTATGTCTTGTGTCTAACGGTAACTTTTTGAATATATTATAATATTATTATGTCTTGTGTCTAATGGTAACTTTTTGAATATTATAATATTATTATGCCTTGTGTCTAACGGTAACTTTTTGAATATTATAATATTATTGTGTTTTGTGTCTAACGGTAACTTTGCCTCTTCATGTTTATTTAAGCTTCATCTTCTCCACCAAATGTAGACACCAAGTTTCATATTTCTCAATCCTCCAAAATAAAGAAGTCTTCATTGTTGCTCTCTCCAAACTTTCAATTTTCATCTTATTCTTGAGAGAGAAATTATTGTATTGTGAGGATTTGAGTTGTGAGAGTTAAATTTGTAAAATCCACTCTTTGAGAGAGTTTGTTCATCTTGATCTTACATTTCCAAATCATTGTACGGTTTTCTCTTGATCCATAAAAAGAGAGGTTGTAACGGTTTGATCTTGAGCCGTGGAAAAGGTCGGGTTTGTTCTTGATCCTGCAAAAGGAACGTTGTAACGGTTTGACTCTAAGCCGTGGAAAGAGTCTTCATTGTTTTAGTGGAATACCCAAGAGGAGCTTGGGGAGTGGAGTAGGTGCGCCGAACCACTATAAATTCACGGTGTCAATTTCTCTATCCTTAACTTCTTTTATTTTTGAAATTAATTTATTGTTATATTATATTAATTGCTCTTATATGTTTTGTTTGGTTGTTATAATTTTATCTTACATATTCTTAACCAATCTTTATATTATAATTAAATAGGGTGCTTGAAATCGGTCTTTGATAATTTCTTATTTAATTTATATGGTATTCTTGGTTAAATTGAATGTTTAGTAAAAAGTAAATTCATTTGTTTAATTGGGCCCACATTAGGAAAACGTTTCATAAAGTTTAAAGAAACCCTATTCACCCCCCTCTAGGGTTGTCATACCGATCCTACAATTGGTATCAGAGCGGTTGCTCTTTGGATAAAAATATTTTTCAAATATTATTTTGATACTTTTAGTATCTTATTAATATTTTGAAGAAATTATTTTAAAAGCTTAATTGCTAAGAGCTATGACAACTTTAAATTTTGAAAGTGATTCTAATGATAGACCTCCTTTCTTTGATGGTTTAAATTATAATGTTTGGAGAAATAGAATAAAGACTTTTATGCTTGGTATGGATTTTAATATCCTATATGTTTGTGAGCATGATTTGTCCAAATTAGAATTGAATATTGTGTTGCTCACTTTTAATGCTAAAGCTTTAAATATTATATATTGTGCATTAGATAGAAAAATATTTGATATAATTTCACATTTTGAATATGCATATGATGTTTGGAATTTTCTTGAAAACATGTATAGTGTAGAAAATTCTCCTTCTATTTCTAATGATTTATTTGATGTGAAGGAGAATTACAATTCTCAAAATCAAGAAATTATTCATGAAGTTGAAAAAGAGAAATGTGATAAAGCTTATTTATGCTTGATGGCTAATTCAACCAACGATTTCGAAGAGGAAAGCGATGAAGATGAGGTAACTCGAGAACCTCTTTCTTACGATGAGTTATTTGATGCATTTGAAAGCATGCAACATGATTTAGAAAAACTTGTATCTAAATATGTCAAACTATCAAAGAAGTATAAAATTTTATCTTTTGAAAATAAGTCTTTGATAGATGAAAATGTTTATTTGAAAAATGGTGCAAATACTTTATTGTTGCATAGTGAGATTGATAGTTGTTGTGATGAGAAAAATCTCTTAGATGATAAAATTAAATCCCTTGAAAAAGAGAATGATGAACTCAAATCTTTATCTTGTGATTTGAAAATGGAATTAGATGATTTGAAAAATAAAAATGAGGAAATTGATTTTTGTTCATTGAAATTAAAAGAAGAAATTGCTAGCTTAAATGATAAAATTATTGATTTGGAAAATAGCAATACATCTTTAGAAAGTGATAAATTTTCTTTGATTGACAAAATTAAATTTCTTGAATGTGATAGTCTTGGTAAAAATGATCTTTTGCATATGCTTAAAGAAAAAGAAATGATGGCTACTAAAGAACTTGAAATTGCAAAAGAATCCACTATAAAATTGACTATTGATGCTCAACAATTAGATAAAACTATTGACATGGATAAAGCTTTAAATGTGAAAAAGAGTTTAGGTTATGGGATTGAAAATCCTTCATCTAGCTCTAAGAATATTTTTGTTAAGGGTACTCCTTGTATGTCTAAAAGTGTTTTACCCCATGCGTCTAATTTGATTATTTCTAGTTTTGTGTCAAAGTATGAGAAAGTTAGAAAAATTAATGAGAATTCAACTTTTGTGCCTAGACAATTTCATACTAGATCTAAATGTGTTCATAATGAAAAATGTAATCATAAGTATGAAATAGATAGAGATTTACATGAAAAATCAAAATTTGTGCATAATTTTAGAAATACTAGACATGTGCATTCAAAATCTAAATTTATTCCAATATGTCATCATTGTGGAGTTAAAGGTCATATTAGACCAAATTGCTTTAAATTGAAAAATACTCCAAGAAAGAATTTCTTTGTGAAAAATCATTGTGTTAAAAAGAAATTCATGTCAAATGTTATTTGTTATTCTTGTGGAAAAATTGGTCATAAATTCAATACTTGTTATTTGCCAAAGTTGAATTTTAAATGTATTGGACCTAAAATGAAATGGATTCCAAAATCTATATTTACTAACAATGAAAGACCCAAAAGATGGGTACCAAAATCCTTTGATTGAACTTTCTTTGTAGGTGTAACTTTCAAGAAGCAATTGGTTGCTTGAACTTCAAATTTGAATTTAATTCAAATGGAGCAACAATTTTGGCTTGCTTGAAACCAATAAAGGAAAAGTTGCTTAGTTTGATAACTTATTTTTTAATTTTGGAGATAAGTATTTTTGTTGGTATCATTATGGAAACTATATCTCATGAATGATTTAAATGTTTTAAATTAATTTCATTCTTTTTATTGATTATTGGGTTAAATGTCTTTAGTTAAAATGAATATATTTTTATTGCTTTATTTTCCATAAATTAGGTTATTTATTCTTTAAATGTTGTGGCAAATTATTTCCAAAATTATTCAAAATTTCTAATACCTTATTATTTTAATTATTGATACTATGGAAAAATATTGAATATCTATTTATGGTATTATTGTGATTTTTGGTTGATTGAACATATAATTCTTGAGAAATCTTATATTATGATAGTTATTGAAATGTGCTATTATTTTGATTGAAAGTGCTAATAGCTTTATTATACTTATAGTTCAATACTATTGTTGTTTTTTGAACATGAGCTATGTTTTGTGTCTTGATGATATTTGCTCTCTATAAATTTTTGTTGCCTTAGAAATTATTGAATATTTATTTGGCTTTTGTCTCATTATGTGAAGCATGTTATTAATCAAAGTTTAATTTTATACATTGCTTGTCTCATTTGAATAAAATGTTCTAAAAAAATGCTTCAAAAAAGTTGTACAATTCTTTTCATAGGGGAGTATTTTATGAAATTGATCTATATTCTTGAATCCGTAAGCATTTTATTCAAAATTATTTTTCTTGAATGAGATTTTTAATGAAAAATTTATAAATGGTTTATTTTGTGATAGTTTGAAGTTCAAAATTTTACTTTTATATTGTGTAAATTATTAATCTTGAATTTACTCAAATAGTTTTATCTACTCGGTGTTTATTTTTATAATTAGAAGAATATTATTTGTTTTAAGGGCGAGTACTACTTTCTATGATAATTTTGATGTTGTTTTAACTCATAATCCTCTTATGCATATTGCTTATCTTTTTAGGGAAGTTGTTGTTGTCTTTGAAGTAATTTCATAAAAATATTTATTTTATTGATTAATATCTTAAAATGTCTTTTTGCCCTTTATTAAGGGGGAGTATTAAATTGATTTCAAAAGGGGGAGAAATTAGTGATTATTTAAAAATGGGAAAATGTTTAGTTAAAAATCATCTCTATATTAGTTTTCTTATTTTTCCTTTTTTATTGATTCCAAAAGGGGGAGAGATAATAAGAAAAATGAAAGTATATTGATATTTTGTATGTTTGTTGATTGTGCATCTAGTTAATATCATATATCATACACCACTTTGAATTCATTTTTCTTGTATAGTTTGTCATCATCAAAAAGGGGGAGATTGTTGGCTTTTTGGTCATCTCAAATTAATTAATTTTAACTAATTAATTAATTAATGTTTTGATGATAACAAACTTGAAATTTATTCACCAACAAATACAGTGTTTTGAAGTGTACATTTTGTAGAACTTGAAATAATAATTCAAACGCATTTTGAATTACTCAAATCAAAGTTAAGATGAAAAAGTTATGACCTAAAAGATTTTGAATGGTAAATCCCGACATGATAACGTAGCAAAAATTGGCCAATCCAAGAGCGACATGTGAAGCCTTGGATGTTTGACATTTGAGATTTCTTTTTGTGTTATAAAAAGTCATGGTAAAAGCAAAATAGAAAAGAAAAACAAATGTATCCATTATTATATTATTATTTGAGGATGTGTCTAACGGTAACTTTCTTAAAAGGGAAATAAAGTTATATATTGTTATACTACTTTTATGTGTTTGTCCAAATGTAACTTTTTGAATATTATAATATTATTATGCCTTGTGTCTAACGGTAACTTTTTGAATATTATAATATTATTATGTCTTGTGTCTAACGGTAACTTTTTTAATATTATAATATTATTATGTCTTGTGTCTAACGGTAACTTTTTGAATATATTATAATATTATTATGTCTTGTGTCTAATGGTAACTTTTTGAATATTATAATATTATTATGCCTTGTGTCTAACGGTAACTTTTTGAATATTATAATATTATTGTGTTTTGTGTCTAACGGTAACTTTGCCTCTTCATGTTTATTTAAGCTTCATCTTCTCCACCAAATGTAGACACCAAGTTTCATATTTCTCAATCCTCCAAAATAAAGAAGTCTTCATTGTTGCTCTCTCCAAACTTTCAATTTTCATCTTATTCTTGAGAGAGAAATTATTGTATTGTGAGGATTTGAGTTGTGAGAGTTAAATTTGTAAAAATCCACTCTTTGAGAGAGTTTGTTCATCTTGATCTTACATTTCCAAATCATTGTACGGTTTTCTCTTGATCCATAAAAAGAGAGGTTGTAACGGTTTGATCTTGAGCCGTGGAAAAGGTCGGGTTTGTTCTTGATCCTGCAAAAGGAACGTTGTAACGGTTTGACTCTAAGCCGTGGAAAGAGTCTTCATTGTTTTAGTGGAATACCCAAGAGGAGCTTGGGGAGTGGAGTAGGTGCGCCGAACCACTATAAATTCACGGTGTCAATTTCTCTATCCTTAACTTCTTTTATTTTTGAAATTAATTTATTGTTATATTATATTAATTGCTCTTATATGTTTTGTTTGGTTGTTATAATTTTATCTTACATATTCTTAACCAATCTTTATATTATAATTAAATAGGGTGCTTGAAATCGGTCTTTGATAATTTCTTATTTAATTTATATGGTATTCTTGGTTAAATTGAATGTTTAGTAAAAAGTAAATTCATTTGTTTAATTGGGCCCACATTAGGAAAACGTTTCATAAAGTTTAAAGAAACCCTATTCACCCCCCTCTAGGGTTGTCATACCGATCCTACACTAAGTAGCCCCTTACCATCAACTTTCGACAAACCTTGAGGAAAAACTTGAAGTTTCGATTTCAGGAAGAGCTTGTGGTTGCTCTACAACTCGAAAAATACTCCATCTTCCCCAACACACTCAATAAGTACCTTCATTTATTTCTGGGAGCGTCTCTCTCTAAAGTTTAAAGAGAGAGACAACTCCATGTTTGTCATCTAATGTTCAATCCCTTTGTTGGAGATAACAAGAAGAATAACCCCGAACACTTTGAAGAACAAGTCTTCTCTAACTTGAAGATACATGAACTTCCCACAATCTGAGGGTGAGTCTCCCAATTCTAAGGCCAATCCTCCTAATTCTCCCAAAATGAGATCTCCAGTCAAAACATTGCATCTTTCTTAAATATTTAGAGATAGAACTTGTTTGTTTCAAGTTAGAACACATCTACATGTATGTAACAATCCGACCCAAAAATGGTCCTAAAGCCTAGGTTCTTACTCAGCATGCATGTAAACATATTCAAACATTTCAGAATTCCAGTTAAAACTTTAAAAACATCAATAGAGCGAGGAACATTAGAAACACTTTTCAATTAGTCCTGGCAAGTGATTTAACAAATTAAAACATCCAAAATAGCTTTAAGCAACAAATAACAAAGTTCCCCTATGGACTCCATATCCAACTACATGCTGAATAACAAATGCAATATAAACATGATAGAGGGTCGGCAACTCCCATGATCATGCAGCTCCCTCCGCTAGCTGTCCCGGTGCTATCCTAAGTTACCTGGTGGAAAAACCACAGAAAATAAGGTTGAGTACAAAGCATACAGTAAGAATCCTCAACTGAGGTACAATACGATACATTAATCATCTAGCATACATGCAAATAGGTACCAACATAGATCTTTACTCAACGAGTTAACGGGGCAAGTCTGGAATCCTCGAAAGCCTCTTACTTTCGGCTTAAAGATTGGGTCTCCTAACCAATCCCAAAGGACATCCTCGAGGGTCTTTCTCCCTCGGCCAATTGACCAACTCAAAAGCTTATCCCAATTAGATGCCAAACACCCTCTAGGGTCTTTCTCCCTCTGCCAAATGACCAACTCAAAAGCTGATCCCAAATAGGTGTCCTCGAAGGTCTCTTACCATCGGCTATTCAATTAATTAGACAACGGGAGATTACCCGAAGTCTGGCTCTAAACTGAAATGGAAGTGGTGTACTCACGAACATTAGCCTAGAGGAACTTTCCGAACCTGCGACTAACGCGTGTGTGAGCACACTGCATGCTGCTGCAAACCGACATAAATGTGGGGGCCTAGGGACAAACTACACAGTCCAGGTACGTATGTCTAATGACTCAGAAGCGGTGTCACTGAACTACAGTAGTGTGAGGCCCTCGACACTCATCTATAGCAGCCTGTACCACCGACCTGAAGCTAAGAACCGGCCAAGGCAGGCTTACACCGTTGGCTAGGTGCAGCTCTAGCAAGCTACAAACAAGGCTTATGCCAATGCAAAAGCTAATCCGCATCTGCTGTCAGGGTGGAAGCAAAGTACATTATGCTTCGCATTGAATCCCGACCATTGGGGATAAAGTAAGTTATGTCCGCTCTCAGCCTCTAGATGATGACAACCTGGCAATTCTATCTAAGAATTCAGAGTAAAGGATTCCTGACTAAACAAACATGCTCAACAGTACAAACACATAGCCTAGCATGATACTACGAACTTAAAGCAGGAACCACAGAACATGCTGGAAAGACAAACCTAGCATGGCACTAACATGTAGAAACAAAGGTAAACATGTTAGCAGAAATCAATCAACAAGCAGTCCTATGCACTAACATGCTCATAACAATCACATGCATACATGGTACAATCATGATAATATCACAGGGTCCACACAACCCCGGTAAGAAATCCTCACCTGGAAATAAGTAGACAACAATCACAACAATAATCAAAGACCCTTGAGCTGCGAAATCAACCCAAACAACCTAAGCAATTAATGGAGTCAACCCACATTAAATTAACAAGCTAAGCAACTAGGTCACGAGAAACAAAGGATTCGGGAAACTACCCGAACAAAGGGGACAAACTCGGCAGTAAGGGGACACACGGAAGGATCAAGGGCTGACCTCGGAGCGAACAAGGCTGGCTCAGTGAGGGCGACACAGCTGCTCGCGGGCACGCGTGCTGGCGTGCGCAAGGATGGCAAACAGGTTGGGCGAGAGGCCGTCCTCGGCAAGGCTTGTAGGGGCTGCGGCTGCGGGCTGACGAAGGCATCGCGAAGGCTACTGCTCGCTGGTCGCGTGGGCGGGCGAATCGACGTGCAGCTAAGCTCGATCAGACTGGACGGATTGCTGCTGCGGAGCGTGCAGTTCGCGTGGGCTAGACAATGTGCTTGCCGACACGATCGGCATAGAAGTTGATAGGTTGGCCATAAGCCCATCGAGAGACGTGAGTCTACTGCGAAGAAAGTTGATGGTGGTGCTGTAGGAACGGATGACAAGGAGACTACTCACCATCATCCGTGCCAATTCCATTTATTCTTTTTATTAGGAGTCGTTATAGTATTTAGACATTATTCTAGTCGTAATAAAATTGTCTGATTTAAACTTCTATTTGATGTTCATGTATATATTTATATATATATATATATATACAAATAACACTCTCTATTCATACTTAATCATCATAACTCCTATAACACACACATATATATATATATGCGTCGATTAGCTGCCCACACATGTACCTTGAAAAGAATCGGAAGAGGAATCGCATGTTTTCCTAGTACGCTACTTTAGGATTGACTGAACAGTTGTTCATCATTTAGGGCATTAGGAATAACCCACTACTGCTTACGTTGCCCTGTGCTTAGTATGGTCTTCGCAGCAGAAGCTGGTTCACTCATAAATCATGAGTCACTGAAGTGATAATTGTTAGGGAAGTAAGGCATTCACTGGCTAGTCCACACTCTTAGCATTTTCTAGGAATACATAGTTAACATTACTCATTGCATGCATTTTATGTCTCCATTTTGTCTTAGCGCATTAAACAAACAAAACCACTTATCATATACATTCTATTTTACTTTTCGCACGACTCTAACTTAAGTGGTATTTACTCTAGACATCAATCGATGTGGGATCGATAAAATTATATACTTATTACTTGTTGCAATTGCCGACCGAGTATACTTGGGCGTATGTGATTCTTATTGCATTCGCATAAACATTAGTTACTGTTCAATATATTAGCAGTGGAACGCAAGGTCAAGTTTTTGGCGCCTTTGCTGAGGATTGATTATTTAGAGTTAATATACTTAGGAAGGAGTAGTTCTTAATTGTTTAAAGATTAAATTCTTTTTTATTTCAGGGAAACGTGAAGTACGAATTAGTTTGATCAACAGGGAAAAGAGTCCCAAAGAAATTCATCACCACGACTAATTAATGAAGCCTACTTAGTTTACTAATCAGCAATGGACGCAATACTATATTCCGCACTATTTACACAACTTACAGAAACAAGGCTATGTGGAGGAGTTTAAGAGAGCACATCTTCGTACAAATGAAATTTTCCAGTCGCAATATTGGGAAGACAATAGCAATTTCTATCAGCAACAGTTTAATTGGCAAGGAGATTTGTTATACGTGGGATTCTAGTAGTCATGAACCTAGGAATCACATGTATACTTCTGGGCAGTCTCTGATGGATATGACTGCAGAGGAAGAAGAACAGCTAAGGAGAACACGATGGTTGAGGGACAATGGTTACATATCAGAACCTCAGCAACCCCATAACACAAACCAGTACTCTCTGCAGGAACCAGAGGGAACCAATGGAGCAAGCAGTAGGCAAGTAGAAGGATCATATCTAGAGGTCGACATACTTAACGAGGAGGCATTGGATTTGCTCTATGAGAAAGATCTCACATGAGAGGATTTTCGATCAGCCACTATAGCCAAAGCACAAAAGGCCAGGGAACTATAGCTTGTAGAAATAGAAAGAGAGCAGGAGCGACAATACAGGGAACAAGAAAAGCTTGGGCAAGGTTCGCCACCCCAACAGCCTCAAAATCACATGAAACAGAAGATGTTGAAGTTAATAGTGAAAAAAGTTCCATGAACGATGTTGAAAAGACGACTGAAGGTGTAAACAGCCAACAACGTGTAGAAGCAAGTATGCATCAACCCGAAAGGGAAGATGTGGACTCTTTCCATCTGTAGGAAGAAGAATATAACGTTGAAAACCTCAATTTTCCATTAATGGTAACTGAGCTCTTCTCGTTAACAACAGAGCACACATAGTAGGAATTGATTCGTCGAAGCAGTGACACATGGGCAATTCAACCAAGTTTACGCATAATTTACATCCTATCAGTCCTGTATATGATAGAAGTTCTACGCATTAAGGCGCATGGAGAAGAAAGGTAGGAGAAAGCGGCTAAAGATGGTGTTGCCCCCAAAATCATAATATGTCCAAAGCATGGATTAACTATGCTGGACAGAATTTGCGCAAAAATTATGCCCAGATCTGCTTATTAGCTTTCCTGGAATGCGAAAGTTCGGTATCTCTAACTTTGCGCACAACATTTATTTGCCTTTTAGAAAATTTTATTTTATTTCGTAATTTTAGGAATTATTTCTAATTTCTGAATTTTGCATTTTTATAGTTTTTCATTTAGTAAGGAATTGGAAAGAAAAATTTGAGATACTTTCCTTGAACATTAATTGTTTTCCTTATTCGAGGATTCTGAATTAAATACTTAGCCTCTATATAAACTCGGTCTGAGGAAACTCGATCACCGCACTCAAAACTTGTCTTATCCAAAAGTTAAACATTTTTCATCCTTCTCAAATGGCCTTAAGCAACGCTCTACACCATAAGGATCAAAAGGGTGAAAGGAGAATGAAACAAGGTGCAGCAGAACCTGCTGACGCCAGCTATGCTGCATTACTAAAGAAGAGGTTTTAGAAAGATCAAGGATGGCCAAATGCATTCATGATCCAGGTTACTTTCCAAAAGATAGATAGCTTAGGTTGGGGAAGTCTAGCCACACCAAGATTAGACGCAAGACAAGATTGGGTATGCCAATTTTATGCAAATCTGAATGAAGAAGTACTAGCATTCTCAAGAGTCAAGAGTCAGCTGATTGAATACTGAGAAGCTGTATGGAATAAGGCCTTAGCAGCACCAGATGCACCAAGATCATTTCTTCATTATTTGATCAACTCCTCCCGTAGAGCAGCTGAAAGAAGGACTATCAGTAATAGGAATAATGGGAGCAGAATGGAATGATCTAACATCGATAAAAAAGCAAATGATTCGAGAAGATCTGCAAGAATGGCTAAAGATAATAAATACTGCACTTCTTCCATAAGCAAATAAGGTGCTAATCCGGAAAGATCAAGTTATGCTACTAGTATCAATAACCCCACTACTACTTACGTCGCCATGTGCTTAGTATGGTGTTCGCAGCAAAAGATGGTTCACTCATAAATCATGAGTCAGGGAAGTGATAATTGTTAGGGAAGTAAGACATTCACTAGCTAGTCCGCACTCTTAGCATTTTCTAGGAATACATAATTAGCATTACTCATTGCATGCATTTTATTTTTGCATTTTGTCTTATCGCATTAAACAAAACAAAACCACTTAACATATACATTCTATTTTAGTTTTCACACGACTCTGACATAAGTGGTATTTACTCTAGACTTCAGTCTCTTTGGGATCGATGAAATTATATACTTATTACTTGCTGCAATTCCCGACTGCGTATTCTTGCACGTAAGTGATTTCTATTTCATTCGCATAAGAATTAGTTACTATTCAATATATTAGGAGTGAAATTGCGAGGTGATGCATCCTTGCTTCGACCTTAAGGAAATCAAAAGCTGCATGTTGTTACCCTCGACTAAATCATGACTTCAAATATCAAGGTCTGTGGAAAGGCTATCAGGGGTAAAAAGGTTAATGAGCATCAAAATTTTCGAAGTTCGACACCTCCAGGATGTGGGACTAGGAAGTTATCAGCTGATGAGCAGGACTAGAAGTTGGAGAAAATTCACTTCAACGACAGACCAGAAGTGAGAAGTTCCTCGGGAGAACAGAGGAAAGGAGGAAAAGTCTTGCATATTTTATTATGCTGAATAGTGATGAAAACACTCCCAGAGCCATAGAACGATTAGAATTGATGGACAAGGTTGAAGAGAACCACCCTCAGCTTAGGAAAAGACAAGGAGAAAAGGAAAGTGCAAAGATGGAGCCAGAGGAAGACAAAGATGAATTTATAGAAGAGGATCCAGAAGAAGTTGAACCATGCGAGGACGAAGAGAATAACTCCCCCAACAAAGCTGAAGTATTTAATGATAAGGAGCAACAACAATTATGGTTTAGCAGCATTCAAATTCATTCTATGAGGGCCTGTGTTGCCGGCAATTCAACAATTACAGCCGAGCATGGAGATAGAGTCAGAAGAGGTGTGACTTTCGCATCTATCATTGCTGAGGCTAAGTTTATCGCATTGGAAATAAGGGATTTAAGCGCAAAATTGGATCAAAGATATCTGATGATATTAAAGCCACGATTAATCATTTGGGATGGACGTAGTACTTTCATCCAATAATGAACGCAAGAACAGAGTGGGTGCGACAATTCTATGCAAACTTAAACCAAGAAATACCATTATTCTCAAGAGTAGATGGGCAACTAATTGATTGGCGAGCAACCGCATGGAATAAAGCTTTGGCAACACCTAATGTTCCTGCAACATTCTGCCAGTAGTTGATCAACTCTCCAACCGCAAAGAAAATGCAAGACAGCCTATCACTAATCGGAATAGTAGGAGCGGAATGGAATCATCCAACATCAGTACAACCATACATGATTTGGCTGCGGATTATTAAGACAACATTTAAACCTTCAACCAATAGAGCACTAATAAGAAGGGATCAAGCAATGCTGCTTTCTATAATAAAGCTCGAAATGCATATCAACCTGCGAAAGATTCAAGAAATGCAAGTGTAGGAATGCACTATTGAAATGCGAGAATGTATAGATTATCCCTTTGCAATTATTACACAGTAATGTGCCGATTAGGGCGTCAGGCCGCAATGTGGTGACAAAACAATGAGAATATTCCCATCAAGGGAAGATGAAGCAGCGTAAAGTATGGGAAGTGGAACCATAATGACTGTTGCCAGATTAGCACGAAAGATAGGCAAGCTCTATGAAATTACACAGAGATATCTGACTTATGTGAGGGAGAGAGATGAGTTATCGATGCTTAACATGATAAAAATGGGAGATTGCTCTGAATGGCCTGAAATTCCAAAACAAATATTGAATTCGGAGCAAGATAAAGGCAAGCTAGGCAGCGACCTTACGACAACTTAGAAGGAAGTCTCGTTCTTCTCAATATTTTGAAGATCTTATTTCCCTTTCGCATGCATTTCATGAGTAGTCATAGCTTTACTTGGATATGAACATACATTTCATTCTAGGATGCAATTTGTTTTATTTCCCTTTTTAATTTTTATAAAAATTCTGTAATTTCATTTCCCTTTGAAAGTTTAACTAAGCATGATTATCGCAAAACTTAATTTAAAGGAAAATATAATTTCAATTAGAAGAATTCTTAAGTTCCCTTAGATTCAAAACTAGCATCAGAATAGTCCTTATCATGAATGACAGAAAGAACTAAAAATTTGCAAGGAAGTCTTAGAGCTTGAGATAGAGTAGAGCAATCGCAGTAATATCTAAGTTTGGGGGAACTAAAGCCTCACCTTCATTGAGGGTGTTGGCTCTCAAAATATCAACACACAATAATAGAAAAAAGAAAATATGGTTATTGGAAGGGTGATGACGTGGCTTGGGTTGGGTTTCGCCAATGCGAAACTATGAATGTAATTCAGCGGAATGTGTGAAGGTATTTCGCCAAGATTGTGCAAGTATACACAAGTCTTGTTGTAGCAAGTTTTAACTTAAGTAAAGGTCATTCTCCATAGGGACTTCTGAAGTGTCATATTTGTTTTCATGCGAGAGCAGAAAGTAACAAGTATGATAAAAAGAAAATTGTGTGATGTAATGCACAAGATTAACATGATATGCTATCAATTTGATTAAGTATCGGAAGGGTCAGGTCTTCAGGGCTTCGCTTAGGCGAAGCAACTAGCGAGAAACTTCACCAATCGTGTGTAAAGACCCAGGTTTTCATCCCGGTCTTCCAGGTATGCCCTAGGGGTATTTTGGTAATTTGGTCGGGCCGTCACGGCCGTTTATGTCTTTTTCCAGTTGCTAAAATTATTGGATGGGTTTATGTAGGTTTTTGAGGCTTTGTGGATGGGTTTGAGCAAGGATAGATGCAAAAGTAAAATTAAAGGAAAATTGTGTTGCAGCTGGGATTCGAACCCGGGTCTCCGGGAAATCCTATGTGGATGCGTGCCAGATGAGCTATTGAGAGCTCTTGTTGCTCTTTTCGCGACATATCTTGGTTTGCCTTGGTTCCTTGGAGTTTTGGTGCAATTGGTTAAATGAAAAAGAAATTAGGTTTTTGTTCTCTCTTCTCCAAAACTCTCCTTGCCGTCCAAGCTTGTTCTCCCTAGCTCCCCAAGCCGATTTTCATCCCCTTTCCAGCTCCGTAGTTCGATCGTCATTTCGGGTAAGTTTCTTCGTCTCTTCGTCTTCTCCGATTTGGATTCTTGCTGGCCGAATGTAAGAAGAAGAGCTTGTGTGTGTGTGTGTGTCTTGTGCAGCCAGCCGAGGGAAGCCCAGCAGCCGAGCCAGAGGGCCTAGCACGCCCAGATCGCCATTGCAACATGCCCAGGTCACCGTTGCAGCCCGCCCAGATCGCCATCCCCGTCGTTCCCTGTCGCGCGCAGCAGCAGACGCCAGGCAGCCCAGATCACCCGTCGCAGCTGCCGTTCGCCCGCGTGCGTCCTCGCTCCGTGCCGCTCGCTCGAGCGCCTGCCGTGCTCAGCCCGCGCCCCAGCGCCTGTTCGTGTCGCAGCGCGCTCTGCACCCCAACGTCCGTCGCGCTCGGCCCAGCGCCCAACACCGTGCCATCGCTTGTCCAATAGCGCAGCCAATTGCACCACCACGCCCAATTTCGCCCCACCCCGTGTCGTCGTCATGCCGTGTGAGTGCCCCCGAGCTGAGCCTACTTGTTTTATTATATTTTAGGCCTATGGATTGTGATTATTTCTATGTTTGTTAGGTTCTCGTTAGCTAGCTCGGGTTTGATCGCAGCTTAGGATTTTGTGTGTAGAAGCCTCTTGACCAAGGTAAGGATTTCTTATCGGAGTTGTGTGGGCCCTGCGATATTATATGTGATTGCTGTTTGTATGCTTGTTTTTTATTATCAGCATGTTTAGTGTTAGATGCTCTGTTCTGAATTCCCGACTGGCATGATTTCTTATGTTGTATCTCATGTTATCCCATGCTAGGTTGTTCTGTTCTGGCATGCTCGTTATCTGTTCTTGCTTCATAGTATCATGCTAGGTTCATTGTATCTGTTGAGCACGTATTGGATTGTTTGTTGTTGATGTTATAGCTTAGAGTCCAGATAGGTAGCATCGTCCGGGCCAGAATGCATAAAGTATCGTGCATCCATGGCAGGGACGCACGAGGTAATACTCCATCCCTGGACCCCGTTAGGGTTTAGATAACCCTATCGGTAGGCCATGCAATCTTGGGTGAGGGTGGCAGTCTGTGCGATGCCATAACGGTCGGGATGATGACTTGGCAATGCCTAGTCTTCGGCAGCCGGCACGTCCTCAGCGTGTTCAGCAGTAGCCCTTGATTGCCACCTGTTAGGGCAAGGACGGCTTCCTGGTGTAAGCCTACCACGATCGATTCCTTAGCCTCAAGTGCGGTGGTTCAGGCTGACATAGTTCACGTGTCGAGGTCTCACACCCCTATGTCAGTGACACCGATCCAGAGATTTAGTTAGGCATGGTGGTCGGACTGGGCGACTTACCACTAGACACAGCAACCCCTAGAGTCTGCGGTGGCATGCGGTGCGCGCATACGCTCATTACTGATCTTGATCGGAGAGCTCCTCAGGATTGTGAGCCAGTGCACCTTTCGTATCGACAGTAGACAGGCTGAGGCCGAGACTTGTTTCTCGTATAGGGCGTATTGTGTGGTGGTTTTTCTGGACTAAGACCCTGAGTTGGCATCCGAGGCTTATATGCGGATTTAAGCTATGTGCTCTATTCTGTGTTTATATTCATAGCTTGCATATCTTTCGGCTAGATGACCATGTATATCGTATTGTACCCCGGTTGGGGATTCTTACTGAGTAATTCGTTACTCACCCTTATTTTGTGGTTTTCCACAGGTAACCAAGGTGCGAGACAGGATGGCTGAAGGAGGAGCTGTGATCATGGGAACCTGCTGTTGTCTCTGATTTTTTTATATTATGACTCTTTGCCTTTTTATTTCCTCTAGATGCATGTAGCCGGGCACGGAGCCCTAGGATGTTTTCTAAAATGTTTTTTTGTGGATTCCAGCATTGTTGTAACTGAAAAGGTTTGAATGTTTTTAATAAATCTCTGATCAGAGTAAACTTTTGGAAACGTATTTGTCTTGAAACAGGTGCTTGGAGACAGGGACAGGTTTCAGTAAACTGTATTGATTTCTGGATTGAATGTTGAATGTTTTAGTTTTAATTGGAATCCGAAAACATACCTGCATATTGTCCTTTACTTTGAATGCATGCATTGAGGTAAAGGCCCATTTAGATCCCCTTTTGGGTCGGGTCTTTACAGTTGGTATCAGAGCTCAGAGTCATAGATTTTGTAGACTGACCTCTTGTTGTAGGTCGTTTTCCCATGATCACCAACACTCCGACAGTCATCAGGTACGCCTAAGTTTTCTGTTTTTAGAAAAGGGTTAAGAATTTACAATACTTTTCATCTAGTGTATGCCTTGTTTAGCGTTGTGGAGCGGAGACGAGCAGGTTCTGACTCGTTGTTGGTTTGGGTCCTGAGCACCATCATGCCAACTTCCTGTAGTGTAAGATGTATGTTTGTAGCTTGTCAGGGTATCTAGATAGATTCAGATACCGCTGGGACACCGTCCCAGAGAGAGGCAGAGATTAGACTCCGTAGGCCCTTGCGGTGTGGCCCAGCTGTTAATTTCCCCTAGAGAGAGGGTGGAGGTGTTTTGCCCTGGAGTACCACTCCAGGAGAGGAGTTAGCTTTGGCTTTTGCTCATGTTGATGCTTGTGGAGCAGGTCCTAGAGTGGACTAGCCTGGGTAGTTTAGGTGTGGATCTTGAACCTTAGTAGATTGTTTGATTGCCCAATGAGTAGCTGCAGAGTTGGTAGCCTTCGAGGAGGTTGCTGAGACGTCTTTGTTCTCTTGTAAAGTGTTGTTGTTTTGCAGCCAGTAAGTCGGAACCCTGTGGTTAAGGGTGCAGCGAGTAGTGTACCCATCGAACGTGATCCGTTGGTGGTTTCCCTAGTTGTCTGGTAGAGTTGAGCTGTAACGACCCAGGTTTTTCTTCCCGGTCTTCCAGGTATGCCCTAGGGGTAATTTGGTAATTTGGTCGGGCCGTCAGGGTCGTTTGTGTCTTTTCCAGTTACTAAAATTATTGGATGGTTTTATGTAGGTTTTTGGAGGGGTTTGTGGTTTGGTTTGAGCAAGGTTTGATGCAAAAGTAAAAATAAAGGAAATTGTCTTTGCAGTAGGGGGTTTGAACCCGGTCTCCCCGGGAAGCTTGTAGAGATGTGTGCCAATTGAGCCATTAGGTGCTCTTGTTGTTCTTTCTCAAGATCACATCTTAGTTAACCTTGGATTTTGGAGTTTTGGTGCATTTGGTTAAATGAAATAGAATTAGGTTTATTCCATCTTCTTCTCCAAATCTCCTCTTGGCCGCACAAGCTCTCCCTCTCCATAGCCCTTGCCGATTCTTCAACCTTGCAGCTCCCTTGGATCGTTCATGTAACGACCCAGGTTTTTCTTCCCGGTCTTCCAGGTATGCCCTAGGGGTAATTTGGTAATTTGGTCGGGCCGTCAGGGTCGTTTGTGTCTTTTCCAGTTACTAAAATTATTGGATGGTTTTTGTAGGGGTTTGTGGTTTGGTTTGAGCAAGGTTTGTTGCAAAAGTAAAAATAAAGGGGTTTGTCTTTGCAGTGGGGTTTGAACCCGGTCTCTGAAAGCTTGTAGAGATGTGTGCCAATTGAGCCATTAGGTGCTCTTGTTGCTCTTTCTGCATCACATCTTAGTTAACCTTGGATTTTGGAGCTTTGGTGCATTTGGTTAAATGAAATAGAATTAGGTTTATTCCATCTTCTTCTCCAAATCCCCTCTTGGCCGCACAAGCTCTCCCTCTCCATTGCCTTGCCGAATTCTTCTTCCCTTGCATCTCCTTGGGTTCGATCATCATCATTCCGGGTAAGTCTTCATCCTCTTCATCTCCTCATTTGGTTTTTGATGCTGGCCGAAGGTAAGATGTAGTGTGTGTGTGTGTTTGTGTTGGTTGCAGCCAGCCGAGAGGAGCAGCCATCATCGCCGGCCAGCTCGCACGCCCAGATCTGTCGAAGCAGCCCTGCCGCACGCCAGATCCGCCTAGCAGCCTTGCCGTTCGTCCAGCGAAGACGCCGCCTCAGTAGTCGCGCCGCCCAAAGTCGAATCGCGACGCCGGATCGCGCCAAAGCAACGGCAGCTTTCAGATCGTTGTTCGTCCTCGCCGATCGCTCGCCACGCCCGGGAGGTCCTCGCCAGCGCCGCGCGCGTCGGCCGCGTCTGCGCATCGCCCCGCGCGCACGCCCTCGCCGTGTCCGCTTGCGAATCGCTCGCCGCCCAAGCCAGCCCGCGCAGCGTCTGCGTCGCTGCCGCCGCGCCGGCGCCGCGCGCCGCCGCCAGACGTTCGCGCGCGCGCGTCCTCCTCGCTGAAGCTCGCCGTGTCCGCGCATCGCGCGCCAGCGCCGCGCGCGCCTTCGCCAGACGCGCTCGCTGCGCGCGTCCGTGTCGCCATGCCATGCCGTGCAGCAGCAGCGGCGGCGCCCGACCTGCTGCGTGCCGGCTCGCCCGAAACTCCAAACTCGTGTCGCCGTGTGCGCGTGAGTCCCCGCAAATGAGCTTGTCGTTCTATTGTTGTTTAGACGTTTTAGATGCTTTGATTATTATTGGTTTGCTAGGTTCCCGTTCGCTAGCTCGGGATTGTTCCGCATGACTTAGGATTTGTGTGTAGAAGTCTTCCACCAAGGTAAGGATTTCTTACCGGGGTGTGTGGACCTGCGGTATATTTGTGATTGTTGTTTTGTATGCACATGTATGATTACTAGCATGTTTAGCCCTAGGTGCTCGCTTGAATTCTGATCGCATGAACTCTTGTATTGTTTCTCATGTTATCCCATGCTAGGTTGTTCTATTCTAGCATGTTCGATATCTCTGTTCTTGCTTCGTAGTATCATGCTAGGTTCTTTGTATCCGATGAGCACGTATTGGACCGCATTGATTGAATCGTTATTATTGTTAAGGTTTAGAATTCGGGTAGATAGCATCATCCGGGCCGATGCATAAAGTATCTTGCATCTATGGCAAGGACGTTCGAGACAAGCTTCTCGTCCTTGGACCCCGTGAGGGATTAGCTATCCCAACCGTAGGCCCGGCAATCTTGGGTGAGGGTGGCAAATCATTAATTGCCCCAATGGTCGGGATGATGACTTGGCATTGCCTCGTCCCGGCGATCGGCACGTCCTCGCCGTGTTCGGCCGTAGCCCTTGATTGCCACTGTTAGGGCAAGGACCGCTTCTCGGTGTAAGCCTACCACGACCGGTTCCTTAGCCTCAGTGCGGTGGTACAGTGACATAGTTCACGTGTCCGTGTCTCACACCCCTATGTCGGTGACACCGATCCGAGATTTAGTTAGGCATGGTGGCCGACACACAGGCGGCTTGCCACTAGACCCGGCACCCCGAGTTTGCGGTAGCATGCGCGTGCGCGCTTACGCTCATTACAGCGCCGATCGAGAGCTCCTCGGGATCTTGAGCCGCGCACCTTTCGTATCGACGATGAAGCGGTGAGGCCGGACTTGTTCCCGTATAGCGCGTTTAGTGTGTTGTGGTATTTTCCGGACTAAGACCACGAGTTGGCATCCGAGGTCCAAGTGTGGACTTAGCTATGTGCTCCGCTCTGTGTTTGTACTCATAGCTTGCATACATTCTTCTAGATGATCATGTATATCGTATTGTACCCGGTTGGGGATTCTTACGGTAATTCGTTACTCACCCTTATTCTGTGGTTTTCCACGGGTAATCAAGGCGGAGACAGGATGGTCAAGGAGGAGCTGTGATCATGGAATCCTGCTGTCATCTCCGATTATTCTATTTTATTTATCATGACTCTTGACTTTTGTTATTTCCCTGAATGCATGTAGACGGGCATAGAGCCCCGTGGATGTTTTCTTACGTTTTATGGATTCCAAAGATATTTGTACTTGTGGATTGTTTTAATGGTTTAAATAAATCTCTGATCGTGAGTATGCTTTTAGAAATGTATGTTTTGGTTGTTGAATGTTTCTGCTTTTTACTTGGGATCCAAATGTATTTTTCATAATGTCTTTTATTTTCACTACATGCATTGGGGTAAAGGCCCATTTAGAGCCCCTTTTGGGTCGGGTCTTTACATTGGTATCGAGCTCGAGTCATAGATTCTCAGAGACCCGACCTTTTGTTGTAGGTCGTTTTTCCATGATCACCAAACTCAGGCGATCATCAGTACGCCTAGATTTATTGTTTTAGAAAGGAAAAGGGTTAAGAATTTACAATACCTATCATCTAGTGTATGCCTTGTTTGGTGTTGTGGAATGGTGACAGTGTGTTTTTGATTCGTTGTTGGTTTGGATGTAGATCGCCAAAGATGCTACCATCCCCGCATCGAGAGAGAGGTTCGAGAGCGGTCGAGGTATCGGGATCGGATCTCGATCTCGCAGGACATCGTCCCAAAGCCGACATCGATGGCATTCCACCAAAGAGCGGCTCCTCCCGTTACGCCTAGAGCGGCGTTGAGGCGATCGAGCGCCGTGTGATCGCTCCTGGAGCGAGTTTGCCGAGTCTATGAGGGCTTTTATGGTCGACATGTTGAGTGACCAGAGGGAGAGACCTGAGCCTTGTTGGCGTACCAGGCGGAAGAGTCCCGAGCCCGGATCGAGCGGTGACTCGATTGGTTCAAAGAGAGCTCAAGAGCACCTCCAGCTCCTCGGAGCAAGTAGCCCCAGAGGCGATATGGCGAGAGGTGCCGAGGAATTGGGTAGGTGGTGAAGGATTTTGTGAAGTGGAAGCTTGAGAAGTTTGATGCCACCGGTGATGCGTTAGCGGCGGCCAGTGTGGATTGCCCATTTGGAGTACACCTTCCCGATCATGGTGTGCCCCGATATTCGAGAGGCCGAGATGTGCGGCTCATGTGCCGAGGCACAAATGAGATGGTGGTGGGAGTCCACCTTGAGCGAGAGACCACCGGGTCTCCACCCGCTACTTGGGAGTTCTTCAAGGCCGAGTTCAAGGTAAAGTTCATCGGTGATGAGGCTCGGGAGAAGATGGTGGAGCTCTTCCGAACCTCAAGCGGGGTTCGATACCATTGAGGAATATGAGCGCAAGTTCTCGTGAGTATGGATATTTTGCTCCTCGCTTGATTGCCACCCCGGAGTGAAGATTCGAAGTTCATATCCGGATTGAGGCAGGTGTTTCCCGAGATGTCGTGGCTCGTGCCCCCGACACTTATGCTAGGGCCGTCCAGATTAGCCACG
The DNA here is from genome assembly GCA_036507275.1 of Sicyos edulis. Taxonomy (NCBI): domain Eukaryota; kingdom Viridiplantae; phylum Streptophyta; class Magnoliopsida; order Cucurbitales; family Cucurbitaceae; genus Sicyos; species Sicyos edulis. The sequence continues at coordinate 12,902,474 of CM071856.1, read as the reverse complement.
ATCTATAATGGGAAGTATCCCACTTGCCGGCGGGTTGTTGCCGCTCTGTTCGGCCCCCGTCCCAGGCAGTGTGGGGCGTAAGAGGAAGTTTGACTTTCGGGAGGCGGCGCAAAGCGCGCCAAGGGCGATTCGCACGAGATCTGCGGAGAGCTCGGTCCGTTTCAGCCCGGCCGCGCAGGAGGACCCGTGCGATTTCCGCTTGTGCTACTTGTGGGAAAGTCCACGCCGAGCTTGTCGGCTGGACCTAGATTGTGCTACCGTTGTGGTAGAGAGGACACATGGCCCGTTTTGTGATCAGCCCCGGCTATGGCAAACAAATCAGCCAAGCAGCAGGAGGTCGAGTGTTTGCTACGACCGTCAGAGGCCGAGCGTCTGAGATGATGCCGTATGTGGCGTGCGCTTCTTGTTTTAGATCACCGCGCATTTGTCTTGTTTGATTCTGGTTCTACGCATTCATTTGTATCTGTGTTGTTTGGCTTGAGCACGCTAAGTTGAGACTAGAGCCTCTAGGTTTTGAGTTATCTGTTGCAACTCCTTCGGAGTTAGTATGTTGGCTAGAGATAAGATTAGGGATGGCCGGATCGAGATATCCGGAGAGTTGTTTGGTGGCTACGCTCATAGTTCCGCCTATGAGCGGTTTTGATGTGATTCTTGGTATGGAGTGGTTAGTCGCTAACCACGCGTTGATTGACCGCCACCGGAAAGAAGTAGTGTTCGTGTCGCCAGTCGTCGCCCCGACTTTAAGTTTCGTGGAGTCCAGGTGGAGTTTGCCGCGCCGATGGTGTCACCGTGAAAGCTCGTCGTTTGCTAGCTCATGGAGCTTGGGGCTATCTAGCCAAGTTGTGCAGGAAGAGCCGCCCCTCATTGTCTGTCGATCAGTGCCGGTCGTGCGCAGAGTTCGCGGATGTGTTTCTGAGGAGTTACCGGGTTGCCCCCAAAGAGAGGTTGACTTCATTATTGAGCTCGAGCCGTGGACCCTCCCTATCTCGAAGGCTCCGTGACGCATGGCGCCAGCGTGAAGTTAAAGGAATCAAGATTCAGCCAGGAGGAGATGTTAGACCGAGGGTTCATCCGTCCGAGTGTGTCCCCGTGGGAGCACCGGCCTCTGCTTTGTGAAAAAGAAGGATGGTTCTATGCGCTTATGTATTGATTACCGCGAGCTTAATAAGGTGACAAAGAAGAATAAGTACCCGTTGCCCGTATCGATGATTTGTTCGATCGGCCTTCAGGGAGCTTCGTGTTCTCCAAGATAGATTTGAGATCCGGTTACCATCGATTGCGGATCGTGGATGCCGACATTCCTAAGACGACTTTCGAGTCCGGATATGGTCACTATGAGTTTGTGGTCATGTCGTTTGGATTGACCAATGCCCACACCGCGTTCATGGACATGATGGATAGGGTGTTCAAATCATTTTTGACAAACCGTCATCGTGTTCATTGACGATATTCGATTTATTCGAGGTCTAAAGAAGACCATGCAGAGCATCCGAGGCGAGTATTGGCGGCTTTGAGGAAAACCACTTTATGCGAAGTTTTCCAAATGTGATTTGGTTGGAGCGGTGGCCTTCCTAGGCCACGTGGTTTCGAGAGATGGTATAGCCGTGGACCCCGCGAAGATTGAGGCCGTGAGTTCATGGGCCAAGCCGACTTCGATTCTGCCGAGATTCGCAGCTTTACGGGTTTGGCGAGTTACTACCGCGGTTCGTCAAGGACTTTTCTGCTTTAGCCTCGCCCCTCACTCGTCGGACGAGGAAGGGTGTCGAGTTTGTTTGGGACAAAGAGTGTGATGAGAGCTTTGCCGTGCTCAAGCGTAGTTTGACTTCAAAGACTGATGTTGGCAATCCGGAGGGGACAGTGGTTTCGTGGTCTCAAAGATGCTTCCAAGTTTGGATTAGGTTGTGTGTTGATGCAAAGACGGGAAGGTCATAGCCTATGCTTCCGTCACCGGCCGTATGAGCGTAAACTACCCGACTCATGATATGGAGTTGGCGCAGTGGTGTTTGCAATCAAGATTTGGAGGCATTACCCGTATGGTGAGCGGATTCGGATGTTTACCGATCACCGTGAGCCTCAAGTATCTGCTTACTCGAAGGAGTTGAATATGAGGCGAGAGAGATGGTTAGAGTTGGTGAAGGATTATGATCGAGATTTTGTACCATCCGGGTAAAGCCAATGTAGTGGCCGATGCTTTGAGTAGAAAGACGTCGCACTCTGCGGCGTTGTTGAGTTCCCACCACTTTGCGAGAGAGAGTTCGAGCGGGCGAGGTTGCGATGTTGTTGGGAGAGGTTACCGCCAGGGTAGCTCGATTGACTGCTCACCCGTCGATTCGGCAAATGGATTATAGACGACCCAGTTGGGTGACCCCGCACTTAAGAGATTGGTTGACAGAGTTAGTGCTTGTGGTGACTTTGACTTTGTATATTCACCGCATGTGGGTTGACTTATAGAGGCCGGTTGTGTGTTCCGGACATTGCGGTTTGCGAGCCGAGTTGCTCTCGAGGCCCATAGTTCCCCTTTTGCTTGGCACCCGGGGTACCAAGATGTATCGAGACCTTGCGCACTTTCCGTGGATGGGAATGAAGAGAGATGTGGCAGAGTTTGTCACCGGTGTCTCACTTGTCGCCAAGTGAAGGCACCCGTGCAGAGGCCACCGGTTTGTTGCAACCCACCGAGTGTACCCGTGGAAATGGGAAGAGATCTCCATGGACTTTATCTCCGGTTTGCCAAGGACTCAGGAAGTTCTCTCGATTTGGGTGATAGTCGACCGTTTGACCAAGAGCGCACACTTCATTCCCTGTAGAGACACTTATACCGTGGGAACAAAGGGGCGCACTGCTTTTTGGAGCAGATCATCCGTTATCATGGTGTGCCGGTGAGGATTGTGTCCGATCGTGACTCACGGTTCACTTCTCGCTTTACGAGAGCGCTCGGAAGGGTTTGGGCACAGAGTGCGATTTCAAAGATGACTTTTCACCCTCGAGACGGATGGTCGATCGAGAGAGTGAATCGATTCTCGAGGATATGTTGAGGGCTTGTGTGTTGGATTTCCCGGTGCATTGGGACCAGATATCAGATTTGATGGAGTTTGCCTATAACAACGATTACGATCGATCGATTCGAGATGGCTCCATTCGAGGCATTGTATGGTAAGCGTTGTCGGTCCCCCCGTGTTCTCGGGAAGAGGTTGGCGATAGACGTGTTTTGGGTCCCGAGTTACTGCAGCTTTGACCAATGGTGCGGTCACGAGTAAGATTAGAGCTCGTATGTTGACACTTCGAAAGCGAGCAGTAAGAGAGTTACGCCGATGTTCGGCGTCCGAGATTTGGAGTTTGAGGTTGGTCGGCATGTGTTCCTTAAGGTTGCTCCGATGCGAGGTGTTCGAGGTTTGGTAAGCGTGGGAAGTTGAGTCCCCGTTTTGTTGGTCCATTTGAGATCCTAGAGAGGATTGGCGAGTTGCTTACCTGTTAGCCCTACCTCCGTCACTATCAGTGGTGCATAGTGTTTTTCATGTATCGATGTTGAGGCAAGATGTGCCGGACCCGTCGCACATTGTGGACTTTGAGCCTTTGCACCGAATGAGGATTTGAACTTCGAGGAGAAGCGGTGAGGATCCTTGCCTTTGAGACCAAGACGTTGCGTAATCGCGAGATTCGTTTAGTAAAGGTTCGATGGAAGAATCGGGGTTCGAGGAAGCCACTTGGGAGCGGGAAGACGAGATGAGGTTGCATTACCCTCGAGTCAAGCTGTTTTAAGGACTTTCGAGGACGAAAGTCATAAAAAGGAGGGAATATTGTAACGACCAGTGTTTTTCTTCCCGGTCTTCCGTATGCCCTAGGGGTAATTTGGTAATTTGGTCGGGCCGTCGTGGTCGTTTGTGTCTTTTTCCAGCTTACTAAAATTATTGGATGGTTTTTGTAGGTTTTGGAGGGGTTTGTGGTTTGGTTTGAGCAAGGTTTGTTGCAAAAGTAAAAATAAAGGGGTTTGTCTTTGCGTGGGTTTGAACCCGGTCTCTGGGAAGCTTATAGAGATGTGTGCCAATTGAGCCATTAGGTGCTCTTGTTGCTCTTTCTCATCACATCTTAGTTAACCTTGGATTTTGGAGCTTTGGTGCATTTGGTTAAATGAAATAGAATTAGGTTTATTCCATCTTCTTCTCCAAATCCCCTCTTGGCCGCACAAGCTCTCCTCTCCATTGCCTTGCCGAATTCTTCTTCCCTTGCATCTCCTTGGGTTCGATCATCATCATTCCGGTAAGTCTTCATCCTCTTCATCTCCTCATTTGGTTTTTGATGCTTTGGCCAAGGTAAGATGTAGTGTGTGTGTGTGTGTTTGTGTTGGTTGCAAACACCCGAGAGGAGCAGCGACCATCATCGCCGGCCACTTCGCAAGCCCAGATCTGTCAAAGCAGCCGCCACACGCCAGATCCGCTTAGCGACCTTGCCGTTCGTCATTCCAAAGAAGACAGACGCCCTCAGTAGTCGCACGTCCCACCGGGTCGGATCGCCGCGCCGGATCGCGCCAAAGCATAAGCGGCCAGATCGTTGTTCATCCTCGCCCGATCGCTCGCCGACGCCAGAGGTCCTCGCCCGCCGCCAGCGCGTCAGCCGCGCGTTGCGCCGCGCCGCGCCGCCGCTCGCCGTGTCCGCTTGCCGAATCTGCTCGCCGCGCGCGCCGCCCGCGTCTGCGTCGCTGTCGCCGCCCGGCGCCAGCGCGCCCGCCGCCCGACGTTCGCCAGACGCGCGTCCACCGCCAAAGCCTTTCGCCGTGTCGCGCCGCGACGCCGCGCCAGCGCCGCGCAGCGCGCCAGACGCTTTCCTTCGCGCGCAGTGTGTCCCCTGCCGTCTGCGTGCAGCCACAGGCCAGCGCCCACCCACTGCCGTGCCCGGCTCGCCGCCAGACTCCAAACTCGTGTCATTGCGCCGCGTGAGTCCCCTTTGAGCCGAGCTTGCCGTTCTATTGTTGTTTAGACGTTTTAGATGCCGATTATTATTGGTTTGCTAGGTTCCCGTTCGCTAGCTCGGGATTGTTCCGCACCTTAGGATTTGTGTGTAGAAGTCTTCCGACCAAGGTAAGGATTTCTTACCGGGGTTGTGTGGACCTCGCGGTATATTTGTGATTGTTGTTTTGTATGCCCGTGTATGATTACTAGCATGTTTAGCCCTAGGTGCTCTGTTCAATTCTGATGGCATGAACTCTTGTATTGTTTCTCATGTTAGCCCATGCTAGGTTGTTCTATTCTAGCATGTTCGATATCTGCTTCTTGCTTCGTAGTATCATGCTAGGTTCTTGGTATCCGATGAGCACGTATTGGACCGCATTGATTGAATCGTTATTATTGTTAAGGTTTAGAATTCGTAGATAGCATCATCCGGCCCGATGCATAAAGTATCTTGCATCTATGGCAAGGACGTTCGAGAAGCTTCTCCGTCCTTGGACCCCGTGAGGGATTAGCTATCCCAACCGGTAGGCCCCGCAATCTTGGGTGAGGGTGGCAAACCGTTAATTGCCCCAATGGTCGGGATGATGACTTGGCATTGCCTCATCCCGGCAGATCGGCACGCGTCTCGCCGTGTTCGGCCGTAGCCCTTGATTGCCACTGTTAGGGCAAGGACCGCTTCTGGTGTAAGCCTACCACGACCGGTTCCTTAGCCTCGGGTGCGGTGGTACAGTGACATAGTTCACGTGTCCGTGTCTCACACCCTATGTCGCGACACCGATCCGTAGATTTAGTTAGGCATGGTGGTCGAACACAGGCGGCTTGCCACTGACCCGGCACCCCGAGTTTGCGATAGCATGCGGTGCGCGCTACGCTCATTCTACGCCACGATCGAGAGCTCCTCGGGATCTTGAGCCAGTGCACCTTTCGTGATCGACAAGATGAGAGCGCGAGGCCGGGACTTGTTCCGTATATAAGCGCGTTTAGTGTGTTGTGGTATTTTCCGGACTAAGACCACGAGTTGGCATCCGAGGTCCAAGTGTGGACTTAGCTATGTGCTCCGCTCTGTGTTTGTACTCATAGCTTGCATACATTCTTCTAGATGATCATGTATATCGTATTGTACCCCGGTTGGGGATTCTTACTGGTAATTCGTTACTCACCCTTATTCTCGTGGTTTTCCACGGGTAATCAAGGCGGAGACAGGATGGTCAAGGAGGAGCCGTGATCATGGAATCCTGCTTGTCATCTCTCGATTATTCTATTTTATTTATCATGACTCTTGACTTTTGTTATTTCCCTGAATGCATGTAGACGGGCACAGAGCCCCGTGATGTTTTCTTACGTTTTATGGATTCCAAAGATATTTGTACTTGTGGATTGTTTTAATGGTTTAAATAAATCTCTGATCGAGTATGCTTTTAGAAATGTATGTTTTGGTTGTTGAATGTTTCTGCTTTTTACTTGGGATCCAAATGTATTTTTCATAATGTCTTTTATTTTCACTACATGCATTGGGGTAAAGGCCCATTTAGAGCCCCTTTTGGGTCGGGTCTTTACATTCATCATCATTCCGGTAGGTATCGATCTTCCTCTTCTTCTTCTCATCCGTTTGGTGTGCTTTTGGCCAAGTGAAAAGAGGTGTGTTGTGTGTGTTTGTGTTGATTGCGGCCCACCGAGAGAAGCCCAAACAAGAACCATCGTCGCCGCGTCCAATGGCGGTCGCCTGCCGGATCGCGCCAAAGAAGCAAAGATAGATCGCCCCCGCCGCACACGAGATCGCCCGGCCGACAAAGAAATTTCGCCAGATCCACCGTCGCACCTCCCTCACGCGCCGGCCGCGCGATCGCCAAAGACACCATCGCCGCCAGTCGCGCCAGATCCACCGTCGCAGCCCTCCCGCACGCCATCGCTCGTCGTCGTGCGTGTGTCGTCGCGCAGCGAAGCAGAGACCCAGACGCCAGCGCCCGCGCCGCCCGCCCGAAGCCGCTCGCTTCGCGCCAGCGCAGTCGCGTCGTCTGCCGCGCCACGCCAGCGCCCGCGCCTTTCCTCGCTTCGAAGCCGCCGCCGCGCTCAGAGCGACGCGTCGCGCGCGCGCGCAAGGCTCCTCGCCGCATGCATCCGTGCCGCGCGTGCCGTCGCAACGCCCTGCCGTGCGGTTGCGTGCAGCGCGCAGCGCGCCAGCCACCGCTGCCGTGCTAGCTTGCCAGCCTCCAAGCTCGTGTCGCCGTGCGCGTGAGTTCCCGAGCCGAGCTTGCTTTTCTTTTGTTGTTTAGACGTTTTAGATGCTTTGATTATTATTGGTTTGCTAGGTTCCCGCCGCTAGCTCGGGATTGTTCCGCACTTAGGATTTGTGTGTAGAAGCCTCCCGACCAAGGTAAGGATTTCTTACCGGAGTTGTGTGGGCCTGCGGTATATTTGTGATTGTTGTTTTGTATGCACGTGTATGATTACTAGCATGTTTAGCCCTAGGTGCTCGTTCAATTCTCGATCGCATGAACTCTTGTATTGTTTCTCATGTTAGCCCATGCTAGGTTGTTCCATTCGGCATGTTCGATATCTGTTCTTGCTTCGTAGTATCATGCTAGGTTCCTTGTATCTGTGGAGCACGTATTGGACCGCATTGATTGATTTGTTATTATTGCTATGGTTTAGAGTTCGTAGGTAGCATCATCCGGGCGGATGCATAACGTAACTTGCATCCCCGATGGGGACGTGCGAGATGGTACTCGTCCCGATCCCGTTAGGGTTTAGCTAACCCTAACGGTGACCACTCGCAATCTTGGGTGAGGGTGGCAAATCGTTAATTGCCCCAACGGTGCGGATGATGACTTGGCATTGCCTCGTCCCCGGCGATCGGCACGTCCTCGGCGTGTTCGGCCGTAGCCCTTGATTGCCACTGTTAGGGCAAGGACCGCTTCGGTGTAAGCCTACCACGACCGGTTCCTTAGCCTCGGTGCGGTGGTACATGCCGACATAGTTCACGTGTCCGTGTCTCACACCCTATGTCGCTGACACCGATCCGTAGATTTAGTTAGGCATGGTGATCGAACTCGGCAGCGGCTTGCCACTAGACCCGCACTTCCCGAGTTTGCGGTAGCATGCGGTGCGCTCTTACGCTCATTACGCCATTACGATCGAGAGAGCTCCTCGGGATCTTGAGCGATGCACCTTTCGTGACGGCGAGAGACAGCCGAGGCCGGACTTGTTCCCGTATAGCGCGTTTAGTGTGTTGTGGTATTTCCGCACTAAGACCACGAGTTGGCGGCCCGAGGTCCAAGTGTGGACTTAGCTATGTGCTCCGCTCTGTGTTTGTACTCATAGCTTGCATACATTCTTCTAGATGATCATGTATATCGTATTGTACCCCGGTTGGGGATTCTTACTGGTAATTCGTTACTCACCCTTATTCTGTGGTTTTCCACGGTAATCAAGGCGGGAGACAGGATGGTCAAGGGGAAGCCGTGATCATGGAATCCTACTGTCATCTCGACTATTTTATTTTATCATGACTCTTGACTTTTGTTATTTCCCTGAATGCATGTAGACGGGCACAGAGCCCCGTGGATGTTTTCTTACGTTTTATGGATTCCAGCATATTTGTACTCGTGGATTGTTTTAATGGTTTAAATAAATCTCTGATCAGAGTATGCTTTTAGAAATGTATGTTTTGGTTGTTGAATGTTTCTGTTTTTACTTGGAATCCGAAATGTGTTTTTCATAATGTCTTCTATTTTCAATACATGCATTGGGGTAAAGGCCATTTAGAGCCCCTTTTTGGGTCGGGCCTTTACATGAGCACTCTTCTTATGGTGAGCTCCTAGAGTAGAGCTAGCTGCTGCATGATGAGAGATCCAACCAGAGTTTTGTTGAGCATCATGTGGAGATGCAAGAGTAGGCCGTGAGACTTCAGTTGGATGAGATGCCATAGGCATGGTTGTTTGAGTTTGAGCTCTTGTATGCCTAGCCATAGTTTTTGTCACTTGAGGTTGTGACCTTGCTGGCCCCATTTGTAGTAAGATGTGGATTTGTTAGTAGCGGCACTTGAGGTGCATTGGTTGGTGTGCCGCTTTGGCACTAAGTCTGGTTCAGGCCTGAGTTTGGCATGGGTATAGCAGATGGTTCTATGACCCGTCCGGAGTTCAGCACACTTCTTTAGCCTTTGGATCCGTTTATGGCAGTTGCACCTGGTTAGGTCGTGCAAGAGGGCTAGTTCAGTGGTAGTCGAAGGACTACAAGCGAAAGGATGTTCGTGAGGAGCCGAAGTCTCTTCCTAGAGTTACCGGGGGTTGAGTAACTCAGCAGGTTGACGGTTGGTAAGTGTTAGTGCGCGTGAGTCTCACGCTAGTGCTAAGGCCAGGAGATCTTTGTGGTTAGTAGTGCGGTCCACTACCTTCGAGTGCCTAAACCTGAGTTGAGTGAGCATTGTAGATGCGAGTTCGGTCCAGCAGAGGGACCATGAGTTGGATGCCCGTGAGATGAGTAGGATGCCTTATGAGAGGAGTTGGATGCCTTATGTGTAAGCACACTTGGTAGAGACTTGGTATTAAGTAAGTTCGGTTGGCATTGTTATGCTTTAGTAGAGCAAGGTTGCCGCAGCTTCGAGTATCGTGTGGAGATGGAACTTTTGGTGTTCCTTTGGTTGATTGTATCTCTGCCAGAAGTTAGTGTTGCCTTTTGGAAAGCACCTGTTAGTCTTGGATCTCTAAAGGAAGGCTGAGAGTTGTGCACACAAGTGTGTTTTGTGTAGTTCGTTCTGGTAGCGAAAGTTTTAGAACCATGTAGGGTTTGCATTGGAGAACTGGTGCTCAGTTCTTGGAGAAGTTGGACTCCAGGTGGATGTTGTAAGGCTTTAGTTGAGGTTGTAAGGATACCGTGCTCGTAGTCGGGTTGTTGCTTAGGAAAGTTTGTTAAGTTGAACCTAAGCTTGGTTGGTGGAACCTCTTGTGTTCATGGTTGGAGTTCAGATGGTACTGAACAAATGGTGGTTGTAGTGAAGCCGCGTAGTTCCTGACCGTAGTTGCTAAGGGTGTTTCTCGAAATCCTTACCCTGGGTGGAAGCTACGATGTGGCTGATGCTTTGAGTAGGAGGATGACACATTCTGAAGCGTTTCTAGTCTTTTTGATTTCGAGGTTCGGAACAGGCCAGCATGGTTGTGATGTTGGAAAAAGGAGTTGTTTGTTCAGGCAGTTGGCTGTTAGACCGTTAGACGACAGTGTGTGTCGAGGGTTGCCGAAGAACCCTAGTTGTGGAGAGCCTCACCAGAGCTCAGTCAGGCCCAGGTAGTGAGTTTCAGTTGTCAAGCCGGAGTCGTGTAGGTTGTAGACCTCGGGTGAGTTGCTGGCAGATTTGGTAGGCTAGCAAGCTGGAGTTTGTTTGGAGTAGAGTCCGGATTGGTTCCGGTGTGGTGGCAAGTTGGTGCTTGGTGTTTACCAAGGTGTGGTTTCGAGTTGCTAAGAAGTTAGTTTTGCTCGTGGGGCGAGTGGTTTGTGCCCTGTCGGTTGTTTCGAGTTGCTTGGTGTTGCCCTCCTTTGGTGTTTGGAGGTGTGTCTTGGCTAGTTTGTGGTTGGTGGTTCAGTCTGTGGTGGAACCCCCCTGTTGTTGCCTCTGTGAGAGTTGGATGTTGTGCTTAGCTGAGCAAGACAGCGTGCGTTGTGGAGCTCTCTGTCCTTCGGATGTTCGCTTGTAAGGATTTGTTTCCTTTTTGGAGTTGTCAGATTATTCATTGGTTTTGGAGTTGGTGTTAGTGGTGCTAGCAGGAGGGAAGGTCTGTTGGCCACCGGAAGACAGTTGTTTGTCCAGTTAAGCGGACTCTTGAGTGGTTTTCTGGAAGTTGCAGTAAGGGTTGTTCTGCCTCCTATGAGTGTTTGGCCTAGTTGGTTAAGGTTCTTTGTGTGTTTGGCCTGGGAGCTGTTGCACCCTTGTAGTGGAGGAACCCCTTTGTATCGGTTGTGGGATGTGGTTGCACCATTGTGGTTGGATTAGGGTCTTGACCTTTCGAGGGATCCTTGCTGGTTAGTGTGGCTTGTGCTCTGCCAGCCAATATTGGTAATCTGGTTCTTGGTAGTTGGTGTTAACCGAGTAGTGGAGTTTCGTTTATGAAGTTTCGGTGGGAAGGTGCAATAAGCCTAAGCTAGAGGGTTAAGCCTGTATGTGTTATCGTTTGGACTTGTGAGATGCGTTTCATATTTGAGGCGAGCTTCGTTCCGTTGCTTGCTTGGAGGTAAGTTTGGTGGAGGGAGCCCTCTGGGGCCCTGATTGATAGCAGGTTGACTTTTCTAGTCAGTGATCTAGGTCGAGTTGGAGTTGAGTGGACTGGCGTGGTTATGCAGTGTGCGGTTGGTTAGGCTACCGAGTTCGTAGCACTCAAGTTGTTGGTTTGTAGGAGTCTGTGTGGAAGCTGGCAGTTGGTTGAGGTTGTTGTGTGAGTTCGGATTTTTGGTGGATTGGTTTCAGTAGCTAGAGCTCACACCTCGCCCAGGTGGAGATGCCATTACTGTGGAGTAGTGGCATGGCAGTTTCAGGCTAGAGTTGTTGGCACCTGGGTGTGGCAACAAAGGTTATTCTAGGCCGTGCGTTGAAGAATCGTGGTTCTGGAGAGCGTTCGTAGAGGCTTGTGAGTCGAGTGCAGTTCTTGTAGTGTTTTCATGTAACGGCCCAGTTTTCTATCCCGGTTCTTGAGGTGCTTCCTGTTCAGATTCAGTGGTTCGGTTGGGCGGTTAGAGTTGTTTTGACCCTTAGGGGTATTTTGGTCTTTTTGCTCCCCGGGCAGGATTTGTGGATTTTCAGGGCTTCGAGGTAGCTCCTGCCTTTGTTGAGGTTTGTTTGTTGGTGGCTGCGAGTCCCGAGATGTTTGGGCTATTCGTTTGGGAGTTCGGTTGTGATTTGGGTTTGTGGGCAAAGTTATGGTTGTTTGGGTGTTTCCTTTGGGATTCGAGCCCGGGCCCTTAGAGTTGATTTGGGTGGTTGATTTAAGTAAGATTTATTGGAAAAGGTTGCTTCAGTCAGGTCTCGAAGGAGGAAGCCGGGAAATGGGATTTAAGGATTTTAAGGATTTTTAGAAATTGGAAAATTGGATAAGTTTGGATTTAATATTGGATAAGGATAAAAGAAAAAGAAAAATCCCATTTTCCTTTATTTTTCCCCATTTTTCCTTTTATCACGATATTATCACGATATGCCTTGTATACTTGTTTACTGTTATGAGCATGATAGTGATAGGCAGCTTTGTTTGATTTCTTGCTAGCATGTTTGCCTGATTTTACATGTTAGTGCCATGCTAGGATTGTTCTTCCAGCATGCTTATGATTCCTGTTTAAGTTCGTAGTATCATGCTAGGTAAATGTGATTGGTGTCGGTCATTGTTTTGCTAGACAGGAATCATTTATTTGCTCTGTACTCTTAGATAGAGTTGTAGGGTTTGTCATCATCCAGAGGCTGAGAGCGGACATAGCGTACTTTGTCCCCACCGGTCGGGAGTAAAGCGAAGCGTTGCTTCAAGGGTTTAGAGTGGACATAACGTACTTTGTCCCCAGTGGTCGGAAATAGAGCAAAGCATAACATACATTTCTTTTTCTCCCCCCTCCGGGCAGCCAATGAGACTTAGCTACCTCATTGGCATATGCCTAGTTTGTAGCCTGCTAGAGCGGAACCCTGCCAACGGTGTAAGCCTACCTTGGCCGGTTCTTAGCTTTAGGTCGGTGGATCAGGCTGCACAGATGAGCGTCGAGGGACTCGCGCTACTGTGATCAGTGACACCGCTTTCGAGTCATAGGCATGCGTACCTGGCCCGCATAGTTTGCCCTTAGGCCCCCGCATTTACGCCGGTTCGGAGAGCTCCCCCAGGCTAATGTTCGTGAGTACACCATTCCTTCCAGTTTAGAGCCAGACTTCGGGTACTCTCCCGTAAGTCCAGATTAGTAGCAAGGGCAAGGAGGCCCTTGAGGACATTCTTGGGATCAGTGCATTCCCCCAGAGTGAAAGATACCTCGGTGATGTCCTAGGATTGGTCAGTGTATCCAATCCTTAGGCCGGAAGTAGGAGACTTCCGATGACTCCAGATCTTGTATTATGAGCTCGTTGAGCTATGATCTGTGTTGATAGCTGTTTGCTTGCATGTTGAGGTGCTAGATGACTGATGTATCGTATTGTACCCCAGTTGGGGATTCTTACTGAGTATGTTTATACTCACCCTTATTTATCTTTCAGGTAACTTGGGACAACACCAAGATGGCTAGCGGAGGGAGCTGATTGATCATGGGAGCTGCCGACACTCTGTCATTTATTATTCCATTGTTTATTCAGCATGTAGATGGACAGGAGTCCTAGGGGAACATTGTTTAAAAAGTTGTTTAAATTGTATTGTATGTTTTATAAATACTGGCCAGGTTGTTTTACTTCGTCGGATTGTTTAAATGAAAACTGTTGGTTATGTTTTAAGGGTTCCCCCTTCTCATATGTTTTGAAAGGGTTTTAAATATGAGCACTAAACTGCTTGTTATCATATTTAACTTGCATGCTGAGTGAGAACCCCGGTTTAGGGCCATGTTTTGGGTCGGGTTCGTCATAGTTGGTATCAGAGCAGAGAGTCATAGATTCTGTAGACTAACCTGCTTTGTAGGTTGTTGTTCCCATGATCATCAGCACTCCACGGCCGCCAGGTTTGTTTGAGTTCAATTAAGCTAAGGGTTAAGAATTTACAATACTTTTCATCTAGCTTTTATGCCTTGTGTAGAGTTGTGGAGCGGAGACAAGCATGTTCTGACTCGTTGTTGGTTTGGGCTTTGAGCGCCATCATGCCAACTTTTCGCAGTGCGAGCAGTTTGATGAGCAGTGAGAGCCCTAGTGTGGGCCAGCATTTATGCTTTGTGCAGATCGCCAGTATGTTGATCGCACTCAGAGGGAGGCAGAGATCAGACTCCTGTAGGCCATTTGTGGCCTAGTTGTTGCTTTTTCTCTAGTGAGAGGGTGGAGGTGCTTTGTGCAGATCGCCAGTATGTTGATCGCACTCAGAGGAACAAGGACGCTTGGCATGTCCGACCGAGGAGTTGGACTGATTGTGTTAATGTTGAGGCCGCGTCCCAGGGTTGTTAGGCCCGTCGGCCAGAGTTGGCCCTGGCAGTTGAGTTGCCTAGAGGAGGGGGTAGAGGTTAGCACGCCTCAGAGTGAGACTCCTTGAGCAGAGTGTGCTCCAGCCATGAGAGATTTGATGGCAGGTCTTTAGCTATCAGAGAGCGGAGACCCAGGCGCAGATTGTAGCGCGCAGTGAGAAGTCCCGGGCACAGATAGCCCAGCTGACAGAGTTTTATTCAGCAGTTCCCCCCCAGTAGCTCTTGTAGCCCCGGAGGTTCTCGGGAGGGCATGATCAGCAGGTTTTTGATGATGAGTTTGTTGGCATTGATGGAGCCGCCCAGTTTGGCAAGTGGATGCATGTAGAGCTTGATGTTTTAGAAAGTCCTGCTGCTAGTAGTAAAGCGGTTGGCCAGGTTTGAGTTTAGCATCCGTGTGTTGGGATGCCCTGCTGTTCAGAGGCCGAGATGTGCCGTTCTTGTGCTGTTTGGTACAGCAGTTGGTGGTGGAAGTCCCTTGTGAGAGGTGGACAAGCAGAGTCTCCACCAGTCGCCCGATCGATTGGCAAGTTGCCGTGTTAGTGGCTTGAGGCAGATGTAGAGACATCTTTGCCTCCTTGCAAGCCTGCTGTTGATTTGCAGCTAGTTCTCTTAGTACCCTCGTAGCCAGGGTGTAGTGTGGAGTTTGCTTGTCAGGGTTTGATCCGTATGTGGATTTCAGCGGGCTAGTAGAGTGGAGCACTCTTTTTATTTGGATGTTTCAAGTGTGGAACTAGTTGTTGCCACCCGAGGAATTGGCCTGAGCTTCTGTTGAGCATCGAGTGAGATGCAAGAGTTGGTCTGAGCTTTTGTTGAGCATCGAGTGGGATGCAGGGGTAGGTCGTGGCATGTCTGTTGGTCGAGATGCCAGAGATTAGTCTGCTCGAGTGTTTGGACTCTTGTGCTGAGTGCCATTGCCCCGTCACTTGGAGTGTGACCTTTCCTCAGAGGGGCATTAAGCTCGTTTAAGGGTGATTTGTGTTGTAAAGGATGTAGTGCCTGTTGGCACCAAGCTTTGAGAGGAGGCCTAGATTCAGGCCAGTTGGCACTTTTGGTGCAGGTGGTTCCATGGCCGCCCAGAGTACAGCATCCCCGCTAGTCTTGTACCCGTTTTTCTGAGGTTGCACCTGTTTGGTTGCATAAGAGATCTAGCTCGGTGGTAGTCAGAGGACTACAAGTATGAGGTTTTCGAGGGAAAGTAGGAGCTTTTCAGGGTCTCCAAGAGTTGGGTGCAAAGGATGTTGTAGGCTGTTAAGAGCTAGCGCGTTCGAGTTCTCGCGCCTGTGTTGTGAGCTTCTGAGCCAGTTTGTTGGTATCATGATTCGGCTACCCTTTGACTTACCCTAGTATGGGTAGTGTTGGCATCAAGGATGCGTGATTGATCCAGTGTTAGTGCCATGAGTTGGATGGCTGATCGGAGCGCGTTTAGTGGGCACATTGGCTTGAGGTATGGCAGCTTGGTGTGGATTTGCTCTTGTAGAGTGAGTTGGCCAATGTGGCTTTCCGTGGTGAGTCGACCCCGAGTTGGTTTGGACTTTTATTGTTCCCTTGTTTGTTGTGGCTCTGTTGGAGGCAAAAGTTGCCCTGTGTGAGAGTCCTTGTTGGCATTGGATCTTAAGAAATCAGGTTGGAGCTGTACACGCCGGTGTACTATTGTGTAGCTCGTTCCGTGGTGTATGTTTGGAGAACCACGAGGGGTTCGTGTTGAGAAGCCAATGCTCAGTCTTTGAGTTGTCAAGGCTTTAGTTCTTGGCAAGTGCCCTAGCTTTGGTTGTAAGGATGTCGTGCTCGTAACTGGGTTGTTGTTTAAGCAAGTTTTGCAAGTTGGGCCTTGGCCTGGTTAGAGTTCAGTTGGAACTGAACAAGAGCGGTGGTAGCAAAGCTGTAAAGACCCGACCCAAAAGGGGCTCTAAATGGGCCTTTACCCCAATGCATGTAGTGAAAATAAAAGACATTATGAAAAATACATTTCGGATTCCAATTAAAAACAGAAACATTCAACAACCAAAACATACATTTCTAAAAGCACACTGATCGATCGTGAGATTATTTAAACCATTAAAACAATCCACAAGTACCAATATCTTGGAATCCATAAAACGTAAGAAAACATCCCGGGGCTCTGTGCCCGCTCTACATGCATTCGGGAAATAATAAAAAGTGAAGAGTCATGATAATTAAAATAAAACAATCGTGAGATGACAAAGCAGATTCCATGATCACGGCTTCCCCTTCACCATCCTGTCTCCCGCTTGATTACCCGTGGAAAACCACGAATAAGGGTGAGTAACGAATTACCCAAAGAAGAATCCCAACCGGTACAATACGATATACATGATCATCTAGAAGAATGTATGCAAGCTATGAGTACAAACACAGAGCGGAGCACATAGCTAAGTCCACACTTGGACCTCGGATGCCATCTCGTGGTCTTAGTCCGAAAATACCACAACACACTAAACGCACTATACGGGAACAAGTCCCGGCCTCGGCTTCTACTCTCATCGATACGAAAGGTGCACTCGCTCAAGATCCCGAGGAGCTCTCGATCGGCGCTGTAATGAGCGTAAGCGCGCACCGCATGCTACCGCAAACTCGGGGGTGCCGGGTCTAGTGGCAAGCCGCCCGTGTTCGATCACCATGCCTAACTAAATCTCCGGATCGGTGTCACCGACATAGGGGTGTGAGACACGACACGTGAACTATGTCACCTGTACCACCGCACTTTGAGGCTAAGGAACCGGTCGTGGTAGGCTTACACCGAGAAGCGGTCCTTGCCTAACAGTGGCAATCAAGGGCTACGGCCGAACACGCCGAGGACGTGTCGATCGCCGGGGCGAGGCAATGCCAAGTCATCATCCCGACCGTTGGGGCATTTAACGATGCGCCACCCTCACCCAAGATTGCGGGGCCTACCGGTTGGGATAGCTAATCCCTCACGGGGTCCAAGGACGGAGAATCGTCTCGAACGTCCTTGCCATAGATGCAAGATACTTTATGCATCGGGCCCGATGATGCTATCTACCCGAATTCTAAACCTTAACAATAATAATAATAACAATTCAATCAATGCGGTCCAATACGTGCTCAACAGATACAAGGAGCCTAGCATGATACTACGAAGCAAGAACAGATATCGAACATGCTAGAATAGAACAACCTAGCATGGGCTAACATGAGAAACAATACAAGAGTTCATGCCATCGAGAATTGAATGAGAGCACCTAGGCTAAACATGCTAGTAAACATACACAGCATACAAAACAACAATCACAAATATACCGCAGGGTCCACACAACCCCTGTAAGAAATCCTTACCTTGGTCGGAAGACTTTTACACACAAATCCTAAGTCATGGAACAATCCCGAGCTAGCGAGGGAACCTAGCAAACCAACAATAATCAAAGATCTAAAATATCTAAACAACAATAGAACAGCAAGCTCGGCTCGGAACTCACGCGCGCGACGACACGAGCTTGGGGTCGCGGCAAGCAGGTAGCACGGCAAGGACGCTTGCTGCCGCCGTACTGCACGCAGCGACGCCTTGCATGGCTACTGCCAACCGCACGCACGCAGCGGCGCGCGCGCGCGCGCGAAGCGTCTCGGGCGGCGCGCGCGCGGCGCGAAGCGCGTCTGGCGCGCGGCGAAAGCGCGTCTGGCGGCGCGCGCGGCCGCTGGCGTCACGATGCGGACACGGCGAGCGGCTTCAGCAGGACGCGCGCGCGCGAACGCTCTGGCGGCGGCGCGCGCGCGGCGCGAGCAGCTCGGCAAGCGGACACGGCGAGGGTCGTGGCGAGCGATCGGCTGGACGAGCTGGCGCCGGCGAGACCTCTGGCGTCGCGAGCGATCGGGCGATCTGCCTTTGGCGAACGCGAGCAGCGCTGCTGGCTGATGAATCTGGGCGTGGCGAGCGATCGGTGGGATTTAACGGCGCGCTGCCGCTACTGCCGATGATCTGGGCGTCATGAAAGCGAAGCGGGCCGGATTTAACGCAGCGAGCCGGGCCGATGCGATGAGCTCGGTCTTTGGACCTCCCTCGGTGGCCACAACACACACACACACAAACCCCTTTTTCTTACATTCGGCCAAAGAACACCCAAATGAGAAGATGAAGGAGACGAAGACTTACCCGGAATGATGATGATCGAACCCAAGGAGATGCAAGGATGAAGAATCGGCAAGGCTATGGAGATGGAGAGCTTGGGCGGCCAAGAGGTGTTTTGGAGAAGAAGATGGAATAACCTAATTCTATTTCATTTAACCAAATGCACCAAAACTCCAAAATCCAAGGTTAACTAAGATGTGATGCAGAAAGAGCAACAAGAGCACCTAATGGCTCAATTGGCACACCTCTCTACAAGCTTCCCAGGGGACCCGGTTCAAACCCCACAAGAAAGACAATTTCCTTTATTTTTACTTTTGCAACAAACCTTGCTCAAACCAAACCTCAAACTCCTCCAAAAAACCTACATAAACCATCCAATAATTTTAGTAGCTGGAAAAGACATAAACGACCATGACGGCCCGACCAAATTACCAAATTACCCCTAGGGCATACCTGGAAGACCGGGAAGAAAAACCTGGGTCGTTACAAAAGCCGCGCAGTTTCTGATCGTTATGGCTAAGAGAGCTGTTCGGATCCTTACCTTGGGCAGAAGGTATGTTGTGGCTGATGCTTTGAGTAGGAGGACGACGCATTCTGTAGCGTTTTCGGTCCTCTTTGTAAAGACCCGACCCAAAAGGGGCTCTAAATGGGCCTTTACCCCAATGCATGTGTTGAAAATAAAAGACATTATGAAAAATATATTTCGGATCCCAAGTAAAAACAGAAACATTCGACAACCAAAACATACATTTCTAAAAGCATACTCTGATCAGAGATTTATTTAAACCATTAAAACAATCCACAAGTGCAAATATGCTGGAATCCATAAAACGTAAGAAAACATCCTGGGGCTCTGTGCCCGTCTACATGCATTCAGGGGAAATAACAAAAGTCAAGAGTCATGATAAATAAAATAATCAGAGATGACAGCAGGATTCCATGATCACAGCTTCCCCTTCAGCCATCCTGTCTCCCGCGCTTGATTACTGTGGAAAACCACAGAATAAGGGTGAGTAACGAATTACCCAGTAAGAATCCCCAACCGGGGTACAATACGATATACATGATCATCTAGAAGAATGTATGCAAGCTATGAGTACAAACATAGAGCGGAGCACAAAGCTAAGTCCACACTTGGACCTCGGATGCCAACTCAGGGTCTTAGTCCGGAAAATACCACAACACACTAAACGCGCTATATACGGAACAAGTCCCGGCCTCGGCTGACTACTTCACGCCGATACGAAAGGTGCACTAGCTCAAGATCCCGATGAGCTCTCCGGTCCGGCCGCCAGTAATGAGCGTAAGGATGCACCGCGTGCTTCTACAGCACTATGGGGGTCTGCCGGGTCTAGTGGCAAGCCGCCCATATCCGGATACCACGCCTAACTAAATCTCCGGATCGGTGTCACCGACATAGGGTGTGAGACACGGACACGTGAACTATGTCACCTGTACCACCGCACTCGAGGCTAAGGAACGGGTCATGGTAGGCTTACACCGTGAAGCCGTCCTTACCTTAACAGTGGCAATCAAGGGCTCTTGCCGAACACGCCGAGGACGCGTCGTGCGGGCTGCGCGACTAGGCATTGCCAAGTCATCATCCCGACCGTTGGGGCATCGCTTAGACTACCACCTCACCCAAGATTGCGGGGCCTACCGGTTGGGATAGCTAATCCCTCACGGGGTCCAAGGACGGAGAATCGCTCTCGAACGTCCTTGCCATAGATGCAAGATACTTTATGCATCGGCCGGATGATGCTATCTACCCGAATTCTAAACCTTAACAATAATAACAATTCAATCAATGCGATCCAATACGTGCTCAACAGATACAAGGAACCTAGCATGATACTACGAAGCAAGAACAGATATCGAACATGCTAGAATAGAACAACCTAGCATGGGCTAACATGAGAAACAATACAAGAGTTCATGCCATCAGAATTGAGCGGAGCACCTAGGGCTAAACATGCTAGTAATCATACACAGGCATACAAAACAACAATCACAAATATACCGCAGGTCCACACAACCCCTGTAAAGAAATCCTTACCTTGGTGGAAGACTTCTACACACAAATCCTAAGTCTGCGGAACAATCCCGAGCTAGCGAGCGGGAACCTAGCAAACCAATAATAATCAAGATCTAAAACGTCTAAACAACAATAGAACAACGCAAGCTCGGCTCGGGGACTCACGCGCACGGCGACACGAGCTTGGAGTCGCTGGCGAGCCGGCTCAGCAGTGGCCGCGGCGCGCGCCGCGGCTACCGCACGCAGCAGGTCTGCGCGCCTGCACACCGCACGGCAGGCAGGCGCCGGCCGCGCTGCACCGCACGCACACGCAGGATGGATGGTCGCGGACGCCGCCTTGCCGCGCTGCTACTGCACGCAAGACGGCACGGACGCGACCCGCGCGCGAAGCGCGCTGGGTGAAGGCGCGCGCGCGCCGGCGTCACGACGAGCAGAGCGCGCGGATGCGGCTGGCGCGCGCGGCGAGTAGCTCGCGAGGCGAAAACCTCACACGCGCGATGGGGCGAGCGCAGCGGCTTCGGCGAAGGCCTCTGGCGCGATCGGCGTCGGCGATCGGCCGCTTCCAGCAGAACTGGTGTGTCGATCGGCCGCCAGACAGATCTGGGCGTCTGATCGTGGTTGCCCAGACAGATCTGGCGCGTGGCGAGCCGCCGCCGACAGATCTGGCGTGCGCGAGCTGGTCGGCGATGATGGTCGCTTCTCCTCTCACCGGCCGCAACCAACACAAACACACACACACACATCATCTTACCTTCGGCCAAAGATCAAAAACCAAAAGAGGAGATGAAGAGGATGAAGACTTACCCTTAATGATGATGATCGAACCCAAGGAGATGCAAGGAAGAAGAAGAATTCGGCAAGGCAATGGAGAGGAGAGCTTGTGCGGCCAAGAGGGGATTTGGAGAAGAAGATGGAATAAACCTAATTCTATTTCATTTAACCAAATGCACCAAGGCTCCAAAATCCAAGGTTAACTAAGATGTGATGCAGAAAGAACAACAAGAGCACCTAATGGCTCAATTGGCACACATCTCTACAAGCTTCCCAGGAGACCCGGGTTCAAACCACTTGCAAAGACAAATTCCTTTATTTTTACTTTTGCAACAAACCTTGCTCAAACCAAACCACAAACCCCTTCAAAAAAACTACAAAAACCATCCAATAATTTTAGTAACTGGAAAAGACACAAACGACCCTGACGGCCCGACCAAATTACCAAATTACCCCTAGGGCATACCTGGAAGACCGGGAAGAAAAACCTGGGTCGTTACACTCTTGGTTTTCAAGCAGTTGTAGCATTTTCGGTCCTCTTGGTTTTCAAGCAGTTGGAGTTGGCCAGCTTAGTTGAGATGCTGGAGAGGGTTGTGCCCTTGTAGCCGGTTGTCTGTTAGATCGTTGGACGACCGTGTGTGTCGGAGGGTGATCGGAGGATCCCTAGGTTGTGGAGAGCCTCTCCAGAGCTCAGTCAGACCCAGGAAGTGTTCCTTGGGTGAGTTGCTTGCAGACTTGGTAGTCTAGCAAGCTAGTGTTTGTTTGGAGTAGAGTCCGGATTGGTTCCGGTGTGGTGGCTAGTTGGAGCTTGGTGTTGACCAAGATTTGGTTCTCTTGTTGTTTCAAGAGCTAGCTCGGTTTGAGCAAGAGGGCGTTGCCCTGAGGACTTGTTTCTAGTCAAGAGGTTTTGGGAGTTGACCCCTCCCTCGGTGGTTGAGTAAGTTCTCCTAGTTCTGGGTTGGTGATCCAATCAGTTGAGGTTTCCCTTGGGTGTTGCTTCCAAGAGAGTTGGTTGTTGTTGCCCTTGGGTTTGAGCTAGCCAGCGAGCGTGTGTGAAGTTCGCTGCCCTTCAGAGTTCGCTTGCTGGGAAATCGTTTCCGTTGAGAAGGAGTCAGCTTAGCTCCTGAGTTGTGTAGTGGATCAGAGTAGCACAGTGGTTAGCCCAGCGAGAGGGTCCCTGCTTTGTGCTGTTAGCAAGCGAAAGTTGTTTGTCCCCGCAAGGGCGGAGGCCAGCCAGTTTAAGAGTTGAGTTTTGCTGGAAAGTTGTTGGTTCTTTGGGGTTTGAGGAACCCCTAGTTTCCATGGTGGTTAAGTTGCACCATGGATGCCAGCCTCGAGTATTATCTTTGGAGATAGCCTCGTCGGTCCGTTTTCCTTGCGATGTTCCGAGTGTGGAGTTTCTAGTTGCAAGATGAGATAGGCCTAGGCTAAAAAGGAGGAAGTCCTTTGAGTAGCCTGTTGGACTTAAGAGTTGAGTGGTAGCTTGGAGGCGAGCTTTGCTCGTTATGAGCTTGGTTTGAGTTTTTGCTGAGCAAGCCTTTCTCGGGCTTTGTTCCTAGTTGTTGTGCTTTCGCAAGTTGGCGATTAGCTGAGCCACATTTGAGAGAGTTGGCACAGAGGTGTCGTGGCATTGGTTGGTTAGCCCTTGAGTTGCTATCCTCAAGGTGTTGTGTTGCTAATGGCTGCGTGATGGTTTGGTCCTTGCAGCCCGAGATGTTCCATGAGAGGAACGTTGGTTGTTTCCTTGCCTGGCAATGTTCTCTTTAGCCAGTTGCTAGTAGGTTTGCATGGAAAAGTTTGCGTTCGGCCATTGAGAGGCTCCAGTTTTTTGGTTTGGCCGAGTGGAGCCTGTGCCTGGTTTTTGGCCATTTAAGGTTGGCCGTAGCTGAAGTTTCAGCGCGTGCTAGTTGGAAAAGTTTGCCTTTTTGGATCAATCGCCAGTTGGTGGTTCGATTATATTTCGTTAAGGCTGTAGGCAAGCTTTGTGGTTCGCCGGTCTCATGTGAAGTAAGAGTAGGCCGTTTGGTTTCTGGAACCTGAGAGGTTCAGTTGTTTGGCCAGCATAGTGTAGTGTTGAGGCTGTTTGTTAACATTTGTGGGCATTCATAGAAGTTACGCCTGTGCGTGGCGTTGAGTTTTGGAGCTTGTGCCCAGTCTGCGAGTTTGCTGAGAGTAACACCGTAGAGAAGTGTTCCGTGTTGGATTAGCAGGGTTTATTTGAGCCCCTGGTTTGTAAGGCCTTTTGAGATCCTTGAGCGGATCGGAGCAGTGGCCTTTCGGTTAGCTTTGCCCCGTCTGTGGCAGTCTGGATAGCATTGTGGCTTTGAGCCTTTGAGAACCCAAGAGGGTTTGGTTCTCAAAGAAGGGCTAGTGTTGTCTTAGCCGAGAAGTTCAGTTGGCTAGGAATCAGTGGAGTATTCCTAGAGCCGTTTCGTCTTAGGACTTTCGAGGACGAAAGTCTTAAAAGGAAGGAGTACTGTAATGGCCCATATTTCTATCCCGGTTCTCGAGGTGCTTCCGGTTCAGATTCAGTGGTTCGGTTGGGCCGTTAGAGCAGTTTTGACCCTTAGGGGTATTTTGGTCTTTTTGCTCCCCGGGCAGGATTTGTGGATTTTCAGGGCTTCGAGGTAGCTCCTGCCTTTGTTGAGGTTTGTTTGTTGGTGGCTGCGAGTCCCGAGATGTTTGGGCTATTCGTTTGGGAGTTCGGTTGTGATTTGGGTTTTGGGCAAAGTTATGGTTGTTTGGGTGTTTCCTTTGGGATTCGAGCCCGAGCCCTTAAAGTTGATTTGGGTGGTTGATTTAAGTAAGATTTATTGGAAAAGGTTGCTTCAGTCAGGTCTCGAAGGAGGAAGCCGGGAAATGGGATTTAAGGATTTTTAGAAATTGGAAAATTGGATAAGTTTGGATTTAATATTGGATAAGGATAAAAGAAAAAGAAAAATCCCATTTTCCTTTACTTTTCCCCATTTTTCCTTTTTCCCCATTTTTTCCCCTTTCTCTCTCCTCCAGCCCGACCCCAGCGCCCTAGCTCGCCCAACCCCACGGCCTAGCTCGCCCACGCCCGAGCCAGCCCGAGCCCAGCCGCACAATGTCGTGCCAGCGTCGCCCAGGTTGCGCCGAGCCCAGCTCTTGCTCGCCCCTGCCCTGTGCCGAGTCGCGTCGCCCAGCTCCCAGGTCGCCCGACCGCGTCGTTCAGCCCTCGCCCTGGCCCCGCCTCGCCAGGTCCGTGCCGCCCTGCTCTATGCCGAGCCACACTGAGTCGCACGCACCTGTAGCTCACCGTGCCATCCCGAGCGCCCTGAGCCCGTCGCGTCGCGTCGCCCCGCGCCCGCGTCCCTGAAGCGTGTCATGTCGCTAGCGCCCGCGCCCACGGGCCCGCGCGCAGCTCCGCGCCCCAGCGCCAGTGTCCTGCGTCCCAGTACGCCCAGCTCCCAGCCAGCCCTCTTTTGCTGCCGACAGCCTGCCTGTTGTGTGTTGGTTGGCCCGAGCCTTGTGGCTTCTCGGATGGTATTTCTCGAGGCTTTTCTTTGTTGGGCCCTGATTTGTTGGCTGCTGGTTATGGATTTAATTGGGGTGTTTTATGTATTTGATTTGGGTGCTTTATTTGAATGTTTAGGCTGTTCGGGTTCCATAGAAGCTTGAGGGTTGCTTGATGATTTGTAATTAATTGTTTCTGCTTGTTCCAGGTAAGGATTTCTTACCGTGGTTGTGTGGACCCTGCGATATTATCACGATATGCCTTGTATGCTTGTTTACTGTTATGAGCATGATAGTGATAGGCAGCTTTGTTTGATTTCTTGCTAGCATGTTTGCCTGATTTTACATGTTAGTGCCATGCTAGGATTGTTCTTCCAGCATGCTTATGATTCCTGTTTAAGTTCGTAGTATCATGCTAGGTAAATGTGATTGGTGTCGGTCATTGTTTTGCTAGCCAGGAATCATTTATTTGCTCTGTACTCTTAGATAGAGTTGTAGGGTTTGTCATCATCCAGAGGCTGAGAGCGGACATAACGTAGTTTGTCCCCACCGGTTGGGAGTAAAGCGAAGCGTTGCTTCAGGGGTTGAGAGTGGACATAACGTACTTTGTCCCCAGTGGTCGGAAATAGAGCAAAGCATAACATACATTGCTTTTTCTCCCCCCTCCCAGCAGCCAATGAGACTTAGCTACCTCATTGGCGTATGCCTAGTTTGTAGCCTGCTAGAGCGAAACCCTGCCAACGGTATAAGCCTACCTTGGCCGGTTCTTAGCTTCAGGTCGGTGGATCAGTTTGCACGATGGCGCCGAGGGCCTCGCCATCGTGATCGATGACACCACTTCCGAGTCATAGGCATGCGTGCACGGCGCGCGTGGTTTGCCCTTAGGCCCCGTGCATTTACGCCCGATTCAGCGGCAGAAGATGCGGTGTGCGCGCACACGCGTTAATCGCCGGTTCGAGAGCTCCCCGGCTAATGTTCGTGAGTACACCATTCCTTCCGCTTTAGAGCGGACTTCGGTACTCTCCGTAAGTCCAGATAAGTAGCAAGGGCAAGGAGGCCCTTGAGGACATTCTTGGGATCAGTGCATTCCCCCCGTGTGAAAGATACCTCGGTGATGTCCTAGGATTGGTCAGTGTATCCAATCCTTAGGCCGGAAGTAGGAGACTTTCGATGACTCCAGATCTTGTATTATGAGCTCGTTGAGCTATGATCTGTGTTGATAGTTGTTTGCTTGCATGTTGAGGTGCTAGATGACTGATGTATCGTATTGTACCCCAGTTGGGGATTCTTACTGAGTATGTTTATACTCACCTTTATTTATCTTTCAGGTAACTTGGGACAGCACCAAGATGGCTAGCGGAGGGAGCTGATTGATCATGGGAGTTGCCGGCACTCTGTCATTTATTATTGCATTGTTTATTCAGCATGTAGATGGACAGGAGTCCTAGGGGAACATTGTTTAAAAAGTTGTTTAAATTGTATTGTATGTTTTATAAATACTGGCCAAGTTGTTTTACTTCGTTGGATTGTTTAAATGAAAACTGTTGGTTATGTTTTAAGGGTTCCCCCTTCTCATATGTTTTGAAAGGTTTTTAAATATGAGCACTAAACCGCTTGTTATCATATTTAACTTGCCTGCTGAGTGAGAACCCCGGTTTAGGGCCATGTTTTGGGTCGGGTTCGTCACATTTCACCCTCTGACCGATGGTCTTTTGGGATGAGTGAACCAGATCCTTCAGAGCTTGTTGCGAGTTGGTGTTTCCGTGGTTAGGCAGCGGGAGACCAGTGTTGGTTTTATGAGTTTGCCTTGGGTAGCAGTTCCCAGCTGTTAGTTCATATAGTTCCGTTGAGGCGTTGTATTGTAAGTGTTGCAGGATTCCAGTGTTCTGGGAAAAGGTTGGTGGTCCTCAGTTTATTTTTGGGTCCTGAGTTACTGCGGTTGGCCAGGAGCGCAGTGCAAAAGTGTAGAGCTCGTATGTTGGTAGCCCAGAGCAAGCAGAAGTGTTACGCCGTTGTATGGCGTCGAGTTTTAGAGTTTGAGGTTGGACAGTGTGTTTTTTTAAGGTTGCACCAATGTGAGGTGTGTTGAGGTTTGGTAAGCGAGGGAAGTGGAGTCCCTGTTTGTTGGATCATTTGAGATTCTCGAGAGGATTGGCAGAGTTACATATTGGTTAGCCTTTCCTCCGTTGATGTCAGCTGTGCAGTGTTTTCATGTATCGATGTTGAGGCAGTATGTGCCGGGCCCATCGCTCATTGTGGACTTTGAGCCTTTGCAGCTGATTGAGGATTTGAGCTTCGAGAGGAAGCCTGTGAGTATTCTGGTCTTTGAGGCGAAGACGTTGCGTAATCTTGAGATCCGTTTGGTAAAAGTTCAGTGGAGGAGTTGGAGTTCTGAGGAAGCCACTAGTGAGCGGAAAGGGCGAGATGAGATTGTGGTATCCTGAGCTGTTCCACTCTTAAGGACTTTCGAGGACGAAAGTCATAAAAAGGAGGGAATATTGTAACGGCCCAGGTTTTCATCCCGGTCTTCCAGGTATGGCCTAAGGGTATTTTGGTAATTTGGTCAGGCCGTCAGGGCCGTTTATGTCTTTTTCCAGTTCCTAAAATTATTGGATGGGTTTATGTAGGTTTTTGAGGCTCTATGGATGGGTTTAAGCAAGGATAGATGCAAAAGTAAAAATAAAGGAAAATTGTGTTGCAGTTGGGATTCAAACCCGGGTCTCCGAGAAAGCCTATGGGGATGCGTGCCAGATCAGCTATTGAAAGCTCTTGTTGCTCTTTTCGCGACATATCTTGGTTAGCCTTGGTTCCTTGGAGTTTTGGTGCATTTAGTTAAATGAAAAAGAAATTAGGTTTTTGTTCTCTCTTCTCCAAAACTCTCCTTGCTGTCCAAGCTTGTTCTCCCTAGCTCCCCAAGCCAATTTTCATCCCCTTTGCAGCTCCATAGTTCGATCATCATTTCGAGTAAGTTTCTTCGTCTCTTCGTCTTCTCCGATTTGGATTCTTGCTGGCCGAATGTAAGAAGAAGTGCTTGTGTGTGTGTGTGTCTTGTGCAGCCAGCCGAGGGAAGCCCAGCAGCCGAGCCAGAGCGCCCAACACGCCCAGATCGCCATTGCAGCACGCCCAGGTCGCCGTTGTAGCCCGCCCTGATCGCCAGCCCCGTCGCTCCTTGTCGCGCGCAGCAGCAGACGCCAGGCCGCCCAGATCACCCGTCGCAGCCCAGCACGCCCAGATCGCCCGCGTGCGTCCTCGCTCTGTGCCGCTCGCGCCACAAGCTGCCGTCTGCGCAGCCAGCGCCACGGCTTGTTCGTGTCGCGCGCTTGCGCACTTAACGCTCTGTCGGCGTCTGCAGCCAAGACTCCCAATGCCGTGCCATCGCTGTCTAGGCGCGCGGCCCGACCACACCCACCCACCACCGCGCCCGGCCGTGTCGCCGCTGCGCCGTGTGTGCCCCCGAGCCGAGCCTACTTGTTTTATTATATTTTAGGCCTATGGATTGTGATTATTTCTATGTTTGTTAGGTTTTCGTTAGCTAGCTCGGGTTTGATCGCAGCTTAGGATTTTGTGTGTAGAAGCCTCCCGACCAAAGTAAGGATTTCTTATCGGAGTTGTGTGGGCCCTGCGATATTATATGTGATTGCTGTTTGTATGCTTGTTTGTGATTATCAGCATGTTTAGTGTTAGGTGCTCTGTTCTGAATTCCCGACTGGCATGATTTCTTATGTTGTTTCTAATGTTAGCCCATGCTAGGTTGTTCTGTTCTGGCATGCTCGTTATCTGTTCTTGCTTCGTAGTATCATGCTAGGTTCGTTGTATCTGTTGAGCACGTATTGGATTATTTGTTGTTGATGTTATAGCTTAGAGTCCAGATAGGTAGCATCATCCGGGCCAGAATGCATAAAGTATCTTGCATCCATGGCAGGGACGCACGAGATAATACTCCGTCCCTGGACCCCGTTAGGGTTTAGCTAACCCTATCGGTAGGCCCTGCAATCTTGGGTGAGGGTGGCAGTGTATGCGATGCCCCAACGGTCGGGATGATGACTTGGCAATGCCTAGTCCCCGGCAGCCGGCACGTCCTCAGCGTGTTCGGCAGTAGCCCTTGATTGCCACCTGTTAGGGCAAGGCCGGCTTCCTGGAGTAAGCTTACCACGACCAATTCCTTAGCCTCCAGGCTGACATAGTTCATGTGTCCAGGTCTCACACCCCTATGTTAGTGACACCGATCCAGAGATTTAGTTAGGCATGGTAACTGTACCTGGGCAGCTTGCCACTAGACCCGACAACCCCCAGAGTCTGCAATAGCATGCGGTGCTCGCATACGCTCATTACAGCGCTGACTGGAGAGCTCCTTGGGATTGTGAGCCAGTGCACCTTTCGTATCGACAGTAGACAGGCTGAGGCCGGGATTTGTTTCTCGTATAGGGCGTATTGTGTGGTGGTTTTTCCGGACTAAGACCCTGAGTTGGCATCCGAGGCTTATATGTGGATTTAAGCTATGTGCTCTATTCTGTGTTTATATTCATAGCTTGCACATCTTTCGGCTAGATGACCATGTATATCGTATTGTACCCCAGTTGGGGATTCTTACTGAGTAATTCGTTACTCACCCTTATTTTGTGGTTTTCCACAGGTAACCAAGGTGCGAGACAGGATGGCTAAAGGAGGAGCTGTGATCATGGGAACGTGCTGTTGTCTCTGATTTTTTTATATTATGACTCTTTGCCTTTTTATTTCCTCTGAATGCATGTAGCCAGGCACGCAGCCCTAGGATGTTTTCTAAAATGTTTTTGTGTGATTCCATTGTTATGGCGAAAGGTTTGAATGTTTTTAATAAATCTCGATCGAGTAAACTTTTGAAAACGTATTTGTCTTGAAACAGTGCTTGGAGACAGTGGACGTGTTTCAGAAATCAGAATCTGATTGATTTACGGATTGAATGTTGAATGTTTTAGTTTTAATTGGAATCCGAAAACATACCTGCATATTGTCTTTTACTTTGAATGCATGCATTGAGGTAGAGACCCATTTAGAGCCCCTTTTGGATCGGGTCTTTACATCGTGGGTCCTTAAGTTCTCTCGAACTTCGACAGTGGCTCTCTCGAGCACTTGGTTCGCTCTCCGAGTCAAACAATGGAAGACCATAGTTGGCTACGTGCGATTCCTATCTCTAGTATTCGCGTTCCAAGCAATGCATGTAGGTTCGCTTCGTCCTGGTCTCTCGACTTAGCCAGAGTTCATACAAATAACTAAAAGAAAAATGTATGTTTAGTGATATTCGCATGCAAAACTTCCACTTCGTTAATCACTTCGCTCACGCGAGTTCCCTACTTCCCCTTACCTTCAGACAACAGGGTTAGTTACTCATTATGAAATAAAACACGAAAAAACATGCTTCAAATGTAATTGAGATTCGCAAACACAATAAATAAAGGAAATAAGAACACTGAAATTACTAAAAGTTGGTTACAGAATTTTTCACCAAGAAAGCTTGAGAATAGAAACAATAAAAACTACACTAAGCCCGGCATAAACTGCTTCGACGGCTAAAAAACTGCTAAGGTACAAATTTGTCAGAAATGTGATCGGAATTCTAAAGTCCTAGAGAGAATCTCTAGAAGAAGGTTATATTCCGTCGTGCTGAATTTGATGGAGCTCCCTCCTTTTATAGTGCTCCCGACAAAATTTGCTTTTCCTCTCTACTATGCGATTGGATCTTGCCAAAAGCTTCTCTAATATCCTCTCTTCCAAAAGCTACTATAGACTCTGATTTGTTAAGTGTCTAGGGTCGACAAGATGAACGACCAAGATTGGCTTTAGAGCACTGATTACTGCTACGCTTCCTTATGGAGAGATATTTTGTTGATAAAGGTTGCATGCTTCGCTTGGGCGAACAAAGGTTCATTCTTTCCTCATTCTCACGGGCTTTCAGTTTCCCTGGTGCGTTACAAGTGCGAGCTCCTTCTTCATTGCTTTCTCTTTCGACTAGGCTATCCTGCACCAGAATACAAGTATCAATTCTTCTTTTAAATATAAGCACATTTCTACTCGTATTCGTTCTATTTCGCTGCTTTTATGTTCGCCTTTGCGTTTTTCAGACTTTTACCCAAATGTTCGCTTATACGCAATTTGAGTCTAACAAGAGAAAAATTTGTTGTAAAAATTACTTTGATTTCAATTAAAAATATCTTAATTAAGCTACTTTAAATCTCAATTCTTGAGAGTTATCAGAGGGAAATGAAGATTTTAAGTTTGGCGGTGAGAGATCAAGAATATTTAAAGAGAGAGAGAGAGAGAGAGAGAGAGAGAGAGAGAGAGAGAGAGATCAACATGTTCGGGAAAAAGAAAAAAAAGTGTGAATAAGCCTTAGGTACCTTAAGTATTCCTCTGCCTATGGAAAAGTGCAAGCTTGAAATTATTTTGCTTAGGTAAATTGTTTGATGCTCAAACAGGTCATTCTAAGAAATACAGAATTATAGATACGAGTACAACCTGAAGGAATGAAAATAGCATAGCAAAAAAAAAAAAAAATCCTCCAGGAATATTAGAGCCTAAATATAGTCTTGAAAGAATATGTTGGGCAAATTTAGACTAGAAGTGATTGCGATACAATAGATTAAGTAATGAGAAATGCTTGCAATGAGGAATAATTTGTCAGTCATGGTAGGAAGGATTTTAAGGATGAACCTGAATCTTTAGGAAAGTTTTAAAACCGAAGAGAGAAATAAGTTTTTCACTAAGAATGTGAGATGCGATAAAAAGTGTGGGTTTAAGACTGAAGAGAGGGAAATGCTAAAATAATTAAAATAATAGCTAACTGAAGAGACGAGCAATACTTGAGGACAAGCAATGATTTAAGTTTGGAGGTGTGATAGCTATCGAATAGAGCATATTTTAGGTTGTTTTAGTTTGCATTATTCTAGAAATAAAGGGGGAAAACGAGCGCTAACAGAAGAAATGCGATGAAGCACATAGAAACCAGCCTGCATTCATAATTCAACATCGAAAGCGTAGTATTGCAAAATAAAAGCATAAATATTGAATATTTTAAGCTAAAAGTTTATATAATGCAGGAATATGCTAAAAGGTATGCTGGAAGAGTTCAGAAATGCGAATGGCAACACGCACTGAGGATTCACACGCTGACATGGCAGTTGCATTCGGTAAATTACGTCAACAAGGAAACAAAGCATAAATTCAAGGTGGCAATAAAAGATGAAGTAAATTAAGAAATTCCAGTGGAAATCAAGAGATCTACATTAATGATGATTTTCCCGCTCATTCGAACTTGCCACCCAAGTAATTAAACATTATAAATATTCGTAGGAAGGCCTAAGTCGAGTGAGCTGGTCGGATGGAAAAATCCGATTTAAGGATAAGAGGCAATTCTCATGAAAAAGCACTGATGGTTTTCGTGGAAACTGATGACAAGGGGACTACTAACCTTACATTCGCATCAATTCCATTTTACTGTTTTACTAGGAGTAGCTTGTAGTTATAAACATTTTATAGTTGCAATAAAATCGTCTAGTTTAACCTCTATATTATGTTTATTTCTATGGTTGCGCTATAGGAATTTTTGTTAAGGAGATTTTGCATGTATAACAAAAAAAGGTAAAGTATTTACATCTATAGCACAAAATCAAAACTAATTCATTTGTAGCAGAAAATTCAAATTGAGTTCTATCACTAGTTAAGTTCTATTAGTGATAGAATTTAATCAATGATAGACTTATCCTATCACTGCTTGAGTTTTCTATCAGTGATAGAAATCCAAATTGAGTTCTATCACTAGTTGAGTGATAGAAATCAATGTGCTATAGATGAATTATTTTAAAAAAAATTTGCAAATATAATACAATAGATATAATGTGCTACCGATGGTAAATTCTCTTTTGTTAATTATTCATGAATAGAAGCATGCTAGGAGCGTATTTCATTGAGTTTTACACTGCTGCTTGTTATATATATATGAGTCGATTAGCTACTCACGCATGTCCCTTACGGTGAGTTCGAAAGAAGGAATCGCATGTTGACCCAGTATGCTACGTTACGTTGTGTGGAAGTCTTTTCACCGTTTAAAGTGTTAGGAATAACCCTAATAACAGTTTGCGTCACCTTGTTATTAGTATGAAGTTCGCAGCGGAAGCTGGCTCTGCCATAAACCATTAAGTGCGAAAGTACTTATTTGTTAGGGAAACAAGAATCTCTTTGACTAGTTCGAGCGTGTAGTATCTTCTAGGACTGTTAGTTATCAATACTCATTGCATTATATTTATTTTAGTCGTTGCATCATATTTACTTTATTCTTAGCATCATATTTATTTACGCATTCAATTTTAAAAAAATCACAACAACTTATCCAAATCATGCTTTACTTTTCTGCATAAATTTTATCCTAATAATTTTAGTTGTAAACATCAATCTATGTGGGATCGATAAAATTTATATACTTATTACTTACTGCAATATTCGATCGCTTATACTTGCACGTAAGTGATTCCGAGCTACACTTGGCATAGGTTGACTTTGAAATAGTTACTAGACATTATACTAGCACTGGAATCCATTGGATTAGTTATCAATAAAGAAAACGTTTTAGCAAGTCTATGACTCTAAAATCTCTAGGATAGAAGTTGATACGTTTAGCTTGTGACAAAATTTTACTTAGTTAGACTATCATATTGAGAACATTATTGAGAAAATTACTTACAAACATATATATAAAAATTTCCTTGCACATTAATATATGTAGCATTACTCGGAATGAGCAATGATTCAAGTTTGGGGATTTGATACCTCTCAAATATAGCATTATTTAGGCTAATATCTTAATATATTTTAAAGGTATTTGTGCATTAATTGAACGAACTTTAGAATTGGAATATCATCAAGATGGAAAATTTATATAAATAATATGCATAAATGATTTATGAGCTTAAATATAAAAGGCTAGGAAAATTAGCGCATTTTAGAGTCAAATTTAAATATTGAATGCTTTTTGTACTTAAATGCCAAAGAACCCATGCTACACTAATTTATTGCTATATCTATAGGAATTGGAAACATGGTTAGCATCGCATTCAAAGGAGAAGTGGAAAGTTAAAATGTTCATCACGATACTTTGAAGGTTGCAGAAGCAGGATCTTCCAAACAATAGTTGCGAAGGACAAATATCCGTTGCGAAAATAAAGCAAGAATTAATGCAAAGTGATTCAGAAATCAAGCAGTTCGGAGATGAGAAAAGTAATGCAAAATTGGAAACATTGATGCGGAATCAGATCAGATGCCAAAGCCTAAATAACCAAATAAAGAAAGAATAGAATGCAGAAAGAATGCCAACTATCAGATAAACAAACTACAGTAATCATGAGATTCATACCTTAACCAGCAAAGGCGTGATCAATCAAAGGAAATTTGCCGCACAAATCAGGGGATAAGCTGCCAAAGATAAAATGCAATAAAAAGAAATAAAGATAATTCCAAATCCAATTCTTGCTTTCCAAGTCGATTCCTTAGTCCCCAAGCATTTCAAAATCTATAAATAGGAGAAGAACCAAGAGAGAAAGCGTGCCTGTTTTCAGAGTTCTTCTCCCACACTTGGGAGTAGGATTTGGAAGCGAAGTTCATGTTCCTATTGACAGGGAGTCATGATCTTCAAGCAGCCACCATTTATCGCTTTTCTTATCACTTTCTTTTATAATTTTTTTAATTTTATATTTCTACTTTGTTTTCCTTGTTGTTTTGCACAGACATTACTTTTTCAATACAATATTATTTATATTTCATTGTTATGCTTTATCTGTTCTTTACTATGTTTGGCTAGACATCTTAGGCAATGGTTAAGGGTGCGGGTTGTAGAAGCATTAACTAAGGTAATGGGAGCATGAACTAAGGTTAATTGAAGCATGTTGAATTAGGAGCTTAATTTAATAGTAATTGTCGACCGATCATCCTCACGCACTAATAGGTTGTAAATCGAGAAAGGAAACAACCTAAGGCTTGTTTGCATGTTCAATATGTTCGTATTAAGTCTTTTGTACTTTAAATTGGAGTTTAGGAATAAACACGTGTCTATTGCATACACTACGCCAGTTAATATTTACATTGAGTCACAACTGTAGTTGAGCTTAATGCAAACGAAAGCAGAAACGGACTTTTGTTAGGAAAAGTATGGAAATTGCTACTTACCACAATTTATCCTAGGAATTGCTAGTCGCTTCCCATGACCTTAACCCGAGCCTTACTTAGTTAATTTCGCACTTTAGATTTATTGTTGCATTTAGATATAAAACAAAACCAAATTCCAACACCATTGTTTTTACTCTCTTGCACGACTCTTAGATTAATTAACTGATTATAGACATCAATCCCTGCAGAGAACGATAAAATATAAATACTTAACACTTACTACATACTCGACTGTGTATACTTGCGTATTAATGCGATTCGAAGTGTAGAACGTAGTTTCACACTTACAATTAATTATTAGCTTATTTATATTGCACTGAATAATCGCATCACTTCTTTTGATCGACCAGAAGCCAAAGGTTTACACAAGAATGAATGTGTTAATCAACCCTTAGTTTATCAAGATTGTCTTGGGTTAATATTGAAGCAATTAGTTCAGACCCGGACCCAACCACCAAGGCTCGATGTCGAGTCCTCTTTTGAGATGATAAGGCTAAATTTGGATTCATTTCGCTCCTATAATTAGAAAAGGATGTTATACCAATAGTCGAAATCAAGAAAGTACCTAATGAAAGACAAACAATTTGAAAAAGTGTCTATCAGGTGCCAAAATTTGAAAAAGTGTCGATTAGGTGTTGAATTTCGAAAAAGTACCTATTAGGCGTCGAATTTTGAAAATGTGTCTATTAGGTGAAGAAATTCGAAAAAAGTGCCTAATTGGTGGTGAAATTCGAAACGAAGAGCCTAAATATGAAAATTGGGAACCAAAAATTCGAAAAAAGGGCTATCTTAGAGCAAAAAATTCGAAAATGTACCTATTTATGAGCATAAAGCCGAAAAAGGAGTACTTACCAATGAGCCAAAGTAAAAAATGTATGCTTCCCCATGCACCAAAGTTCGAAAAATGTCTCCTCCCAAACACCAAAAGATAAAAAATAAGTGCCCAACAAAGTGTGCTTTTTAAAAATATGGGTGGAGGAAAACTTGGAGTGTAAAGACCCGACCCAAAAAGGGGCTCTAGATAGGCCTTTACCCCAATGCATACATTCAAAGGAAAGGATAATATGCAAATAAGTTTTTAGATTCCCAATTAAAACAAAACAATCAAGGTTCAATCAGAATCAATATAGTTTGTCAAACTGTTTCAAGGCAAATACATTTCCAAAACGTACACTCTCGATCGAGATTTATTAAAACATTTGAAACATCCTCAAATTCAATAAGCGGGAATCCACAAAATCATTCGAAAACATCCTAGGGCTCGTGTCCGTCCACATGCATTCGGGGAAAATGAAAGACAAGAGTCATAGAAATAAAAAGTCGAGACGACAAAGACGTTCCCATGATCATAGCTCCTCCTTCACCATCCCGCCTCGCGCCATGGTTACCCGAAAGATAAGTAAGGGTGAGTAACGAATTACTCAGTAAGAATCCCCGACCGGGGTACAATACGATGCACATGGTCATCTAGATGAGTGTATGCAAGCTGTGAACATAAACACATAATAGAGCACATAGCTTAAGTCCACACTTGGACCTCGGATGCCAACTCGTGGTCTTAGTCCGGAATAATCCACACCACACAATACGCCCTATACGAGAACCAAGTCTCGGCCTCGGCTGTCTCACGACGATACGAAAGGTACACTAGCTCAAGATCCCGAGGAGCTCTCCGGCGTGCGCTGTAATGAGCGTAAGCATGCACCGCGTGCTATCTGCAGACTATGGGGGTGCCGGGTCTAGTGGCAAGTCGCCCATGTCCAATCACCACGCCTAACTAAATCTCTGATCGGTGTCACCGACATAGGGGTGTGAGACTGGACACGTGAACTATGTCACCTGAACCACCGCACTGAGGCTAAGGAACCGGTCGTGATAGGCTTGCACCGTGAGCGGTCCTTGCCCTAACAGTGGCAATCAAGGGCTACGGCCGAACACGCCGAGGACGTGCGCCGATCGTCGGGGGCGAGGCAATGCCAAGTCATCATCCCGACCGTTGGGGCATTTAACGATCGCCACCCTCACCCAAGATTGCGGGGCCTACCGGTCGGGTTAGCTAAACCCTAACGGGGTCGGGGTGGGAGAACTGTCTCGACGTCCCCCGCCATGGATGCAAGATACTTTATGCATCAGCCCGGATGATGCTACCTACCTACACTTTAACCTATCATATCAATAACATACAATCCAATACAATCCAAAACGTGCTCAACAGATACAACGAACCTAGCATGGTACTACTGAAGCAAGAATAGATATGAGCATGCTAGAACGGAACAACCTAGCATGGGCTAACATGAGAGAACAACATACGAAGTCATGCTAGTCGAAATTCGAATGAGCACCTAAACTATACATGCCGATAATCACAAACAAACATACAAACAACAATCACATAGAACATCGCGAGGTCCACACAACTCCAATGAAGAAATCCTTACCTTGGCCGGGGCAACTACACACAAAAACCTCACGCTGCGATCGATCCCGAGCTAGCTAACGAGAACCTAACAAACACAATAGAAATCACAATCATAGCCCTAAAAATATAATAAAACAAGCGAGCTCGGGCTCGGGCACTCACACGGCACGCACGACCGACACGCGACGGCGGCAGCAAAAGACGGCGGGCTGCTGCTGGGCCGACGGGCGCAGAAGGGGCTGATGGCGGCGAGGACCGCACACTGGCGCCGACGGCGCGGCAGGCGGCGGCTGCGCGGCGCAGCGCGCGCGCTGCAAGGCGCGCACGGCCGGCCGGGCGCAGTGCATGGGCGCGGCAAGCGGACGAGACGCCTTGCGCGGCGCGAGGCGAGCGCGACCGATCGCGCGCGCGCGGCGCAGCGCGAGCGGCGGCGCGCGCGCGCGGCGGTGCTCAGCCAGTGCGCGCGACGGCCGCGACGGCCGGGCGTCATCTGGCGGCTCGGTGCTCTTCTTTGCGTGATCTGGCGCCTGGGCTTGCCGCTAGGCGGTGCGGGCGGCTTTGGGCTTCTTCTTTGGCGAGATCTGGGCATCTTTGGGGCGACCGCTACAAACACACACACACACAAGCTCTTCTCCTTACCTTCGCCAACAAGAACACCCAATCGAGAAGATGAAGAGGATGAAGACTTACCCTAATGATGATGAACGATCCAAGGGAGCTGCAAGGATGAAGAATCGGCAAGGAGAGCTTGGGAGAAAGCTTGGGCGGCCACAACTCTTTTGGAGAAGAAAACACAACAAACCTAATTTCTATTTCATTTAACCAAATGCACCAAACACCAAAGATCCAAGGTTAACTAAGATGTGATGCAGAAAGAGCAACAAGAGCACCTAATGGCTCAATTGGCACACATCTCTACAAGCTTCCCAAGAGACCCGGCTTCAAACTCCGGCTGCAGCACAATTTCCTTTATTTTTACTTTTGCATCTACCCATGCTCAAACCAAACCACAAAGCCTCAAAACCTTCATAAATCCATCCAATAATTTTAGCAACCGGAAAAAGATATAAACGGCCCCGACGGCCCGACCAAATTACTAAAATACCCCTAGGGCATACCGAAGATCGGGAGGAAAACTCGGGCCGTTATAATATTCCCTCCTTTTTATGACTTTCGTCCTCGAAAGTCCTTAAGATCAAAGCAAGACAGATACTGCAATCTCATCCCGTCTTCCCCGGTCACAAGCGGCCTCCTCTGAACTCTAACTCCTCCACTGAACTTTTACCAAACGGATCTCACGATTATGCAACGTCTTCGTCTCGAGGACCGGAATACTCACAGCTTCCTCTCTCGAAGCTCAAATCCTCAATCACCGCAAAGGCTCAAAGTCCACAATGAGCAATGGGTCCGACACATACCGCTTCTCCCTCCCGATACATGAGAACACTGCACACCTACGGACATTGACCGAAAAAAAGCTAACCAATATGCAACTCGCCAATCCTCTCGAGAATCTCAAATGGTCCAACAACAGGAGACTCCACTTCTCCCGCTTACCAAAACTCAACACAACTCACAACGGCACAATCTTAAAAGCACGCACCGCCCAACCTCAAACTCTAAAACTCGACGCGGGACATCGACGAAACTTTCATGCTCGCTCTGAAGCTAACCACAAACGAGCTCAACCTCTTGCACAACACCTCCGGTCAATCGCAGCAACACAGACCCAAAACAACACCGACGGCCACCAACCTTTTCTCACAAAGACTAGAGACTCGCAACACTTACCATACAATGCCTCAATGGAACCACAAGAACCGATCGGCGAGAATCGCTACTCAAGGCAACCTCCTAAAACCACACCTGGTCTCCGCCGCCTAATCACGGAAACACCAACTCGCAACAAGCTCCGAAGGATCTCTCCTCTCCTCCCAAAAGACCATCGGACAAAAGGGTGAAAACACTACAGAAATCGCACTCGGCTCATAAGCCTCTAAGAACACTCTCTGAATCACGGTTCGCCCACACGCACCGCCTAGAACAAACCTTTGTTGCCACACCCTAATGGCAACATCTCCAACCTGGCCGACATGCCTCTACTCCATAGAAATGGCATCGCACACAACAACCGAGGTGCGAGCTCTAGCTACTTTGAAGTCAATACTCCAAAAATCCAAACTCACACAACAACCTCAACTAGTAGACAGCTCCCACACGAAACTTACAATCCAACAACTTGAGTGCTACGAACTAGGAAGCTCAAACAACTACAAATCGCATAGCTATGCCAATCCACTCATCTCTAGCTCGACTCAAATCACTAGTCGGGCAAGACAACTTGCAAACAACCAGGCCCTGCAGGGCTCCATCCACTAAACTTACCTCCGTGCAAACAACGAGCAAAGCTCGCCTCAAATATGAAACACATCTCACAAGTCCAAACGATAACACATACAAAGCTTAACCCTCAAGCTTAGGCTTAATGCACCTTCCCACCGAAACTTCATAACGGAACTCCACTACCTGGTCAACACCAACTACCAAGAACAAGAATACCAACAATGGTCGGCAGAGTGCAAGCTACACTAGCCGCCAGCAAGGATCCTCGATAAGTCCGGACCTAATCCAAACACAATGGTGCAACCTCAACCCACAATCGATACAAAGGAGATCTTCCACTACAAAGGTGCAACATCTTCCATGCCAACACACAAAATCTTAACCAACTAGGCCAAACACTCATAAGAGGCGGGACAACCTTTACTGCAGCCTCTAGAACACCCTCCAAGAATCCGCTTAATCGACAGATGACGACTACTTCCAAGCAACCAACAAACTTTTCCTTCAAGCTAGCGCTTCCACCATTAACTCCAAGACCAAGGGAGTAACTCGACAACTCCCGAAGGAAACGGCTCCTACAAGCGGACAACCAACGGACGAGAGAACTCCACATACGCTCACCGTCTTGCTCCACGAGAGCAACAACATCTAATCTCACGGGCACAACAAGGGTCCATCTCGCATCAACCTCCAAATGCCAAACGGGGCAACTCAACATCTTGGAAACAGGAAAAAACAACCAACATGGCACAAACCACTCGCCCCACGAGCAAAACTAAACTCTAGCAACTTCAATCCACACTTGGTCAACACCAAGCATCAACTTGCCACCACACAAAACCACTCCGGACTTTACTCCAAATAAACACTAGCTTGCTAGTCTACCAAGATCGCTAGCAACTCCACCGAGGCTACAAACTACACGCCTCCAACTAGCCAACTGAAACTCACTAGCTGGCCTCGACCGAGCTCTCGAGAGGCTCTCCACAACCTAGGGTTCTTCGGCAACCCTCGACACACACACCTGCCGGCATACGATCTAATGCATAACAAGCTGCTGAACAAACAACTCCAATTTCCAGCATCCCAACCATGCTGGCCAACTCCAACTCCTTGGGAACCTAGAGGACCCGAAACGCTACAGAATGCGTCATCCTCCTACTCAAAGCATCAGCCACAACATAACTTCTACCCAAGGAAGGATCCGAACAACTCTCTTAGCCATGCCGATCAGAAACCACGCGGCTTAGCTACCATCGCTCTTGTTCGGTTTCCAATCGAACTCCAACCAACGATCAACAAGAAGATCCGCCAACCAAGCTTAGGCCCAACTTAACAAATCTTGCCTAAGCAACAACTTGATACCACGAGCACGGTATCCTTACCACCTCAACCGAAGCCTTACAACAACCACCTGGAGTCCCACTTCTCAAGGAACTGAGCACGAGATCTCCAAAGCAAACCCTACATGGATCTGAAACTCTCGCCAAGGAACGAACCACACAAAACACACTTGTGTGCACAACTCCCAACCTTCCTTTAGAGATCCAAGACTAACAAGCGCTTTTCCACAAAGCAACGATAACTCCTGGCAGCGATACAAACAATCCAAGGAACACCAAAAGTTCCATCTTCACACGATACTCGAAGCAGTGGCAACCTTGCTCTGCTAAAACATAACGACGCCAAACCGAACTTACTTTATACCAAGACTCTACCAAGTGCGCTTACACATAAGGCGTCCTACTCATCTCATAGGCATCCAACTCATCTCGAGAGCATCCAACTCATCTCACGGGCATCCAACTCATGGTTCCCCTCTTTGGACCGAACTCGCATCTACAATGCTCACTCAACTCAGTTTAGGCACCCGAAGGTAGTGGACCGCACTACCAACCACAAAGATCTCTTGGCCTTAGCACTAGCGTGAGACTCACACGCACTAACACTTGCCAGCCGCCAACCTGCGACTTACTCGACCCCCGAAAACACTGGGAAGAGGCTCCAGCTCCTCTCGAACATCCTTTCACTTGTGGTCCTTCAACTACCACTGAACTAGCCCTCTTGCACGACCTAAACAAGTGCATTTTCCATAAATGGATCCAATGGCTAAAGAAGTGTGCTGAACTCGGACGGCATAGAACCATCTGCTATGCCAAGCCAAACTCAAGCTCGAACCAGACTTAGTGCCAAAGTGGCACACCAACCAATGCACCTCAAGTGCTACTACTACCAAATCAACATCTGGAGGAAGCGGGCCGTTAAACAACAACAGGCTCGCAAGGGGGCAAAGATGACCCTTCATCTGCCTCAAGCCACTAACACGGCAACTTGCCAAACAATCGGGCGACTGGTGGAGACTCTGCTAGACCACCTCTCACAAGGGATTTCCACCACCATCTGATGAACCAAACAACACAGGAACGGCACACCTCGGCCTTTGAATGTGCAGGGCATCCCACACACGGATGCTAAACTCAAACTGGCCAACTACTTTACTACTATCGTGAGGACTTACTAAAACATCAAGCTCTCTGAGGCATCCATTTGCCAACCTGGGCGTCTCCAACAACGCCAACAAACTCATCTGAATAAACCTGCTGATCATGCCCTCCCGAGAACCTCCGGGGCTACAAGAGCTACTGGGGGAAAAATGCTGAAACAGACTCTGTCAGCTGGGCTAACTGTGCCCGGGACTCCTCACTACGCGCTACAAATCTGCGCTGGTCTCCGCTCTCGATAGCTAAAGACACGCCATCGATCTCTCTCATGGCCGGAGCACACTCTGCTCAAGGAGTCTCACTCAGGCGCCGCTAGCCTCTACCCCCTCCTCTAGGCAACTCAATCGCCGGGGCCAAATCTGGCATGCGGGCCTAACAACCCTGGACGCGGCCTCAACATCAACACGATCTGTCCAACTCCTCGGTCGGACATGCCAAGCGCCCTGCTCCTCTGGGTGCGATCAACATACTGGCGATCTGCACGAAGCACCACCACCCTCTCACTA
The DNA here is from genome assembly GCA_036507275.1 of Sicyos edulis. Taxonomy (NCBI): domain Eukaryota; kingdom Viridiplantae; phylum Streptophyta; class Magnoliopsida; order Cucurbitales; family Cucurbitaceae; genus Sicyos; species Sicyos edulis. Next base: position 12,860,075 of record CM071856.1, on the reverse strand, counting down.
GGGGAAAAAGCGAAGCGGGCCACAAAATGGCCAACGGAGTCTAAGCTCGCCTCCCTCTGGAGCGATGTCCCGTGGCATCCGGATCTATCTGGATACCTCAACAAGCCGCTAAAAAAAGCGCTTTCGCGATGCGAAAGTTGGCATGATGGCTCACTAAGCCCAAACCAACAACGAGTCAGAACCTGCTCGTCTCCGCTCCACAACACTACACAAGGCATACACTAGATGAAAGGTATTGTAAATTCTTAACCCTTTTCTAAAACAGAAAACTTAGGCGTACTGATGACCGCCGGTCTTGATGATCATAGAAAACGACCTACAACAAAAGGTCGGTCTACGTAATCTATGACTCGAGCTCGATACCAATCAGTAAAGACCGACCCAAAAGGGGGCTCTAAATAGGCCTTTACCTCAATGCATACATTCAAAGGAAAGGATAATATGCAAATAAGTTTTTAGATTCCCAATTAAAACAAAACAATCAAGGTTCAATCGGAATCAATATAGTTTGTTTGAAACTGTTTCAAGGCAAATACATTTCCAAAACGTACACTCGATCGAGATTTATTAAAACATTTGAAACATCCTCAAATTCAATAAGCGGGAATCCACAAAATCATTGAAAAACATCCTAGGGCTCGTGCCCGCCACATGCATTCGGGGAAAATGAAAGACAAGAGTCATAGAAATAAAAAGTCGAGAGACAACGACGTTCCCATGATCATAGCTCCTCCTTCACCCATCCCGCCTCGCGCCATGGTTACCCGAAAGATAAGTAAGGGTGAGTAACGAATTACTCAAGTAAGAATCCCCGAACGGGGTACAATACGATGCACATGGTCATCTAGATGAGTGTATGCAAGTCGTGAACATAAACACATAATAGAGCACATAGCTTAAGTCCACACTTGGACCTCGGATGCCAACTCATGGTCTTAGTCCGGAATAATCCACACCACACAATACGCCCTATACGAGAACCAAGTCTCGGCCTCAGCCTGTCTACTGACGATACGAAAGGTACACTAGCTCAAGATCCCGAGGAGCTCTCCGGTCGGCGCCAGTAATGAGCGTAAGCATGCACCGCGTGCTACTGCAGACTATGGGGGTGCCGGTCTAGTGGCAAGTCGCCCATGTCCATCCAATACCACGCCTAACTAAATCTCGGATCGGTGTCACCGACATAGGGGTGTGAGACACGGACACGTGAACTATGTCACCTGAACCACCGCACTGAGGCTAAGGAACCGGTCGTGATAGGCTTGCACCAGAAGCGGTCCTTGCCCTAACAGTGGCAATCAAGGGCTACGGCGAACACGCCGAGGACGTGCCGATCGTCGGGACGAGGCAATGCCAAGTCATCATCCCGACCGTTGGGGCATTTAACACCGCCACCCTCACCCAAGATTGCAGGGGCCTACCGGTCGGGTTAGCTAAACCCTAACGGGGTCGAGGGACGAGAATCGCCTCGACGTCCCCGCCATGGATGCAAGATACTTTATGCATCGGGCCGGATGATGCTACCTACCTACACTTTAACCTATCATATCAATAACATACAATCCAATACAATCCAAAACGTGCTCAATGAGATACAACGAACCTAGCATGGTACTACGAAGCAAGAACAGATATGAGCATGCTAGAACGGAACAACCTAGCATGGGCTAACATGAGAGAACAACATACGAAGTCATGCTAGTCGAGAATTGAAACAGAGCACCTAAACTATACATGCCGATAATCACAAACAAACATACAAACAACAATCACATAGAACATCGCGAGGTCCACACAACTCCGGTAAGAAATCCTTACCTTGGCCGGGGCAACTACACACAAAAACCTACGCCGCGATCGATCCCGAGCTAGCTAACGAGAACCTAACAAACACAATAGAAATCACAATCATAGCCCAAAAAATATAATAAAACAAGCGTGCTCGGCTCGGGCACTCACACGCACGATCGACACGCGGACGGGCAGCGCGACGGCGGGGCTGCTGCTTTGGCGCCGACGGCGCGAAGAAGCGATGGCGCGAGGACCGCACACTGGCGCCGACGGCGGCAGTGAGGCGCGGCAGGCTGCGCGCGCGCGCCTTGGACGGCCGGCTGGGCGCAGCGCACGGGGCGCGGGCGAAGCGGACGAGACGAGCGCGCTGGCGCGCGAGCGAGCGCGACGATCGAGGCGCCGCGGCGCGGCGGCGAGCGGCGCGCGGCGCGCGCGCGGCTGCTCAGCCAGTCTGCGCGCGACGGCCGCGCGGCGGGGCGGGCGGTCCGGGCGGCTGGTGCTCTTCTTCGCGCGATCTGGGCACTTTGGGCTTGCCGCTAGGCGGTCAGGCGGCTTGGGCTTCTTCTTTGGCAGATCTGGGCATCTTTGGGCGACTGCTACAAACACACACACACACAAGCTCTTCTCCTTACCTTCGGCCAACAAGAACACCCAATCGAGAAGATGAAGAGGATGAAGACTTACCTTAATGATGATGAACGATCCAAGGGAGCCGCAAGGATGAAGAATCGGCAAGGAGAGCTTGGGAGAAAGCTTGGGCGGCCACAACTCTTTTGGAGAAGAAAACACAACAAACCTAATTTCTATTTCATTTAACCAAATGCACCAAACACCAAAGATCCAAGGTTAACTAAGATGTGATGCAGAAAGAGCAACAAGAGCACCTAATGGCTCAATTGGCACACATCTCTACAAGCTTCCCAAGAGACCCGGGTTCAAACTCCGGCTGCAGCACAATTTCCTTTATTTTTACTTTTGCATCTACCCATGCTCAAACCAAACCACAAAGCCTCAAAAACCTTCATAAATCCATCCAATAATTTTAGCAACTGGAAAAAGACATAAACGGCCCTGACGGCCCGACCAAATTACTAAAATACCCCTAGGGCATACCTGGAAGACTGGGACGAAAACCTGGGCCGTTACAATATTCCCTCCTTTTTATGACTTTCGTCCTCGAAAGTCCTTAAGACTGAAACAGCACAGGATACTGCAATCTCATCCCGTCTTCCCGGTCACAAGCGCCTCCTCACGAACTCTAACTCCTCCACTGAACTTTTACCAAACGGATCTCACGATTATGCAACGTCTTCGTCTCGAGGACCAGAATACTCACAGGGCTTCCTCTCGAAGCTCAAATCCTCAATCACCGCAAAGGCTCAAAGTCCACAATGAGCAATGGGTCCGACACATACTGCCTCCCACCGATACATGAGAACACTGCACACGGCTGACATTGACCGAAAAAGCTAACCAATATGCAACTCTGCCAATCCTCTCGAGAATCTCAAATGGTCCAACAACAGGAGACTCCACTTCTCCCGCTTACCAAAACTCAACACAACTCACAACGGCACAATCTTAAAAGCACGCACTGTCCAACCTCAAACTCTAAAACTCGACGCCGGACATCGACGAAACTTTCATGCCTGCTCTGAGCTAACCACAAACGAGCTCAACCTCTTGCACAACACCTCTGGTCAATCTGCAAAGAACACAGACCCAAAACAACACTGACGGCCACCAACCTTTTCTCACAGCACTAGAGACCTGCAACACTTACCATACAATGCCTCAATGGAACCACAAGAACTGACCGCTGAGAACTGCTACTCAAGGCAACCTCCTAAAACCACACTGGTCTCCCGCTGCCTAATCACGGAAACACCAACTCGCAACAAGCTCCGAAGGATCTGGCTCACTCCTCCCAAAAGACCATCGGACAAAAAGGGTGAAAACACTACAGAAACTGCACTCGGCTCATAAGCCTCTAAGAACACTCTCCTGAATCACGGTTCGCCCACGCACTGCCTAGAACAAACCTTTGTTGCCACACCCTAATGGCAACATCTCCAACCTGAAACTGACATGCCTCTACTCCATAGAAATGGCATCTGCACAACAACCGAGGTGCGAGCTCTAGCTCATCAAGTCAATACTCCAAAAATCCAAACTCACACAACAACCTCAACTAGCCGACAGCTCCCACACGAAACTTACAATCCAACAACTTGAGTGCTACGAACTAGGAAGCTCAAACAACTACAACTGCATAGCTATGCCAATCCACTCATCTCTAGCTCGACTCAAATCACTAGCTGGGCAAGACAACTTGCAAACAACCAGGCCCCAGAGGGCTCCATCCACTAAACTTACCTCCGTGCAAACAACGGAGCAAAGCTCGCCTCAAATATGAAACACATCTCACAAGTCCAAACGATAACACATACAGGGCTTAACCCTCAAGCTTAGGCTTAATGCACCTTCCCACCGAAACTTCATAACGGAACTCCACTACCCGGTCAACACCAACTACCAAGAACAAGAATACCAACAATGGTCGGCAGAGTGCAAGCTACACTAGCCAACAAGGATCCTCGATAAGTCCGGACCTAATCCACCCACAATGGTGCAACCTCAACCCACAATCGATACAAAGGAGATCTTCCACTACAAAGGTGCAACATCTTCCATGCCAACACACAAAATCTTAACCAACTAGGCCAAACACTCATAAGAGGCGAGGACAACCTTTATCTGCAGCCTCTAGAACACCCTCCAAGAATCCGCTTTAATCGACAGACGACTACTTCCAAGCGGCCAACAAACTTTTCCTTCAAGCTAGCGCTTCCACCATTAACTCCAAGACCAAGGGAGTAACCTCGACAACTCCCGAAGGAAACGGCTCCTACAAGCGGACAACCAACGGACAGAGAACTCCACATACGCTCACCGCCTTGCTCCACCAGAGCAACAACATCTAATCTCACGGGGCACAACAAGGGTCCATCTCGGATGAACCTCCAAATGCCAAACGGGGCAACTCAACATCTTGGAAACAGGAAAAAACAACCAACATGGCACAAACCACTCGCCCCACGAGCAAAACTAAACTCTAGCAACTTCAATCCACACTTGGTCAACACCAAGCATCAACTTGCCACCACACCGAAACCACTCCGGACTTTACTCCAAATAAACACTAGCTTGCTAGTCTACCAAGATCGCTAGCAACTCCACCGAGGCTACAAACTACACGCCTCAAATGCCTAGCCAACTGAAACTCACTAGCTGGGCTGACCGAGCTCGAGAGGCTCTCCACAACCTAGGGTTCTTCGGCAACCCTCGACACACACACACTGCCGAAGATACGATCTAACAGACAAAACCGCTCGAACAAACAACTCCAATTTCCAAAGATCCCAACCATGCTTTGGCCAACTCCAACTCCTTGGGAACCTAGAGGACCCGAACGCTACAGAATCGCGCCATCCTCCTACTCAAAGCATCAGCCACAACATAACTTCTACCCAAGGAAGGATCCGAACAACTCTCTTAGCCATGCCGATCGAAAACCACGCGGCTTAGCTACCATCTCTTGTTGTTCGGTTTTCCAACCAACTCCAACCAACGATCAACAAGAAGATCCGCCAACCAAGCTTAGGCCCAACTTAACAAATCTTGCCTAAGCAACAACTTGATACCACGAGCACGGTATCCTTACCACCTCAACCAAGCCTTACAACAACCACCGAGTCCCACTTCTCAAGGAACCGAGCACGAGATCTCCAAAGCAAACCCTACATGGATCTCAAACTCTCGCCAAGGAACGAACCACACAAAACACGCTTGTGTGCACAACTCCCAACCTTCCTTTAGAGATCCAAGACTAACAAGCGCTTTTCCACAAAGCAACGATAACTCCCGGCAATGATACAAACAATCCAAGGAACACCAAAAGTTCCATCTTCACACGATACTCGAAGCGGTGGCAACCTTGCTCTGCTAAAACATAACGACGCCAAACCAGAACTTACTTTATACCAAGACTCTACCAAGTGCGCTTACACATAAGGCGTCCTACTCATCTCATAGGCATCCAACTCATCTCGAGAGCATCCAACTCATCTCACGGGCATCCAACTCATGGTTCCCCTGCTGGACCGAACTCGCATCTACAATGCTCACTCAACTCAGGTTTAGGCACCCGAAGGTAGTGGACCGCACTACCAACCACAAAGATCTCTTGGCCTTAGCACTAGCGTGAGACTCACACGCACTAACACTTGCCACCCGCCAACCTCTGTGACTTACTCGACCCCCGTAGAAACACTGGGAAGAGGCTCCAGCTCCTCTCGAACATCCTTTCACTTGTGGTCCTTCAACTACCACTGAACTAGCCCTCTTGCACGACCTAAACAAGTGCATTTTCCATAAATGGATCCAATGGCTAAAGAAGTGTGCTGAACTCCGGACGGCATAGAACCATCTGCTATGCCAAGCCAAACTCAAGCCTGAACCAGACTTAGTGCCAAAGTGGCACACCAACCAATGCACCTCAAGTGCTACTACTACCAAATCAACATCTGAGGAAGCGGGGCTGTTAAACAACAACAGGCTCGCAAGGGGGCAAAGATGACCCTTCATCTGCCTCAAGCCACTAACACGGCAACTTGCCAAACAATCGGGCGACTGGTGGAGACTCTGCTAGACCACCTCTCACAAGGGATTTCCACCACCATCTGATGAACCAAACAACACAGGAACGGCACACCTCGGCCTTTGAACAGCAGGGCATCCCACACACGGATGCTAAACTCAAACCTGGCCAACTACTTTACTACTATCAGTAGGACTTACTAAAACATCGAGCTCTACAGGCATCCATTTGCCAACCTGGGCGTCTCCAACAACGCCAACAAACTCATCTGAATAAACCTGCTGATCATGCCCTCCCGAGAACCTCCGGGGCTACAAGAGCTACTGGGGGAAAAATGCTGAAACAGACTCTGTCAGCTGGGCTAACTGTGCCCGGGACTCCTCACTACGCGCGGTACAAATCTGCGCAGGTCTCCGCTCTCTGATAGCTAAAGACACGCCATCGATCTCTCATGGTCGGAGCACACTCTGCTCAAGGAGTCTCACTGCGAGGCGCCGCTAGCCTCTACCCCCTCCTCTAGGCAACTCAATCGCTGCCGGGCCAATTCGCATGCGGGCCAAACAACCCGGACGCGGCCTCAACATCAACACGATCTGTCCAACTCCTCGGTCGGACATGCCAAGCGCCTCTGCTCCTCAGGGTGCGATCAACATCTTGGCGATCGCACGACGAAGCACCACCACCCTCTCACTAGGGGAAAAGCAGCAACTGGGCCACAAATGGCCAACGGGAGTCTAAGCTCTGCCTCCCTCTGGAACGATGTCCCAGGGCATCCGGATCTATCTGGATACCTCAACAAGCTGCTAAACAAACTGCTCGCACTGCGGGAAAGTTGGCATGATGGCTCACTAAGCCCAAACCAACAACGAGTCAGAACCTGCTCGTCTCCGCTCCACAACACTACACAAGGCATACACTAGATGAAAGGTATTGTAAATTCTTAACCCTTTTCTAAAACAGAAAACTTAGGCGTACCTGATGACTGTCGGAGTGCTGATGATCATAGAAAACGACCTACAACAAAAAGGTCGGGCTCTGAAATCTATGACTCGAGCTCGATACCAATCAGAAAGACCCGACCCAAAAAGGGGCTCTAAATAGGCCTTTACCTCAATGCATACATTCAAAGGAAAGGATAATATGCAAATAAGTTTTTAGATTCCCAATTAAAACAAAACAATCAAGGTTCAATCAGAATCAATATAGTTTGCTGAAACCTGTTTCAAGGCAAATACATTTCCAAAACGTACACTCTGATCAGAGATTTATTAAAACATTTGAAACATCCTCAAATTCAATAAGCGGGAATCCACAAAATCATTGAGAAAAACATCCTAGGGCTCGTGTCCGTACATGCATTCAGGGGAAAATGAAAGACAAGAGTCATAGAAATAAAAAGTCAGAGACGACAGCACGTTCCCATGATCATAGCTCCTCCTTCAGCCATCCTGCCTCGCGCCATGGTTACCTGAAAGATAAGTAAGGGTGAGTAACGAATTACTCAGTAAGAATCCCCGACCGGGGTACAATACGATGCACATGGTCATCTAGATGAGTGTATGCAAGCTGTGAACATAAACACATAATAGAGCACATAGCTTAAGTCCACACTTGGACCTCGGATGCCAACTCAGGGTCTTAGTCCGGAATAATCCACACCACACAATACGCCCTATACGAGAACCAAGTCTCGGCCTCAGCCTGTCTACTGACGATACGAAAGGTACACTAGCTCAAGATCCCGAGGAGCTCTCCGGTCGGCGCTGTAATGAGCGTAAGCATGCACCGCGTGCTACTGCAGACTATGGGGTGCCGGGTCTAGTGGCAAGTCGCCCATGTCCATCCACCACGCCTAACTAAATCTCTCGGATCGGTGTCACCGACATAGGGGTGTGAGACCGGACACGTGAACTATGTCACTGAACCACCGCACTTGAGGCTAAGGAACCGGTCGTGATAGGCTTGCACCAGAAGCGGTCCTTGCCCTAACAGTGGCAATCAAGGGCTCACGCCCGAACACGCCGAGGACGTGCCGATTGTCGGGGACGAGGCAATGCCAAGTCATCATCCCGACCGTTGGGGCATTTAACGATCCGCCACCCTCACCCAAGATTGCGGGGCCTCTACGGTCGGGTTAGCTAAACCCTAACGGGGTCGAGGACGGAGAATCGTCTCGACGTCCCCGCCATGGATGCAAGATACTTTATGCATCGGGCCCGATGATGCTACCTACCTACACTTTAACCTATCATATCAATAACATACAATCCAATACAATCCAAAACGTGCTCAACGGATACAACGAACCTAGCATGGTACTACGAAGCAAGAACAGATATGAGCATGCTAGAACGGAACAACCTAGCATGGGCTAACATGAGAGAACAACATACGAAGTCATGCTAGTCGTGAATTGAATGAGCACCTAAACTATACATGCTGATAATCACAAACAAACATACAAACAACAATCACATAGAACATCGCAGGTCCACACAACTCCGGTAAGAAATCCTTACCTTGGCCGGGGCAACTACACACAAAACCTACGCTGCGATCGATCCCGAGCTAGCTAACGAGAACCTAACAAACACAATAGAAATCACAATCATAGCCCAAAAAATATAATAAAACAAGCGAGCTCGGCTCGGGGCACTCACACGGCACGATCGACACGCGGACGGGCGGCGGCAAAGAGCGGGGGCTCTGCTGCTGGGCGCTGACGGCGCGAAGAAGGCGATGGGCGCGAGGATCGCACACTGGCGCCGACGGGCGGCAGGCGCGGCAGCTGCGCGCAGCGCAGCACGGCTGGCCGGGCGCAGCGCGCGCGCGAGCGCGCGGCAAGCGAGGACGAGCGAGCGCGCGCGGCGCGAGGCGAAGCGACGCGATGCGGCGCGCGCGCGCAGCGAGGAGGCGCGCGCGCGGGCCGCTCAGCAGTCTGCGCGCGACGGGCTGCGACGGCCTGGCGGTCTGGGCGGCTCGGTGCTCGCTTCTGCGCGATCTGGGCACTGGGCTTCTTGCTAGGCGATGCAGGCGGCTGGGCTTCTTCTTTGGCGGATCTGGGCATCTTTGGGCGACTGCTACAAACACACACACACACAAGCTCTTCTCCTTACCTTCGCCAACAAGAACACCCAATCGAGAAGATGAAGAGGATGAAGACTTACCTTAATGATGATGAACGATCCAAGGGAGCTGCAAGGATGAAGAATCGGCAAGGAGAGCTTGGGAGAAAGCTTGGGCGGCCACAACTCTTTTGGAGAAGAAAACACAACAAACCTAATTTCTATTTCATTTAACCAAATGCACCAAACACCAAAGATCCAAGGTTAACTAAGATGTGATGCAGAAAGAGCAACAAGAGCACCTAATGGCTCAATTGGCACACATCTCTACAAGCTTCCCAAGAGACCCGGCTTCAAACTCCGGCTGCAGCACAATTTCCTTTATTTTTACTTTTGCATCTACCCATGCTCAAACCAAACCACAAAGCCTCAAAAACCTTCATAAATCCATCCAATAATTTTAGCAACTGGAAAAAGACATAAACGGCCCTGACGGCCCGACCAAATTACTAAAATACCCCTAGGGCATACCTGGAAGACTGGGAGGAAAACCTGGGCCGTTACATGGAGTCTAAAGAATGGTTGTTTATGGAAAAGAATCCCAAAGAAAATATCTCTTAGATGTAGATACATTCCTTAAAGGAGGATATGGCTCTTGAATATATAAATATCCCTTGGGTGGATATATTCCTTAGACATGGATATGACTTTTTTAAAAATGTCCTATAGGTGGATATGATTCTTAAAAGTAGACATATCCATTGAGCATGAAAATATGTTTAATGCATGGAAATCTCCATTTCAAACTACCTTTTAAATTCGGTTAAAATATTAACCAAAAAATAAAGAGTAGGAGTAAATGTTGTGGGTGAAATATTTCCCTATACATCTGGATAAGGGCCTAACACCCTAAGGGATCGACCAAGGAGGCCAGGACCCCTCAAGGGTCGGCCAAAGGTAAGTCCGACCCCTAGGGGGTTGGTCAAGGAGGCCAAGACTCCTCGAGGGGTTGGCCAAAGTTGAGTCCGGCCCTCAAAGGCTAAGGAGGCCAAGACCATTTACAGGTCGAGCGAAGCTGAATTCTACCCTTCAGGGGTTTGCCAAAACTCTTTCGTGATCGTTACACTCGAAGTTGTCCAGTAATGGGCATTGAAGAGGAGAGATAAAGGTCTCATTTATTGCAAGCTTTATGGTGGGGCATTACAGATGTTATAAAACGCCATAAAGTGCGATAGTATAGAGACCATGGATAGTTACAAATCTGGTCACTATAAAACGGTTAGAAGTTCGCCATTCCAAAGGTGTGCGGTTCCAAGCGTTTCTAAGTGATCTAAACCATTGCAAACTATTCCTAAGCGAACAAACTCTCTCTAAAGGCTCTCTGAATACTCAACTCACTTAAACATTGGAGGCCCTTTGGCTCGCACCACACCAGTGTGCTTAGTTTTTTTCATTTTTGCAGGCATCTCGTTCCCGATAATACAAATATTACCGTTGATCCTGGAGGACTATTTTTTGGTATCAACATTTCTCTATGCAGATTATCTTTACACTCACTTCTTATCTCATGTTAGCAATCTTAACCATGGTGTTGAATTACATGGTTAGTGTTAATTTATAGACTTCTATATTTGTGCTTAATAGACATGGTGCTGAATTGTTAGTGACTTTGAAGTTATATTGGAAATTAATATTTGGCGACTATTATCCTTCAAATGTGTTCTCTTACTTGAGCATTAATTTATTCTATAATCTAAACAATCCAAAAATTAAATTACACTTATAACTTTCTTTTTTTTGGTTTTGATAAGATGGAGCTCGAACTCTTCTTGAGAAATTCAACTCTCGAGTACTTTTTTTTGCGCCTATTTATACTTTTTTTATTTGGCTTTCTACTAGTAGCTTGTTGGATTTGGATTTTAAAATTGTGCATTTACTAAAGAAACATTACAAACTACTTTTAGAATCTCAGTGTTGCACTCATTTGTGCGTTGTCTCAATTCTTTCTCGAAAGCAGCAACAAGTTAATTCTTTTTCTTTTATATTTAGTTCGTATTTCTATTCAAGGTCTGTGTAGAATGAGTTTGATCTTTTTCCTTTGTCCTTTGTCTTTAATTCTTTTTTGACGAACAATTTAGCATTATATTTTAGATCTAGTTTTAATTTTTATTATAATTGTTTCTTTTCATCAATTTCGTTTAGAAGTCAATAGTTGTCATGTTTCTTTTTATCCCTTGCATAGTTTGTCTACTCATTTTTCTTTAATTTCTCAATTAAAGTAATTTAGTTTTCTTCAAAAATGTAATTGTAAGTGACGAATTAGAACCCAAGATGTTGTAAGATTTCCCTTACAAAGAAATTAATAAAAAGGAAATAGGATAGTTTGATTGATAACAAGCCAATTCAAGATGACGGATCTCCCAAAAGAGTCTTCAATATTCTCACAAACTTATATTTTACATACCTTAACATATTTCTATTCATGCTATTTATAATAATAATATATTACTTCATCCCCAAGTATCATAATAACTAATAGACTCTTATTATTCCCTAGATAATTAATTTTATGTTTATCTCTAAGATAATAATTCCTACTTATATTCTTCCTATACTAACTTCCAAGTCTCATAATTTTATTGGACTTTTCATGTCTTGAGTAATGGAGTCCTAACAGATGTGTGCCTTAATTAATTAAGACAATTAGCTTTTGTCAATTGAATGGCTCCTATTGGACTTTATTCAAGATATTAAGTTACATAATAATCTTTTTAACATTATGTTTCTTCTACCTAAAGGAACTCGGTTATTGCATTTGCAGAAAGTTTAGTTTTTAGAATAAATAAGTCATTGTTATTTGATATGAGTGTTATATATTATGAACGTTTCTATTTTTTATTGCAACTTCTAATTCAAAGTTTTATATCTATATCGTGTAAGTATTTTGTCAATGTGAGATTGTCTGCATCTACGATTGTTGCCGAAGTTGTCACAACACTTTTTTTTTCTACACTTTATGAAACATTGAATGTATATTACAAATTTTACATAAAGGCTACTTGTATAGAAATATGTTAACATCTTATTTGAATTGTAATCAATGAAGTTCAAAATCTATGTAGATTGCAATCTTATCTTAGAAATGCATACTTATTGACAAGTTTACACATTTAAATGTGAGTAATATGAGTTAAATAAATAAATAAATGAAATGTAATCAATTTTAAAAATTTTAAACTTATCATGTTATCCATTTTATGACAATTTTAAATTATTAAAAATTAAAAATAAAAACTATCACAACGATTATAAAATGTGAATATTGATAGTTTATGATATTATTTTTTTTTAAACAAAAACTCATGTATTCTAAAATTTTTATAGTAATAAATGTAAAATTGTGAAAACAAATTAATTTATGATAATTATAATGCGTCGTAAATGGAAACCATAAACCTAATTTTTCGTTTATTCCTGACAATTTTTAACTATCATGAAAAATCTTTTATACAATTTTAAAATGACATTAATGATCTTTTATGACATTTTTATCATATATCATGAAATACTTTACATGATATGGATTACCATGATGAAACTTAAAAATGAGGATAACTGTCCTAATAAATTTAAAAAATTATATTAGATGTCCTCTAGGTAAATTTTCTAATATTTGCATTTATAATCAATGAATTTATTACGAAAATTAAAAATAATAGTGATCATTATTGAGGAAAGTGGTTTAGTCCAAATAACATAAAACATATTTTTATGATTAAGTGGTTAATTTTTTTCGATTTAAGTTGGGTAGTGATTGTAAAGAATACTGGTAATATAGTGTCACATTCTTTAACCCATTGGGAATTTAAAATGGTTTTGGCCAATGGGTAGATGGGGGAGGAGGAGGTTGCTAAAGTTGCTCTAAATTATTTTAATAATCTTTTCTTGTCTCAAGGGGCTCATAAGCTTGAGTTGAATCGTATCCTTGATTGTGTGAATGCGAGCGCTTCTGATAGGGATAATTTAGACCTTGAAAAAAGCTTTACTTCTAATGAGGTGTCGGTTGCTTTAAAAAGTATGGATCCCACCAAAGCCTCGGGGCCTAGTGGCACCAATGCTCTCTTTTTTCAAAAATATTGGGATATTGTGGGTCTTGATGTTACTGCGGCCTGTCTTAAAGTCCTCAATGAGCGAGATGAAGTGTGGGTCCTCTGAATCACACTTTTACTACTCTCATCCTGAAGTTTTTGGCTCCAAAAAAAATGGAGGAGTTTCGTCCCATTAGTTTGTGTAACACTGTCTACAAAATTATTTCTAAAATGATAACTAAAAGAATGAAATGCATTATGGATAAGATTATTTCCCCAAATCAGTCTGCTTTTGTCCCAAGTAGGCTTATAACTGATAATGTGATTATTGGTTTTGAATGTATTCACTCTATTCTCACAAATAAAAATAAAAATGATGGTATGATTGCCTTGAAACTCGATATGAGTAAGGCTTATGATAGAGTGGAATGACACTTTGTTTTTAGCATGATGCATACGCTAGGTTTCAGCCAAAGGTGGATAAAGATCATCAGAGCTTGTGTTACAACAGTGAGATACTCAGTCCTCATCAACGGTGTGCCTCAGGAAGAGTTTGCCCCTCAAAGAGGGTTAAGACAAGGAGATCCTCTTTCTCCTTACCTTTTCCTTCTTTGTGCCGAAGGCCTTTCTGCCATTCTTAACAGGGAAGAATCTTCTAGTTCCTTTGGAAGTTTAAAAATTAATCGCTATTGTCCTTCGATTTCTCATCTTTTCTTTGCTGATGATAGTCTTTTATTTTTTAGGGCAAGAATTTCGGATTGCAACAAGAGTAAGGACATTCTTTTGGTGTACGGCCAAGCCTCGGGACAACAAATTAATTATGGAAAATATTTAATGCTGATCAGCAAGTCAGTGGATGCGAATCAGAAAGAAAACCCCAGTAGGTTGATGGGGGTGAAGATTGATATTGACCTGTGTACTTATCTGGGGATGCCTTCTCAAGCCAAGAGGAAGAAAAAAGAGATGTTCGGGGCTTTAAAGGAGAAAGTGGGGAATTTTCTGCAAAAATGGAAAGGTTTATTGCTCTCCAAAGGGGGAAAGGAAATTCTAATTAAAGTTGTGGCTCAGGCAATTCCGACCTATACAATGAGTTGCTTTATAATTCCTAAAGGCCTGATCCAGGAGCTGGAAAGTATGTGTGCAAAGTTTTGGTGGGGGTCGGGGGGAGAAAAGGATAAGATGCATTGGTTGAGTTGGAAGAAGCTCTGTTTTGCTAAAGATAAAGGAGGTCTTGGTTTTTGAGATCTGGAAGATTTCAATCAAGCTTTTCTTACTAAGCAAAGTTGGAGGCTATCTAGGTCTGGTAATAGCCTGTTGTTCAAGATTCTTAGTCGAAAATATTTCAGGCACGGTGAGTTTTTGGCAGCCACTCTGGGAAACAATCACTCGATGACTTGGCGAGGAATTATATGTGGGAGAGATTTGTTTTCCAAAGGTTATTGATGGAAGGTGGGTGATGGGTGAAGGATTATCATTGGCAAGGATCCGTGGTTACCTGGTGTCGTTAATAACAAATCAACCTCTGTGTGCAATGAGTGGAATGATAGATATGTGGCTATAATAAAAAAAGCTCCTTTATGGAATAATAGACTCATCAAGTCCATTTTTAACAAGGAGGAGGCTTACTATATTCTTAGCAATCCAGTGGGTAGAAACAGCAGAGAAGATGAGGTTATTTGGATCTTTCCTTGACTATGACCACTTGGAAACATTTTTGGAAAGTTTCTACCCCCAAAAAAAAAATCAAGATTGGGCCTGGCTTTTCTTAAATAACGCAATTCCAACCAAATATAATATTTACAGTAAGGGTATTGATATCACGTTGATGTGCCCGCTTTGTAAGAGAGTAAAGGAAACGAACCTTCACCTATTAAAAGATTGCAAGGTTTCTGTTAAGGCTTGGGAAGAGATTTTTCCTATTCTAACTAATTTTAAATCTTTTTTCAGGTAGGTTCCAATAGGGGAAATTTTTTGGGATGGAATTGTTTCAATTCTCTCTCTCGAAGAGAGATCAATGACCATTCTCTTTATTTGGGCTATCTGGAATTTAAGTAACTCCCGTGGAGATTTTTAGGAAATTGCTAACCATTCTGATTTGGTTAGTTTTTTTAATCAGGCTGTCTCACGTTATTTTCCCGTGTCTATATATTTTAGGTTCGACGATGGCTTTGGTTCCTATGTCACAGCAAGTTCGTCAAAGATGGGTGTCCCCATCTTTTGGGTTTTGGAAGCTGAATGTAGATGCTTCCTGGTCTCCGTTGACAGGTTTGGAAGGGATTGGCTGGATCGTTCGTGATTGGCTTGGGTTTTCGATTCTTGTTGGTGTTCGTCCCACGGACCAAAGCTCGTTTGCAAAGCACCTAGAAGGCTATGCTGTGTTGGAAAGGCTTCTTCAGATTTTGAAGATGCAGAGGCATATGACCCCTTTCGTCTTGGTGGAATCTGATGCTTCAATGGTCATTAACTCAATTAATGGGATTTCTCGAGACATTTATGAATTACAGTGTATTGTTGATGATAAAGTTGACCTCGTTGTTTAGGGGGATTCTTTTCCGCACGTCTCTAGATCATGTAATTTTGCGGCTGGAGCCTTAGCCTCCTTGTGGCGGGGTGATCTTAGTCTCTGTGTTGAGGCTCCGATTGGCCTTTGTAAGTGCAAACTCTTTTTGGAGGGGGACCCTTCCCCCTTGTGTTTCCTTGGCAATTGACGAGGATTGTGTTGGTTTGGCCTATGGTTGGTGAATGTGATTGGTTTTTCTTTCAAAAAAAACAAAAAGTCCTATATTAAATTAAATAAGAAAAAAAAAGTAAAAATATTTAAATCAAATAAACGGTTTCCGTTAATACAAATCATTTCTAAATGTAAAAAGTGATGGGAGCTTTGTAGAGCATCCTTGATTCCTGGTCCCCAACACAACATATGTTTCAAACAAAACTTTAAAGAAACAAATTGTACGGTGGTGGATACATGTACCAATTATAATTACAAAAACATTGGATTGATGAATTGTTTTACTAAAATACTATAGAGAAAGAAACCCATGTCTCATCACCTTCAAAGAATTATACTCATAAATTATAAATTAAAAAAATTCCACAATTAATCATGAAGACTTACTTGCATAAATCAACAAAGAAAAATGAAAATTGTTTTGAATCTGATTATGAGTAATGTTCTTGTCCTCTTCCAGCCACAACCTAGTCTCCAACCCACTCCGTGTTCTAAACATGAACACTGCATATCCATTAATGGCGGACCCAAAGAACCAGTCATGAACATCCCACAACAAATCCACCAACAACCCATCTATAAAAATGCTCTCATTTCCCCTGAAATTCCACTTCAATCTCTTCACTTTCATCACCGCCTTCTTGTCGATCCAAACTCGCAATCCCGGCTGCTGTATTTTCCCCTCTTCTTCATCTTCATCTTCCACGCTGCACTTTATCCAGATCTCGTGATCAGCACCCCTTTCGCTGAATTTTGCCCTCGTCGAAAACAGACCTTTCCCGGACCAATGCTCTGTTCTCGACGCCAGTCGGACTTGTTTTAGGGGTAATCCCAATTTCAGTTGCTTAGATGAAATCGGGATTTCCCCTAAAACAAGGTGGATTTCTGAATCCACCGTGATTAAAACATAGAATCCTGAAATGGGTTCGGGTCCGCCGCTGTAAACGGCGGCGGAGAGATCCCATAGGATGTCGATTTTGGAGGAATGTAGGTCGTAGGATTTGAAGCCTTTGTTCTTCTTGAAGAACCGGACGGTGGTGTCGAGCTTGAAGGGGATGGTGGCTGCCTGAGATTGGGCGAGGTTGATTTCGAGGCTCTGTGCAGAGTGAGCTTTCGTCCACGTGACTGAAATCGTCAGCAGATTCTGCTCAGCAGCGTAGTGGCTGGTGATGGCGGTTTGCACCGAGGGCGGAGAGAGGACGGCGGCGGCGGAGCAGGAAGAGGGATGAGAGATGTGAAGGGCGTTCTCGCTGAAACAAGAAACAAAGTCTCTCATTGTTTAAAGGAATGAAAGGGTTGTTTGTTTCTTGGGAAAATTTAAGAAAGAAAGAAAATGGAAGGGATAATTAGAGATGATTGGGGAATCTCTATCCAACATACAAGATTTTATGGAGACAGAGTAAAGGAGATGATGATCATGGGGGCCTTAAACTCCCTCTCCTCAAGGTTCAATCATTATTATTAATTAAAAAATAAAATAAAACATGGAATTTTTTTTTTAAAAACCAATTAATTTAGATGAGGAAAAGTAGCCATCTGTTTTTCAATCGCCAATCATTGTTTACAAACCTTTAGTTTAACGTCCAAACTTCAACTACTATTTAACGGAATATTTGACTTGGTTTACTTAAAGGGGCTTTTGCACGTATATTACAAAATGGATAAAATATTACATGAATAGCACAATAATGAAAATATTTGTACATATAGCAAAAATTGTAAATTGATAGACTTCATATTGATAGATTCTATCGATAAATGGTGATAGAATCAAATACTAATAAATAAAGTAAATTGATAGACTTCCATCATATTCTATCAAGAGTCTATCAATAAGAGTCGATAGAATTAATGATTGATAAAATTGATAGACTTCCATCACTAGAGAATGATAGATTCTATCAAAGTCTTCTATAAAAAAAGTAAATAATTTTTTTTTTTAAATGACAGAATTTGCTATAAAAAATTTATTTTTAAAAATGTGTTATAATTGTAAGTGTCGTAAAAAAGTTGCTATACAACACAAATTTCCTAACTTAAAATATATACCATCTTTTTTCAAAAGAAGACATGACCTTTAATTATAATTTTTTATATATTTTTTAAAACAATTCAATAATATTTTGAGTATCAAACCCGTAATCAATTACAATGTGATTTAAAATGTCATTGAGTTTTTTTAGGAATAAATATGTGTTAAGTTATAAATATATTATTGTTATTCATGGTAAAAAGATATAAAATTCAATAATATTATAAAAAAATATGTTTAAATATTACCATTTTAGTTTTTGGTTATCACTTTATTTTAGTCATGCACTTTTAAATTTTTAAATGTTTGTTTGATTATCAAAATGAACTTATTTCATTCCTGTTATTAATTTAAAATTTTAAAGCTATACCAGTTAAATGTTTGAGTTTCTCTGAGGCTTTTAATAAATTATAATTAAATTCATTGGTGTCAGTAATTCATTTTTAAAAAAAAATTAGTATAATTATAATAAATAAGATTTTTTTTTTTTTTTTTTTGAGAACTGAATAAGAATTTCATTTAAGAAAAGATGATTATGATCATGAAATTTATACACAAAAAAATGTAAATAGATTTTTTATTTTTAAGTTAACAGAAAAAAACATATAACTAATTCTAAGATTAGTGAAAAGAAAGCCAACAAAAGCCGGCTAAGTGGAATGGCTCTATGCCTAATAACATAAGTTACGATTTCCAATTATCTATCTCCATTGTTGTTTTTAAGTTAAAAAAATATCTATGTAAAAAATTCTAACAAATACATACAAATGAAAAAATATTTTTAAGTACAAAATCAAAACTAATTCATCTCTAACAAAAAATTTAAATTGAGTCATGTCACTTGACAGAATTCAATGAGTGATAGACTCATTCCATCACTGGTTGAACTCTATTACTCATAGAATTTAATTTAATCAGTGATAAACTCACTTTATCCATAGTTGCCATTGACTAGAAAATTATGTGTTATAGATGAATTATTTTAAAAATTATGTTGTAAATACAATGCAATGTAATGTTGAAGATAAATTTCATATAATGATATAGTCTAAAGGACCATTAAAACGTATAAATACCAATAAAAAAGGAGAGATTTTTTTTCAAAAATCACATCATGAATTTTATTATCGATCAAAGTTGTCGAAATACATTAAAGAAGTTTTCTATTATTTCGGAAAACAAAGATAAATATAAGATATACTAAAATTATCCTAAATTTAATCGACAGAGCTATTAGAACTTTGAATATCAAACATTTTCTTTAAGAAAGTAAGTGCAATTAAGGCTTTTTTTTTAAGATTTTTTTTTTTTTTTTTAACTCAACTAAGAGATGGAGAGTTTAGTAACATTTTAGTTATTAAGTCCTAGATAAGAATATAGGAATTTCTTCTTTACGATAAAATTAGAATTACATTATAGGGGCTTTTGCATGTATATTATAAAATGGATAAAATATTACATGAATAACACAATAATGAAAATATTTGCACATATAGCAAAAATTGTAAATTGATAGACTTCATATTGATAGATTCTATCGATAAAGGGTGATAGAATCAATTACTAATAAATAAAGTAAATTGATAGACTTCCATCAGATTCTATCAAGAGTTTATTCATAAGAACCGATAGAATCAATCACTAATAAAATTGATAGACTTCCATCACTAGAGAATGATAGATTCTATCAAAGTCTTCTATAAAAAAGGTAAATATATTTTTTTTAAATGACAGAATTTGCTATAAAAGAATTATTTTTAAAAATGTGCTATAATTATAAACTGTGGTAAAAAAGTTGCTATACACCACAAATTCTCTATTATGATGCTGTGGATAGTACAACGCCACATAATAAATTGGGAGTGTTGCGAAGATTAACATCTTAATCAGAAAGTTGTAGATAATACTATAGGAATTTCTTTTTTTGCAATAAAATTAGAATTACATCATCATGATATTTGTGGATATTACGATCCCACAAAATATAAAATAGAAATGTTGCGAAGATTACCAACTCCAACTCTCCAAAACTCAATACAACACACCAATGAAGATTAAAAGCAAAGCAATGAAATTACTAAAAAAAAACAGCCATAAAAGAACCGTTTTTCGAAAAAGTTGAGAAAGTAGTGCGAGTATTTTAATGTCAATACCTTTCTTTACAACTCTTCTTCTTAGAGCGTATTTTTTAAGGGGGGGAAGCACAAACTTTTATTAATCAATCAAACAAAACAGAAAAAGAAGTAATTTGGACTAGACTCACAATCTAGATTGTGGCCTAACAAAAGAGAAATCAAAGAAAAATAATAATCTATCAAAGAGAGAAGCCCCTCGACAATGACCTTAGCATACAAGAAGTAACAAAATTTAAAGAAAATAGATTTGAAAGTCATCTTCAACACTTTCAAGGTTTAATTTTGAAAGACCCTATGGAATAAACTAACATACATAAAATCCACTTAAAAATACGACCGCACCAAGATGGCTGAAAAGAACATTGATAGCGTATTTTAGCCTCTATACACTAGCATTTTATTAGATTTAAGAATATAATATTAATTTTCACGATAAATAAATGAGTAACATTGCCTAAGTTCCGCATGTTGAGATAAACTCTGATGTATGTCAAAAATATGATTACAATGCGGTTACGTACATCAATTACACGCACGCTGTAGAAAACACATAGTTTATAGAAAAGTTTGGTGATATGTTAGATGCGTAGGGAAGAAATGCATCGCAACGCATCGAACTACCCGGACGGCTTGGAATAAGCAGAAAAGGAAAGTTCTTAGATCGATATGGATTGCAGAATCATAGAGACAAAATTAAAGTTGTTATCAGTCAAATAAATTAGTTAGACAAATCTTCGTAGTGATTGAACGTGATCAACAAGAAACCGCAGATGCCTACTGTTGATTCGCTAACCGACTCTACTCAAGACATGCTATGGAAAATATTCACTTAATCTTCTAAACTATTAAGCATACTTGTGCAAGTGTACACAGTCATTGGTTTAGCAAGTTTTACTACTCTAAAAAGTCATCTCCTCAAGAATTTGTTGTTAAAGTTCATTCGATCCTCAGTCATGAGAATATAGTAATGGAAAATTGTTGTGGCAGGTTAAAAACAATTGAAAATGCAATACGAAAGTAGTCGAGTGGATCAATTTCTTTACCAACAGAAATTATAAATGCGCAATGTAGATTACGAATGAAACGTTCACACACGAGATAAACTTAATGAATTAATCGATTAACAAGATTAGAATGAATTCGGCGTTTATGGAGCAAATTTCTTAAGCATTAAGGTTAACTAGTAAGAAGTGAATTCTTGATCTACTCTTAGACAACATTCATTTATAATCAGAGTCAACAACATTAGTGGATTTGTTAATTCTAACAGAGTCCTGAATTGCAAGAACTTAACAAACCTAATGCGCGCTTAAGAAAAATCACTCTGTCTGTTCCTCTCGGAAGTGAAACATAGTAAGCAGAATAGGTTGGTCAGATGATACCTACTTAGAATTAACACAACATACATACATAATTCAACATCTTCCTACTCAAGGCTATTGCAATTCCACTCCTACTTACCTAATTCCTCCGATTAGAGATTTAGCTACTCATATTCATAATAAAACTTTCAGCAAGGTTAAAAAAAGAGTACATGCTCATCAGATTCAATTGCAAAGAAATGCTCAATCAAATTCACAACAGTTCGAATAAAAAATAATGTTCAAAAGCATAGAAATCAAATAACAAAGGAGAGAAAAAGCCTGGTAGCGATCCGTCGAAACAGCGATTTGCTTCCAATTCCTGATCTGCTGCTCTGCTTTCTGATTACTGCTCTGATCTACAAAAACTTCTAAAATTGTACGGAAATTGCTACGATCTAAAAATTGAATGGAACGAAATTCCTTGAAAAACTAGGAACACTCCTCTTTAAACCTAACTATCTCTCTAATTAAAAAACTGTAAAGATCTAAACTCGAAAAAAAAGGGAAAAAATAGAAAAGCTCTCTCAATTAAAATTACGCTCCGGCTTATATACTCTCTTGAGATGTTCCTGCCTAAGCAATCAACGACTGAGATAAAATTCCATGACATAGTAATTAACGCCCTTCTTCGATGATCGACACATGTTTCTTCTAAAATAGTCACGCACTTTGCACTGCTTTAAACTCCACAACTACCCGCTTTGCTTAAGCTTCCCTTTTGCATAACCGCAACTTGCACAACCTGTTAGTTGTAGAAAATAAAGATAATCGGAGGCTAAACTTGTCAACCCAAACTGTTTCACACATTCATGCAAATATAATGCAAAATACCACAAAAACCTCTTATACTAAGAAAAGTGTAGAATATAATAAGTTGCAATCATAATGTTATCGTTCATCATATTTTCTCTCAAATCAACTTAATAACTCAGGAAGATCATTCAAATATTCTCAATAAAATAACATTTACTCTCAATGCTTGAGAGTTATCACCTATAAATAAGTGATGGATCAAAGGTCAAAGTGTGCTGGTTTTGGATGGGAGCTACCGGTGGATGAGTTCTAATATCGTCATGGTCTCGTCTGAGACCCCAGTGATGCTGGTTCATCTGTAACCATAAGGAAATAGTACCATAATGTCTATTGGTAAAAGAAATTGTTAGTGATAACGGAGTCGGCTCCACTAGCCATTTATTTTATTTCGTTCCTTTCAGTTTATTGGACATTACTTTCACATTTCTTTTTTAATGGATAAGAGTAGGTTGTAATGCTTTCTTGATATTAATATTATGCATAATTGTTTTAGACCAGATTTCTTGTAAGCATTTCATAAATAACCTTATTATCAAGAACCATCATCAGGAAATTATGTAATGCTAACGATTAAATCAAGCAAAAAACAAGGGAGAGAGATACGTTAATCATGGTGGATGTTGTATTATTAGTAAGGATCAATTGACAATCCACCTGCAGCTTGCTTGTCATTTCCCTTGGAAAATGGAGCGACAAGGTCTTGGCCTAACTGCAATCACTAGGCAATGCCTTATCTAAGGTATTTAAAAGGAGAGTTAGGAATAACATTCTCACTAGTTGTATGCGCAGTTCTTGGTTGAAAAAGAAAAATCATGTACGTACAAGCACCGACCAGTTGCAGTTAAGTATTCCGAAAGGGAGCTTAAGGTAAAGTTTAGCATGTGTTACATTCTCATCGCTTCTTGTTTAATGAGTTACTTTCTTCGTTGCATTATTTCTCTGTTAGTTCATTTCATTCATCAGTCTTAAAACCTTAGGTAGAGAATCCAATTGTTAAATTCATGTTATATCAAGTGCGGAGATTTTATAATGTTGCATTGATCATTAAGTATGCGTCGATTAGCTACCCACGTATGCTAACCAACAGTTAACTCAGAAGAGGGAACTGGAAGGAGACCCAACATGTTACGTATAGTCTGATGCGAATTCTTTCCCATCATTAAAGGAGTTTATATTAACTTCGCTATCGCATGTGCGCCCGGAGATAGAAAGAGGCAGTGCAGTAGAAGTTGGGTGGTCAAAAATATAATTAATGCGAAAGTAGTCATTAGGATTGGGGAAGCATGAGATGAAAGCAAAACATCGCATGATTAACATCATTTCGTATCTGCTTTCTTCCAAATTCTATTTTCTTTCGAATTTCTTGCATTCCAAAATACCAAAACCTAAAGCAACCATGATTTTATTCCATATAACAATTCTTGAATTACACTTATTAATTACAAACTCCCTGTGGAGAAGGATAAAATAAATACTTATCACTTGCTGCAATTCTAACTACGTATACTTGCGTGAAAACGTTTCCGAAGCTGAAACTTAGCAATAGGTTTAAGCTTAAAATTCATTCACTATATATATAAGTGCATTGTAATCGTAGGACAAGTTTTTGGCGCCATAGCCGGGGTGTTTGGCAAATTAATGGTGTTAATTTAAGAGTTGCTCTTGAATTCCAAAAACTAACTTTGTAACTATGATTCACACGTAATGCTAGGAGAACAGGGGAATGTGTTAACTCTCAAGAATTGAGATTTAAAGTAGCTTAAATTAAGACATTTACAAAAGAAAAATGCTAAATTAAATTGTTTAAGTAGAAAAGTTCGCTCTTGCAGACTTTAACTAAGCATAAGCGAAATATTGAGCAAAAGTCTATTGAAAGTTAAGTCGAACGTTAATTGTAGCGAAATCATATGAAATGAAGTGAATTTATTGTCTAAATATTTTTAAAGGGAATTGATACTTGCATTTTGTTACAGGAAACTTCGACAGAGCAAAAGTAGCAAAGAATAGGCTGACATGGACACTTCGCCACAACGAAGTTGAAGCTCTCTAGATCACTCAAGGAAGCTAACCTACGTTCGTCGTAGCGAAGCCTCGCGAAGCACATGATTGAGATCAAAGAAAATATCTTCTCCAAGGACTCGTTGCAACGATCCGGGCTCTAAAACCTCATCTCAACCGTTCATCTTATCGGCGCTGACGCACCCGACAAAGCAGATAGTAGAGCAGCCTTTGGCAGAGAGGATCGTGGAGCAGAAATGAAAACGAATTGTCGGGAGGCCTATATAAAGCGAAGACCTCCTCAAATTCAGGGTTGTTGAATCTTCTATTCTCCAATTTTCAATGCCAGAAATTCTCCCGTCAGACCAAATTTTCCTTCTGTTTTGTAGATTTTAGCCGTCATAGCAGATTTATCGGGCTTAGCTTAGTTAGAGTTTAGCTTCCTTCAAGTTTTTCCTCTTGTTCTTAGTTTTAGCACATTGTAACCAGAACGTCACCAGAATCTTCAAGCTATACAAGTTCTCATGCGTTTTCTAATTCTTCCCTCTTTCTTATTGTTATTTGCGAATGTTTAAATTGATTTCAAGCATGTTTTTTTTTATTTTATTTATCTTTGAGCACGAGTTGTGTTAACATAAGCAACTAAATTTATTGTCGGAAGGCTAGAGGGAAGTAAGGGATTCACGTAAGCAGAGGAACTAGAGAATAGACATAGTAGCATGCTAAGCTTATTTCATTTATATTGCGTTTTCAACCCTTTGTATGAACTCTGTGGTAAGTTGAGAGATTTTAAGTAGAGCGAATTTGCATGTATAACCTCAGGAATTAGCAAGTTTGCTTGCTAATTTACTAACACTTAGACATAAGGTTCGCCTGGGACAAAACTGATCGAATAGTTGTTTGCGTTCGAGAGAACCAAACTAGGAGCTCGAGATAGCCTGCAACCAGAGTCCAAGAGGACCCGAGGGAATTGTTAATGTTCGCCTTTGCTAGTTGCTCGCCCAAGCGCAATCCTTGAAAACCTTGAACCCTTCCGATACTTACTCCTCTTGTTATTACTTTCCTTGAAGAATCACCTAGCTAGATTTGTCCATCTTAATTTTCATATACTTGACTCTCGTAGTAAGGTTAACTCAACACACGTAAAATATCTATGGAAATGACCTTTACTTACATTCAAAATTTGCTACAACATGACTGTGTATACTTGCACAATTGCTGAATTGACACACACACTTCGCTGTGTTAGATAGACACTTCGCTTTAGCGAAGTTTTTTCTTTTCCATGTCACCATTCCACGTCATTATTATTTTCTTAAATTTGTGTCTCTAGAATTCTGCGAATTGCTAGGAAAAGGATGTTTTACTTCTATAATAGGTCGTTCGACGAAGGACAACCAAAACGAACCCAAGCATTATCCTAATTTCAAGTCAATCTGCACTGTGAAGAATAGAATAAGGAAGGTTTTTATCTGCTACTCTTGGGTTGTTAGATTGCAAGGTAAAGATATTTTATCCTGCCGCTATTCCAAGATCAGCTGGTATGACCAAAAGATATGGAAAGGGAAGCGCATCCTAGAAAGCGAGTGTCCAGTAATGGATACTACATACTACGTTGCGTAGCAAGGAACACATTGTTTTTTAATTGAGAAAAAGAGTGAATATTACAAAAATTCAATTCGAAAATAAATTGCAAAATGCATAATCATATGCATCTCTTACTTCATAAGAAAATATGTTTAAAATGCTTTTAAGGATTTAGGTAGTCGCATTTAGATCTTCATTAATACATTAGGATTAAAAATAGGAAGAATTGATTGCAAAGCATGTTTAGATCGCCAAATGGTGTAGCTAACGTAAAATCAAGAATTTTAAGAGTCGGCTCACAACGATAATAATCTAGTCACCGTAAAGCCGCGATCACAAAAGGGTAATGATGACTATTCATCAACCCATTGCTATTCATTTCCCTTCCTATAAATTGATCAAATTCTATCGTTATCACTACACTTTTTGAATTTTTAAAACCCTAATGATTGTGTGAAATTTTATTTTGAGAAAATTCGTAATCGGATCACTGTAGAGTTTCAATGGCCTCTAAAATTGAAATCACTTGAACCTAATCTATAAAGAGCACTGTCAACCAGAGCATTCCTGAACAACTTGCCGTGCAAGGAAGTGAAGCAGTCAAAATAGTTGAATAGTCAATGTCAGACATTACAAATTTAGGGCAAGAAATTGTTGCAGGAATTGAGGATTTGCCTGGAGAGTCTCTCCATGTTACTGAAAGGACCATGACGGAGAAAGAGCAGGCCATGCAAGTATCCGGAGGTACTAAGAAGCATCAGGTTGTCAAGGCAGCGTCCGCGACAGGGAGCTAAAAGGGGAAGTAGCAACTGATATTGTATGCGACTTCCTATTGCAGGTATCAAATCCTCTATTAACTGTCTTCTATTGCGCACCTAACCCAATGCGACTTATGCTCGACTATGTATAATACTCTAATGTTGATTTTTAAACTTAAGATCCTATTGCTAACAATTAAGTGTTAAATCGCAGGCTTATACAAGTATACGTAGTCGAATCGCGACAAGTGATAAATATGTATTTTATCGTTCTCCACAAGGATTGATATCTAGAATTATTATTAATAATTTGAGAGTTATGGAAAGTATGTGAAAGAATGTTGTTGATGATTGTTGGGTTTTTAAGACTCTAACGTATGAAATGAAGAGGAACATAGGTAAAAATGTGAATGCAGAAGATGATATTTGTAACACCTTGTACAAAAACTAGGAAAAACAAAGAAAAACATGAACCTTGTATACATAAATACAACATCTACGAGTCCCCTACAACTAAATTTCAAAAATTACCACATTTAATATACTCATTTAAACTTATAACGATCCTTTCTTTATAGCCTGTGTGCCCAACTTGCAAGCCTCGACGTTGCTCGCCGAGTGGTACCTACAGCAGAAAAGCATAAACAACGGGTAAAAATCAACTAAAAATATTTTATGAGTTATGGAGCAACAACATCCTTCCCTTTCTTCCAAACTCGTTCCTCGCAGAAGTAAACTCACACATACTCCCCTAAGTCATGAACAAACACTCCCTCAATTTTCGCTAAGGCTCATCAGAAAACTGTTGCCGCTTACTACAATATTTAGGCTTAGTTATCTCTTTGAACTCTGATTGTCATACCCATAGATCACTTTGTTTCCACCCAATTACTCTCTCGTCCACCTGAGTGCCATACTAGCTTGCCCATTACTCACATCATGAAACATAAATCTAGTCTCTCTTGTTAACCTTTATATCAAACTAATCAGAATACATATCACCCTTGTACACCCTTTTTATCACACCTATCGTAATAGGTGTCACCCTGGTACACCCTTTTATTACACCCATAGTAATGGATGTCACTCTGGTCCACCCTTTTATCACATCTATCGTAATAGATGTCACCCTGGAACACCCTTTTAGCACACTAATTAACATTCAAGCTATTATAGTACAACCTGAATCACGCTAAACAACATACCAGTCACACCACTAAACATGGGCAATATTAAGTAAGTACACTTTAACAACTTACAATCCATTACCGATCCCTCTTGTCACTCAAGACACCTGTAAGAATCCGACTCGAAACACGGTCCTACACCTAGGTTCTCACTCTGTAAAGACCCGACCCGAAAGAGGTCCTAAACTAGGCCTTTACCTCAATGCATGCTTTTAAAACTTAAAATGTAATATGCAAGATTGTTATCCAGAATCTGAGAAAAACTAAAAACTTGTAAACATTCATTTTAACAACATTCATTAAGCATCTTGAAACCTATCTCTGTTTCCAAGCACCTGTTCCAAGCTAAATACAATTTAAAACATACTCTGATCAGAGATTTATTCAAAACATTCAAAACCCAAACAGTTTACAACAGTGCCAGAATCCAGAAACAATCAGAAAACATCCTAAGGGCTTCGTGCCCAACTACATGCATTCAGAGGACAAAACCAAAAACATAAACATAAATTCAGAGTTAAGGACTGCAGGTTTCCATGATCAGCAGCTCCTCTTTCAGCCATCATGTCTCGCGCCTTGATTACCTGTGGAAAACCACAAAATAAGGGTGAGTAACGAATTACTCAGTAAGAATCCCCAACCGGGGTACAATACGATATAACTGGTCATCTAGTAGAGAGTATGCAAGCTATGAATACAACACAGAAGATAGCATATCAGTTTAATCCATACATTAATACCACGGATGCCATCTTACGGTCTTACTCCGGAAAACTACAACGAATCTCGATACTCTACGAGAAACTAATCTCGGCCTCAGCTTTCCTACTACTGTCGATACGAAAGGTGCACTGAACTCAAGATCCCGAGGAGCTCTCCAGCCGACGGTGTAATGTGCGTGTGCGCGCACCGCATGCTGCTGCAAACCAGGGAGGTGCTGGGTTTAGGGCATGCCGCCTCGTCGATCTTGCAGGGGTCACCCAACCGGCCGTCTATAATCCATTGCCTAATCGACGGTGAGCAGTCAATCGAGCTACCACGGCGAACCTCACCCAACAACACTCGCAACCTTGGCCCGCTCGAACTCTCTCCGCAAATCTGGGCGGGAACTCAACAACACCGCGGAGTGCGACGTCTTTCTACTCAAAGCATCGGCCACTACATTGGCTTTACCGGATGGTACAAAATCTCGCATCATAATCCTTTACCAACTCCAACCATCTCTCTCGCTCATATTCAACTCCTTCGAGTAAACAGATACTTGAGGCTCGGTGATCGGTAAACATCCGAATCCGCTCACCATACGGTAATGCCTCCAGGATCTTGATTGCAAACACCACGGCCCGCCAACTCCATATCATGAGTCGGGTAGTTACGCTCATACGGCTTCACCGACGGGAAGCATAGGCAATGACCTTCCCGTGCTACATCAACACACAACCTAATCCAAACTTGGAAGCATCATCAGTAGACCACGAAACCACCTATCCCCTCGGGATTGCCAACAACAGTGCGAAGTCAAATCGCTGCAGAGCTCGCAAAGCTCTCATCACACTGCTTTGTCCCAAACAAACTCGACACCCTTCCTCGTCGACGAGTGAGGAGGCGAGGCTATAGCGAAAAAAGTCCTTGACGAACCGACGGTAGTAACTCGCCAAACCTAGAAAGTCTGCGAATCTCGGCAATCGAAGTCGGCTTGCCCATGAACTCACGGCCTCAATCTTCGTGGGGTCCACAACTATACCATCTCTCGAAACCACGTGGCCTAGGAAGGCCACCGCTCCAACCAGAAATCACATTTGGAAAACTTCGCATAAAGTCGGGTTTCCCTCAAAGCCGCCAATACTCGCCTCAAATGCTCTGCATGGTCTTCTTTAGACCTCGAATAAATCGAATATCGTCAATGAACACGATGACGAAGCCGTCCAAAAATGATTTGAACACCCTATCCATCATGTCCATGAACGCACTGGGGCATTGGTCAATCCAAACGACATGACCACAAACTCATAGTGACCATATCTAGACTCAGAAAGTCGTCTTAGGAATGTCGGCATCCCCGATCCGCAAGAATCGATGGTAACCCGATCTCGAGATCTATCTTGGAGAACACGGAAGCTCCTGAAGGCGATCGAACAAATCGTCAATACGGGGCAGCGGATACTTATTCTTCACTGTCACCTTATTAAGCTCACGGTAATCAATACATAAGCGCATAGAACCATCCTTCTTTTTCACAAACAGAATGGTGCTCCCCACGGGGACACACTCGGACGGATGAACCCTCGATCTAACATCTCCTGCAATCAATCTTGATTCCTTTAACTCACTGGCGGCGCCATACGATCACGGAGCCTTCGAGATAGGGAGGGTCCTCGGCTCGAGCTCAATTGTGAAGTCAACCTCTCTCTTCGGGCAACCCCAGTAACTCCTCGAGAAACACGTCCCGCAAACTCCCGCACGACCGGTACACTACGAACAGAGGAGCGGGGCGCTCTTCCCGCACAACTTGGCTAGATAGGCCCAAGCTCCATGAGCTAGCAAACGACGAGCTTTCACGGTGACACCATCGGCGGGCAAACTCCACCACGACTCCACGAAACTTAAAGTTGGGCCGACACAGCGGCTTTGAACACTACTTATTTCGGTGGCGGTCAATCAACGCGTAGTTAGCGACTAACCACTCCATACCAAGAATCACATCAAAACCGCTCATAGGCGTAACTATGAGCGTAGCCTAAGCAACTCTCCTGGATATCTCGATCCGGCCATCCCTAATCTTATTTCTAGCCAACATATTAACTCCCGAAGGAGTTGCAACAGATAACTCGAAACCTAGAGGCTCTAGTCTTAACTTAGCATGCTCAAAACAACAACACAGATACAAATGAATGCGTAGAACCAGAATCAAACAAGACAAATGCGCAGTGATCTAAAACAAGAAGCGTGCACGCCACAAGCGGCATCCGTGACGCTCGGCCTCTGACGGGTCGTAGCAAACACTCGACCCTATCTGCTTGGCAATGGCCGAGCCGCCATAGCCGGGTGATCACAAAAATGGGCCAGTGCCCCTCTCTACCACAACGGAAGCACAATCTAGGTCCAGTTTGACAAGCTCCAGCGTGGACTTTCCCACAAGTAGCACAAGCGGGAACTCACAGGTCCTCCTCTTTGCCGGGGCCGAAACGGACCGGAGCTCTCCGTGATCTCTCGCTCTGAAATCGCCCTTGCGCGGCGCGCCGCCTCCCGAAAATCAAACTTCCTCTTACGCCTTACACCGCTGGGACAGACGAAACAGGAGCGGCAACAACCCGCTCAGCGGGATACTTCCCATTATAGATCGTGGCTAATCGGGCAGCCCTAGCATAAGTGTCGGGGCTGAGCCACGACATCCCGAGAAACACCTCCTCAATCCGGATATGAACTTCCGAATCTTCACTCTGGGGTGGCTATCAATCATGAGCAAAATATCCATACTCCGAGAACTTCCTCTCATATTCCTCAATGGAATCAAAACCACGCTTGTGTTTTGGAAGAGCTCCACCATCTTCTCTTGAGCCTCATCACGATGATGAACTTTACCTTGAACTCACCCTTGAAGAACTCCCAAGTAGCGGGTGGAGACCCGGTGGTCTCTCGCTCAAGGTGGACTCCCACCACCATCTCATTGTGCCTCCTAGCACATGAGCCGCACACCTCGGCCTCTGAATATCGGGGCACACCATGATCGGGAAGGTGTACTCCAAATGGGCAATCCACACAGGCGCTGCCGCTAACGCATCACCGGTGGCATCAAACTTCTCGAAGCTTCCACTTCACAAAATCCTTCACCACCTACCCAACTCCTCGGCACCCTCTGCCATAATCGCTTCAGGGCTACTTGCTCTCGAGGAGCTAGAGGTGCTCTTGAGCTCTCTTTGAACCAATCGAGTCACCGCTCAACTGGGGCTCGGGACTCTTCCCATGCTGCGCGCCAACAAGGCTCGGGTCTCGCCTCTCGGTCACTCAACATGCTGACCATAAAAGCCTTCATAGACTCAAAGAAATCCTGCTCGGAGCGCGATCTCACGGCGCTTCGATCGCCTCAACGCCCGCTCTAGGCGTAACGGGAGGAGCTGCTGGTGGAATGCCATCGATCTCGGCTTTGGGACGATGTTCCCGCGATGTCGAGATCCGATCCTCGATACCTCGACCGCTCTCGAACCTCCTCTCCCGATGCGGGTGGTAGCATGCCGGGCGATCTACATCCAAACCAACAACGAATCAAAACTCGCTCACACCACTCCACAACACCAAACAAGGCATACACTAGATGATAGGTATTGTAAATTCTTAACCCTTTTTCTTTCTAAAACAATAAACCTAGGCGTACCTGATGACTGTCGGAGTGCTGGTGATCATGGAAGGATGACCTACAACAAAAGGTCGGTCCTCTGAGAATCTATGACTCGAGCTCGATACCAAGCAGAAAGACCACCTAAAAGGGGGCTCTAAATGGGCCTTTACCCCAATGCATGTATTCAAAATAAAAGACATTATGAAAAATAAGTTTGGATCCCAAGTAAAAACAGAAACATTCAACAATCAAAACATACATTTCTAAAAGCATACTCGATCGAGATTTATTTAAACCATTTAAACATTCCACAAGTACAAATATCTTTGGAATCCATAAAACGTAAGAAAACATCCTAGGGCTCCGTGCCCGTCTACATGCATTCAGGGGAAATAACAAAAGTCAAGAGTCATGATATAATAAAATGGTCAGAGATGACAGCAGGATTCCATGATCACAGCTCCTCCTTCAGCCATCCTGTCTCGCGCTTGGTTACTGTGGTGGAAAACCACGAATAAGGGTGAGTAACGAATTACCCAGTAAGAATCCCCAACCGGGGTACAATCACGATATACATGATCATCTAGAAGAAAGTATGCAAGCTATGAGTACAAACACAGAGCGGAGCACATAGCTAAGTCCACACTTGGACCTCGGATGCCAACTCGTGGTCTTAGTCCGGAAAAATACCACAACACACTATACGCTCTATACGGGAACAAGTCCCGGCCTCGGCCTATCTCACGCGACGATACGAAAGGTGCACTCGCTCAAGATCCCGAGGAGCTCTCCGATCGCTGCGCTGTAATGAGCGTAAGCGCGCACCGCATGCTCACCGCAAACTCGGGGGTGCCGGTCTAGTGGCAAGCCGCCTGTGTTCGATCACCATGCCTAACTAAATCTACGGATCGGTGTCACCGACATAGGGGTGTGAGACACGACACGTGAACTATGTCACTGTACCACCGCACTGAGGCTAAGGAACCGGTCGTGGTAGGCTTACACCAGAAGCGGTCCTTGCCTAACAGGTGGCAATCAAGGGCTACGGCCGAACACGCCGAGGACGTGGCGATCGCCGGGGCGAGGCAATGCCAAGTCATCATCCCGACCTTTGGGGCATTTAACGATGCGCCACCCTCACCCAAGATTGCGGGGCCACCGTTAGGGTTAGCTAAACCCTAACGGGATCGGGGACGGAGTACCATCTCGTGACGTCCTGTCGGGGATGCAAGTTACGTTATGCATCCGGCCCGATGATGCTACCTACACGAACTCTAAACCATAGCAATAATAAAAATTCAATCAATGCGATCAATACGTGCTCAACAGATACAAGGAACCTAGCATGATACTACGAAGCAAGAACAGATATCGAACATGCCGATCGGAACAACCTAGCATGGGCTAACATGAGAAACAATACAAGAGTTCATGCCATCGTCGAATTGAACAGAGCACCTAGGGCTAAACATGCTAATAATCATACACAGCATACAAAACAACAATCACAAATATACCGCAGGGCCACACAACTCGGTAAGAAATCCTTACCTTGGTCTGGAGGCTTCTACACACAAATCCTAAGTCATGGAACAATCCCGAGCTAGCGGCGGGAACCTAACAAACCAATAATAGTCAATACCTAAAAAGTCTAAAAACAATAGAACAGCAAGCTCGGCTCGGGAACTCACGCGCACGCGGCGACACGAGCTTGGAGCTGCTGCAAGCCGCACACTGCAGTGGCTGGCGCCGGCGCGCTACCGCACGGCAGTGGCTGGAGTTGGCCGTCGTGGCACGGCACGGCACGGATGCACGGTAGGGACGCCGCTTGCGCGCGCGAGCGTCTGAAGCGGCGCGCGCGCGCGGCGCCAGCGTCTGGCGTCTCTTCTGCCAAGCGATCACGCACGACGACGACGCGATGGCGTCAAGGGAGGGCTGCGACGGTGGATCTCGCGCGCGACTGGCGGCGATAGCGTCTGACGATCTGGCGAAGCTGTTTGTCCGCCCGGCGTCGCGGCAGGGGCCGCTTCAACAGATCTGGCGGGCCGGTACCGGGCGGCGACGATGGGATGGCTGGCTGGCTTCTTCTCGGTGGCCGCAAAAACACACAACACACACAACACTCTACTTCTTACCTTGGCCAAAGATCAATAACCAAATGAGGAGATGAAGAGGATGAAGACTTACCTTAATGATGATGATCGAACCCAAGGAGATGCAAGGGAAAGAAGAATCGGCAAAGGCTATGGAGAGGAAAGCTTGTGCGGCCAAGAGGTGATTTGGAGAAGAAGATGGAATAAACCTAATTTCTATTTCATTTAACCAAATGCACCAAAACTCCAAAATCCAAGGCTAACCATAAGATGATGCAGGAAGAGCAACAAGAGCACCTAATGGCTCAATTGGCACACATCCCCACAAGCTTTCCAGGAGACCCGGGTTCAAACCCCGGCTGCAGCACAATTTCCTTTATTTTTACTTTTGCATCAAACCTTGCTCAAACCAAACCACAAATCCCTCCAAAAACCTACATAAATCCATCCAATAATTTTAATAATCGAAAAAGATACACAAACGGCCCCGCTACCCAATTAAATTACCAAATTATCCCTAGGGCATACCTGGAAGACCGGGATGAAAAACCTGGGTCGTTACAGTGTTACTCTCAGCAAACTCGCAGACTGAGCACAAGCTCCAAAACTCAACGCCATGCACTGGTGTAACTTCTCTGAATACCCACAGCTGTTAACAAACAGCCTCAGCTCTACACCATGCTGGCCAAACAACTGAACCCCTCAGGTTCCAGAAAACTAAACAACCTACTCTTACTTCACATGAGGCCAGCGAACCACAAAGTTTGCCTACAGCCTTAACGAAAAACAATCAAATCACCAACTGGCGATTGATCCAAAAGGCAAACTTTTCCAACTAGCACAAGCTGAAACTTCAGCTACGGCCAACCCTAAATGGAAAAATCTAGGCACAGGCTCCACTCGGCCAAGCCAACAAACAGAAGCCTCTCAACGGCCGAACACAGACTTTTCCATGCAAACCTACTAGCAACTGGCCAAAGAGAACATTGACAGGCAAGGAAACAACCAACGTTCCTCTCATGGAAAATCTCGGGTAGCAAGGACCAAAACATCACAGGGCTACCTGCAACTCAACAGCTTGAGGAGAATAGCTCAAAGGCTAACCAACCAATGCCACTACACCTCTGTGCCAACTCACTCAACTGTGGCTCCGCAAATCACCAACTGCGAAAGCACAACAACTAGAAGCAAGCCCGAGAAAGGCTTGCTCAGCAGAAACTCAAACCAAGCTCATAACGAGCAAAGCTTGCCTCCAAGCTACCACTCAACACTTAAGTCCAACTGGCTACTCAAAGGACTTCCTCCTTTTAGCCAAGACCTAACTCATCTTGCGACTAGAAACTTCACACTCGAAACATCGCAAGGAAAACGGACTGACGAGGCTACCTCCAAAGATAATACTCGAGGCTGGCATCCATGGTGCAACTCAACCACCATAGAAACTAGGGGTTCCTCAAACCCCAAAGAGCCAACAACTTTCCAGCAAAAGCTCAACTCTTAAACTGGCTGGCGTCCGCTCTTGCGGGGACAAACAACTTTCGCTTGCTAACAACAAAATGCAGGGACCCTCTCGCTGGGCTAACCACTACACTACTCTTATCCACTACACAACTCAGGAGCTACGCTGACTCCTCAACGGGAACGATTTCCCAGCAAGCAAACTCTGAAGGGCAGCGAACATCACACACGCTCGCTGACTAGCTCAAACCCAAGGGCAACAACAACCAACTCAACTTGGAAGCAACACCCAAGGGAAACTCAACTGATTGGACCACCAACCAGAACTAGCAGAACTTACTCAACTGCCGAGGGAGGGGTCAACTCCCAAAACTTTCTGACTAGAAACAAATCCTCAGGGCAACGCCCTCTTGCTCGAACCGAGCTAGCTCTTGAAACAATCAAGAGAACCAAATATTGGTCAACACCAAGCACCAACTAGCCACCACACCGGAACCAATCCGGACTCTACTCCAAACAAGCACTAGCTTGCTAGACTACCAAGTCTGCAAGCAACTCACCCGAGGAACACTGCCTGGGTCTGACTGAGCTCTGGAGAGGCTCTCCACAACCTAGGGATCCTCCGATCACCCTCTGACACACGCGGTCGTCAAACGATCTAACAGACAACCGGCTACACGGGCACAACCCTCTCCAGCATCTCAACTACGCTGGCCAACTCCAACTCGAAAACCAAGAGGACCGGAGACGCTATAGAATGCGTCATCCTCCTACTCAAAACTCAACCTCAACAAACCTTCTGCCCAAGGAAAGGATCCGAACAGCTCTCTTAGCCATAACGATCAGAAACTGCACGGCTTTGCTACCACCGCTCTTGTTCAGTTCCAACTGAACTCTAACCAAGCCAAGGCCAACTAGCAAAACTTTCTTAAACAACAGCCCGACAACGAGCACGACATCCTTACAACCAAAGCTAGGGCACTTGCCAAGAACCAAAGCCTTGACAACTCAAAGACTGAGCACTGGTTCCTCAACACGAACCCCTCGTGGTTCTCCAAACATAACCACAGAACGAGCTACACAAAAGTACACCAGGGTGTACAGCTCCAACTTGATTCCTTAATATCCAATGCCAACAAGGGCTCTCACATAGGGCAACTTTTGCCTCCAACAGAGCCACTACTAACAAGGGAGCAAAAAGAGTTCAAACCCACTCGGGGCCAACTCACCACGAAAAGCCACACTGGCCAACTCACTCTTACAAGAGCAAATCCAAACCAAACAATCATACCTCAAGCCAATGTGCCCACTAAACGCTCCGATCAGCCATCCAACTCATGGCTCTAACACTGGATCAATCGCGCATCCTCGATGCCAACACTACCCATACTAGGGTAACTCAAAGGGTAGCCAATCATGCTACCATCAAACTGGCTCACAGGCTCACAACACAGGCGCGAGAACTCGAACGCGCTAGCTCTTAACAGCCTACAACATCCTTTGTACCCAACTCTCGGTGACCCTGAAAAGCTCCTAGTTTCCCTCGAAAACCTCATACTTGTAGTCCTCTGACTACCACCGAGCTAGATCTCCTATGCAACCAAACAGGTGCAACCTCAGGAAATGGGTACAAGACTAGCGGGGATGCTGTACTCTGGGCGGCCATGGAACCATCTGCACAAAAGTGCCAACTGCCTTGAATCTAGGCCTCCTCTCAAAGCTTGGTGCCAATAGGCACTACATCCTTTACAACACAAATCAGCCTAAAACAAGCTTTATGCTCCTCTGAGGAAAAGGAAGGTCACACTCCAAGTGACGGGGCAATGGCACTCAACACAAGAGTCCAAACACTCGAGCAGCCTAATCTCTGGCATATCGCCTAACAGACATGCCACGGCCTACTCCTACATCCCACTCGATGCTCAACAAAAGCTCTGGCTAACTCTTGCATCTCACTCGATGCTCAACAGAAGCTCAGGCCAACTCCTCGGGTGGCAACAACTAGTTCCACACTGGAAACATCCAAATAAAAGAGTGCTCCACTCTACTAGCCAGCTGAAATCCACAAACGGATCAAACCCTGACAAGCAAACTCCATACTACACCCTGGCTACGAGGGTACAAAGAGAACTGGTCAGAAAACAACAAAGAGCTTGCAAGGGGGCAAAGATGTCTCTACATCTGCCTCAAGCCACTAACCAGGCAACTTGCCAATCAATCGGGCGACTGGTGGAGACTCTGCTAGTCCACCTCTCTCAAGGGACTACCACCACCAACTGCTGTACCAAACAGCACAGGAACGACACATCTCGACCTCTGAACAGTAGGGCATCCTAACACATGGATGCTAAACTCAAACCTGGCCAACCGCTTTACTACTAGCAGCAGGACTTTCTAGAACATCAAGCTCTACAGGCATCCACTTGCCAAACTGGGCGGCTCCATCAACGCTAACAAACTCAACGGCAAAAACCTACTGATCATGCCCTCCCGGGAACCTCTGGGGCTACAAGAGCTACTGGGGGGAAAATGCTGAACCAAACTCTGTCGGCAGGGCTATCTGTGCCCGGGACTCCTCACTACGCGCTACAAACTGCGCCTGGGTCTCCGCTCTCTGATAGCTAAAGACCTGCCATCAAATCTCACATGGCTGGAGCACACTCTACTCAAGGAGTCTCACTCTGAGGCGTGCTAACCTCTACCCCTCCACTTAGCAACTCAACTGCTAGGGCCAACTCTGGCCAACGGGTCTAAACGACCCTGGGACGCGGCCTCAACATCAACACAATCAGTCTAACTCCTCGGTCGGACATGCCAAGCGTCCTGCTCCTCTGAGTGCGATCAACACACTGGCGATATGCACAAAGCACCTCCACCCTCTCATTAGGGGAAAAGCAACAACTGGGCCACAAATGGCCTACGGGAGTCTGAACTCTGCCTCCCTCTAGGTGCGATCGACACACTGGCGATCTGCACAAAGCATAAATGCTGGCCCACACTGGGGCTCTCACTGCTCAACAAACTGCTCGCACTGCGGAAAGTTGGCATGATGGCTCTCTAAGCTCAAACCAACAACGAGTCGAAACTCGCTTCGTCTCCGCTCCACAACTCTACACAAGGCATAAAAGCTAGATGAAAAGTATTGTAAATTCTTACCCCCTTAGCTTAATTGAACTCGCACAAACTCGGCGGCGTAGAGTCTTGATGATCATGGGAGCAACAACCTACAAAGCAAAGTTAGTCTACGTAATCTATGACTCGTGCTCGATACCAACCGTGATTTAACCCGACCCAAAACATGCCCCTAAACCGGGGTTCTCACTCAGCATGCAAGTTAAATATGATATCAAGCGGTTTAGTGCTCATATTTAAAAACCTTTCAAAACATATGAGAAGGGGGAACCCTTAAAACATAACCATCAATTTACATTTAAACATCCAACGAAGTAAAACATCCTGGCCAGTATTTATAAAAATTTACAATACAATTTAAACCACGTTTTAAACAATGTTCCCCTAGGACTCCTGTCCATCTACATGCTGAATAAACAATGCAATAATAAATGACAGAGTGCCGGCGGCTCCCCATGATCAATCAGCTCCTTCCGCTAGCCATCCTGGTGTTGTCCCAAGTTACCTGAAAGATAAATAAGGGTGAATATAAACATACTAAGTAAGAATCCCCAACCGGGGTACAATACGATACATCAGTCATCTAGCACCCTAGTATACATGCAAACATATACAAGCTCAGAAGCAACAAGCTGTCTCAGGCTAACCGCCGATCTAGAAATTGCCTATTCAAGGACATACAACCACAACCTACACTAGGTTCTACACCTTGATGCCCATCGGGGTCTTACACAACCTAGGACGCTATGATGCCCATCGGGGTCTTGCACATAAGGATGCCTATCGGGGTCTTACTCCTGCCACACACAGTGATGCCCATCGGGGACTTACACACAAGGATGCCCATCGGGGTCTTACTCCACAATCAATGATGCCTATCGGGGTCTTACACATACGGATGCCCATCGGGGTCTTACTCCTGCTAAACACAGTGATGCCCATCGGGGACTTACACACAAGGATGCCCATCGGGGTCTTACACCACAATCAATGATGTCTATTGGGGTCTTACACATTCGGATGCCCATCGGGGTCTTACACCACAAATCAATGATGCCCATCGGGGTCTTACACATAGGGATGCCCATCGGGGTCTTACTCCATAATCAATGCTGCCCAACGGGGTCTTACACATCTAGGATGCCCATCGGGGTCTTACTTCAGCTAGGATCACAGAGAGGCCCATCGGGGTCTTACACTCCCTAGCAACCTTATGACGCCCATCGGGGACTTACACATAAAGCCAGCAATGTAGTGCCCATCGGGGACATACATACACTAGCAACGCATTGGTGCCCATCAGGGACTTACCCAACCGAGACCTAAACTAGAAACCCCTAATGATCTCCTAAGTTCAGAACACGAACTAGCCTAATAATCAGATAGCTTACACTACCTGCTATCCTAGCATGAAACATACATACTACGAACAGGAAACATGGATATGCCAGGATAACAAAGATCCCTAACATTATACTACGAACATAAGCAGGAATCAAAAGCATGTTGGAAGAGCAAACCTAGCTGGCATGTAATGGCCCAGGTTTTCTTCCCGGTCTTCCAGGTATGCCTTAGGGGTATTTTGGTAATTTGGTCGGGCTGTCAGGGCCGTTTATGTCCTTTTTCAGTTGCTAAAATTATTGGATGGTCTTAAGTGGGATTTTGATGCTTTGTGGATGTATTTCGGCATGGTGAGATGCAAAAGTAAAATAGGGATTTAAAAGTGTGAGTGTGGGGTTTCGAACCCAGGGTGCTAAGAAGTCAGGTGAGTGGAGTGGCCAGTTGAGCCACAGGAGGTTCTTGTTACTTTTTCCGCAGCATATCTTAGTTAGCCTTAAGTCCTTTGGGTTTTGGTGCATTTGTTTAAATGAAAGGAAATTAGGTTTTTTTGAGTTTCTTCTCCAAAAGCACCTTGGCCGCCCAACCCTCTTCTCTCAAGCCCCTTGCGTGTGTCTTCTCCCTAGAGCCCCACCGACCGTCGTCCCGGCCAGCCAAGCAACCCAGTAAGCAGCCCGGTCGGCGATCCAACCAGATCGCACCAAAGAAATTTCCATCGTCGGCAGCAGAGACGCCCGGCCAAAGAAGAAGTTGCTGCAGCCAGCAGCACCCAGCGCCCGAGACGCCTAGCAAGACGCGTTTAGGATCGCGCGACACCCATCGACGCAGCCAAGCAGCACTGCACGCCCGCGCCCCAGCGCCCTTGTCTCGCCTGCAGCTCATGCCATCGCCCAGCCGAGCTCATGCCAGCACGCCCGCGTTCGCCCTTCCGCGTCTGCTCCCGCGCCCGCGTGCCCTTGTCTCGCCTGCAGCTCGTCCACGCCTA
The DNA here is from genome assembly GCA_036507275.1 of Sicyos edulis. Classification (NCBI taxonomy): domain Eukaryota; kingdom Viridiplantae; phylum Streptophyta; class Magnoliopsida; order Cucurbitales; family Cucurbitaceae; genus Sicyos; species Sicyos edulis. The sequence continues at coordinate 12,818,524 of CM071856.1, read as the reverse complement.
GCGCGCAGCCTCGCAGCCAAAGAAGCCCAGCCAGCGATACCAGTCTTGCCGTCAAGGCTGCAGTCACTGGTCCGTCGCGTCGGCCGTCTTTGTGTGAGTTGCTCCCGAGCTGAGCCCTATTTATTTTATTATATTTAGGCCTATGGATTGTGATAATTATTGTGCTTGTTAGGTTCTCTTTAGCTAGCTCGGGATCGATCGCAGCTTAGGATTCTTGTGTGTAGTTGCCTTCCGACCAGGTAAGGATTTCTTATCGGAGTTCTGTGGGCCCTGCGATATTATATGTGATTGCTGTTTGTATGCTTGTTTGTGTTTATCAGCATGTTTAGTGATAGGTGCTTTGTTCTGAATTCTGACTGGCATGATTCCTTATGTTGTTTCTCATGTTAGTCCATGCTAGGTTGTTCCGTTCTGGCATGCTCGTTATTTGTTCTTGCTTCGTAGTATCATGCTAGGTTCGTTGTATCTGTTGAGCACGTTTTGGATTGTTTGCTGTTGATGTTATAGTTTAGAGTTCAGATAGGTAGCATCATCCGGGCCAGGATGCATAAAGTACCTTGCATCCATGGCAGGGACGTACGAGGTAGTACTCCGTCCCTGATCCCCCGTCAGGGTTTAGCTAACCCTAACGGCAGGCCCTGCAATCTTGGGTGAAAGTGGCAGACTGTTAAATGCCCCAACGGTCGAGACGATGACATGGCATTGCCTTGTCCCCAGCAGTCGGCACGTCCTCAGCGTGTTCGGCAGTAGCCCTTGATTGCCACCTGTTAGGGCAAGGACGGCTTCCTGGTGTAAGCCTACCACGACCGGTTCCTTAGCCTCTCATGCGCGGTGGTTCAGGTGACATAGTTCACGTGTCCAGTGTCTCACACCCTATGTCGGTGACACGGATCCGTAAATTTAGTTAGGCATGGTGATCGACTCGGGCAAAGTTGCCACTAGACCCGGCACCCCATGGTTTGCGCGGTGAGCATGCGGTCGCGCGCATACGCTCATTATAGCGCCGACTGAAGAGCTCCTCTGGATTGTGAGCCAGTGTACCTTTTGTATCAACAGTAGACAGGCTGAGGCCGGGACTTGTTTCTAGTGTAGGATCGTATCATGAGGTGGATTTTTCCGGAGTAAGACCCTGAGATGGCATCCGATGTTTATGTGTGGACTTAAGCTATGTGCTCTCTTCTGTGTTTATATTCATAGCTTGCATACCTTTCTGCTATATGACCATGTATATCGTATTGTACCTCGGTTGGGGATTCTTACTGAGTAATTCGCTACTCACCCTTATTTTGTGGTTTTCCACAGGTAACCATGGTGCGAGACAGGATGGCTGGAGGAGGAGCTGTGATCATGGAACCCGTTGTTCGAACTCTGAGTTTATGTCTATGATTCTTTGTGTTTTATTTTCCTCTGAATGCATGTAGTTGGGCATGAAGCCCTAGGTTGTTTTCTGACTGTTTTCTGGATTCTAGCACTGTTGTAACTACTGGAAAGTTTTGAATGTTTTAAATAAATCTCTTATCAGAGTGAGTTTTGGAAATGTATTTGTCTTGGAACAGGTGCTTGGAAACAGGGATAGGTTTCAGGAATTTTGTATTGACTTTTTAAATGGATGTTGTATGTTTTATTTTTCACTTAGAATCCGAAAACCATTCTTGCATATTGTCTTTAACTTTTGATTGCATGCATTGAGGTAAAGACCCATTTTAGGACCCCTATCGGGTCAGGTCTTTACATGGCACTAACATGAACAACAAGCAACATGCTAGCAAGAATTTGAACACAAGCTGTCCTATGGCTAACATGCTCATAACAGAAGTCAAGCATACAAAGCACAATCCTGAAAGCATTGCAAGCTCCACACAACCTCGGTAAGAAATCCTTACCTGGAAGCAAGCAGAAAATAACGACCACAACCAACAAGTGACCCTCGAGCTTCTAAGTGAACCCGAGTAACCTAAGCAAACAATAAAAATCATCCTAATTAAACAAACAACAACTAACATCTTAGGGTCCAAAAGAGTGGAGGCTCGGGAATTACCAACCGAGAAGGCATTAGGTCTCGACCCAACTCTCTCGGCAAAATAGGCTCTCGGCAGCAAGGGCAGGCAGGTCGTGCGGTAGAGGCGAGCAGACTGGGCGCTGCTGAGCGCGGTAGGGGATGCTCGCGCGGTCTTCGGGCGTCTGACGCGAACGAACGTTGCGGCGAGCTAAGCGGCTGGATGGCGCGCGATGCGACGGCGGCGACGCGAGGCGGCGCGCTGGCCGCGCACATTGCGCGCGCGCGCGCGCGCTCTGCAGGTTGGCTGCGACCGCTGCGATGGGGCTACTACAGGACTGCTCGGTGCGGCACTTTGGCCGACGGCAATGTGCGGCGGGCAGAGGTCAGGCGACACAAAGCGGCTCGGTCGCGTACTGGGCTGGTGACAACGTCGCGGTCAGGCGTCACGCAGGGGTTGGGCGACGGCTATACTCGGTTGGGCAGAGACACACATACAAACTCCTGGTTCTTGATTCTTGGAGGACGGCAAGGTGAGAGGGAGACGGTGAGGGTGGCGTGCGGCAAGAGCTAGGGTGACATATGCTTTCTTGATTTTCTTTCTTTCTTTTTTTTAATTAAATAAGCCTTGGTGATCTAAAATCCTTTCCCAGGGCTTTCCTCCTTAGAGTCCTAGCTGACGCATCTATTTTCCTTAATTAAATCCAAGCTTCCAACCCCCTTTGAGGCCAAGGGTTCGAGTCCTCCAAATAACACCTTTTAAAACCTTATTTTACATTTAACTGAAATCCGGGCTGTTACAAGGGCTTTCCTCCTTCGAGCCCCAGCTGAATCAATCTTTTCTCTTTAATAAAACTCATTTAAATCTAGCTTCCAAATCACCCTTAGGTCAAGGGTTCAAATCCCAATGGAAGCACTTTAATTAACATTAATTTTGCTAATAATCAAATCACCTCCAAACTTCCAAACAACTAGCACAAACTTCTTGAGTCTTGCAACCGACAACAATCAAGCCTCGATAAAGGGCAGGAATGACCCTGGAATCCTGAAAATCCACAAACCCTAACCGGGGAGCAGAAGGCCAAAATACCCCTAAGGGTTAAAATAGCTTTAACGGCCCAACCGAATAATCGAATATTGAACCGAAAACACCTGGGAAACCGGAATAGAAAACTGGGCCAATACATAATAAGTATCTAGATTTATCGGTATCTAGATTTATCGATCCCACAAGGAATTTGAAGCGAAGTTATATAGATTAAAGGTCGAAAATATAAATACACGAATAGGTCTTGAGAGAGTTGATATTGATGTGTTTCAAATAAATAAAATGCTAATGCTGACACTAATTATAACGCTAATGCAAAACTAAAGTTGCTTCATTTAATGATGATTCAGAAAGAACATAGATGTGTTGCTTGGTGATATAGAAATCATGCTACCCAACCGCATAAATTCTTCCGCATTCATGGATGCAAAAATCAGCTTCCACTACAGTTCCACATGATTAGGCTCAAAGCTTCACATGAGTTAGCTGGGTTAAACTTTAACTTTCATTGCATAGCACGAAGAGACTTCGCACAATACTAACGTAACTTGCTGGGTCTTCCGCCAGGGTCCTATGCCGAGTGAACTTGAGGCTAGCATACATGGTAACGAGCCGACACATACTTAATTTAATTACAAAATTATAAATTCAATCACCCACACTTATGCTTATCTTAACCCAAATCAAATATGCTTCTTAAGTTTATAGGACTGGCTATTACAGGAAATATCATAGTGTAGATCAATTCAAAGCAAGTTAAGTTGTCATGAGAAGATGAATACATACTGGACTAAACTTCAAGTCCCCTCCCAAAGTACTTGACTGCAACCTGCCGGTACAAAGCCCGTAGGTTCCCTTTTAAGCACAAGTCTTGCGTATTTGGGGATTAAAGGGTGGAATTTGTGTCTTTGTTAAGGAGAAAATAAAAATTCTCTTGCCAAGGCTCGAACCTTGGTTTTTTTGGAGTTGTGGATCTTAGTTTAAAAGATTTTTAAAAAGAGGAAATTGAGTTGGAGGTGGGACTCGAAGAGGAGATGGCCAGGGGATAGAATCGACAAATCAAAAGGGACACGTAGCGCAAGAGGAATTAATTTTGTGTTTAGGAGACGTTTGGTTCGACGAATCGTGGAGAGGCCTCCCTTTTGCGATTCACAGAAGCTTTCTCCAATTTCCTTCGTCTCCTAGTGCATTTGCGATTCCTCTTTTTCCAAGTAATTTCTTCCTCACCATCCCTTCTTATTGTTTTGGCTTGTTCTTGCCAACCACCATTGCAACCTAGCAGCCTCTTGATCGCCAAGCCCTAATCATCCCTCTTTCTCCTTGTTTTGCCAAGATCTCCCAAGCAGACCAACCCTTTGTAGCCGCAAATCCTTGGCCGAGAGACCTTCTCTTGCTACACCACCATTGTTGTAAGCCCTAGCCGAGGAGGGTCTTCATCTTGCCGAACCACCCTAATCAAAATAGCCCCTTGTTGCTGCAAGCACCACTTAGCCGAGACTCACTCCTTCTCTATGTGTTGCCAAAGGTGTGTTGTTGCCATGATTCGTGAGGTAAGCTTTCTCTCCTAGCCGAATTCCATTATTTGCTGGTTGGTTGTTGCCTAATCGAGGCCCTTGTGATTGTTTATATCAGCCTCTATCCGGGGACACCATGGGATTATCGAGCCTTCCTTGCCAGCTTGGAGCTCTTGCCGAGATCATTAAAGGGTAAGCATTTATTGTAGTGTGTTGTTGATGGTGTTGTGCACCCCTCCTTGGCCAAGAGCTACATGATAGCATGGCGATGCTTGTTTCTCATCCCTTGGCCGAGGTAAGGTGTGGGAGTAGTTGTGATGGTCAAGAAACTAATCCTTGTTGGTGTTCGTGTTGGTTGTTGTTGTGATGCCCTATGTCGAGCTATCCTTGTTGCTGCAAGTAACCGAGAGCTTGTGATTGCCAAGAGAGTTGGGAGCAGCCGAGAGCACCTTGTGCAAGTGTGTGGCCGAGAGCACTTGTCTCTATTGGTTCGGTAGCTTCTCGAACTAGTTCCAGTTTCTAGTTCGGTTGTTAGCTATCTAGGGTTAATATGTTTATGTATGTTGTTGTTAGGTCGTGAGACTCTGCAGCTCAAAGAGCACATTACATTGTTATTATTTTACTGCTTGTTTTCCAGGTAAGGATTCCTTACTGAGGGTTATGTGGGCCCTGCGTTCATCATGACTGTTGCTTTATATATTTGACTGTTATGAGCATGTTAGTGGATGTAACAGCCCAGTTTTCTACTCAAGTTTTCGAGGTGCCTTCGGGTCAAGATTCGGTTGTTTGGTTGGGTCGTTAGAGCTGTTTTGACCCTTGGGGGTATTTTGGTCTTTTGGCTTCCCGGGCAGGATTTTGTGGATTTTTAGGGCTTCGAGGTCGCTCCTGCCTTTGTCGAGGCTTGATTGTTGTTGGTTGCGAGTCCCGAGATGTTTGGGCTAGTCGTTTGGAAGTTCGGTTGTGGTTTGGGCTTTTGGCAAAGTGATGGTTGGTTGTGTGCTTCCTTTGGGATTCGAGCCCGGGCCCTTGGTGTTGATTTGGGAGTTGAATTTAAGTGAGTTTTATTTTTGGAAGAGGTTGCTTTAGTCGGGTCTCGAAGGAGGAAGCCGGGAAATGGGATTTTAAGGTTTTAATTTGGATAAGGATGGAAAAAGAGATTAAATCCCCATTTTCCTTTTATTTTCCCATTTTCCCTTTTCTTTTTTTTTCAAAATACCCTTTTCTCTCTCTCTCTCTCTCTCTCTCGCCCCCAGCCCGAGCCTAGCCCAGCCCGAGCCCCAGCTCGCCCAGCCAGGTCGCGTCGCCAGCCCGATCCCGCCTAGCCAAGTCGCGTTGCAAGCCCGAGCCCGCCCAACCAGGTTGCATCACCCGGCTGGCGCCGCGGTGCCACTCGTCCTGCTCATGCCTGCGCGCCGCCCGTGATCCGAGCCTCCTCGTGCCAGATCGAGCGTCCCCTGTAGCTCGCCGTGCCAGATCGAGCTTTTTGTAGCCGTCGCGTCGCATCGCGCCGGCGCGCCGTCCTTGTGCCGAGCCGCACCGCATGCCTTCGCCCAGCCGAGCTCGCGCCCTCGCCTCCCTGCAGCTCGCCCGCGCATTCGCGTCTGCGCCCGAGTGCCCTGCTCACCCAGCCGTGCCCCAGCGCGCAGCTCAGCGCCAGGCGCCATTGCGTGTCAGCGCCCAACGCCCGCCCACTGCCCTGCGCCCATCTGCGCCCCTCGGCGCCAAAGCCAGCAATGCCTTGCCCGTCTGGCCAATGCTGGTTCGCAGTGTCAGCCGCGCCTCGTGAGTTGCTCCCGAGCCGAGCCCTGTTATTTTATTATATTTAGGCCTATGGATTGTGATTTTTGATGTGTTTGTTAGGTTCGCTTTAGGTTGCTCGGGTTTGATTGCAGCTTAGGTTTCTTGTGTGTTGTTGCCTTCCTGCCAGGTAAGGGTTTCTTACCGAGGTTGTGTGGACCCTGCGAATAATTGATAGTATGCCATATCTTGTGATTGTATGAAATTCTAGTGGATAGGTTACAAGTTTTCTCTTGCTTCTACGTTTGTGTTGTACTGGTGTTTCTGTTATATTAGTTACAGGCTAGGGTCTTTTTATATTGGCATATTCTTGTTCCTGTTATATTCTGATAGTTCCATGTTAGTGCTAGGCAGGTGATCCATAATGTAGGTAAGTCCCCGATGGGCACTGCACCGTTCCCGTGTGTAAAAGCCCCCGATGGGCATCATGAGGCTGCTTAAGAGTGTAAGACCCCGATGGGCATCTTAGTGATCCTAGCTGGAGTAAGACCCCGATGGGCATCCGTATGTGTAAGACCCCGATGGGCATCATTGTTTAGCTGGTGTAAGACCCCGATGGGCATCCTAGATGTGTAAGACCCCGTTGGGCAGCATTGATAGCTAGAGGTGTAAGACCCCGATGGGCATCCGTATGTGTAAGATCCCGATGGGCATCATTGATTGAGGTGTAAGACCCCGATGGACATCCATATGTGTAAGACCCCGATGAGCATCCTTGTGTGTAAGTCCCCGATGGGCATCATTGTGTCATTGTATCCTAGGTTGTGTAAGACCCCGATGGGCATCCAGGGTAGAACCTAGGATACGCTGTAGTTGAAAGCCCTTGATAGGCTAGCTTTAGTGTTAGCACATAGCCTAAACCTACCGTTTTGCTCTAAGTCATTGTATGGTTGCATGTCGGTGTGCTAAATGAGATGTTTTCGTATTGTACCCCGGTTGGGGATTCTTACTGAGTAATTTGTTACTCACCCTTATTTCTGTGGTTTTTCCACAGGTAACCATGGTGCGAGACAGGATGGCTGGAGGAGGAGCTGTGATCATGGAAACCCGTTGTTCAACTCTGAGTCTTGTTTATGTTTATGTTTAAATGTCCTCTGAATGCATGTAGTTGGGCACGAAGCCCTAGGGTGTTTTTTGAATGTATTTCCGGATTCTAGCATTGTTGTAACTATTGCAAAGCTTGTATGTTTTAAATAAAGCTCTGATCAGAGTGAGTTTTGTAAAGGTATTTGTCTTGGAACAGGTGCTTGGAAACAGGGACAGGTTTCAGGAATTTTATGTTGACTTTTTAAATGGATGTTTTATGTTTTAGTTTTTACTTAGAATCCGAACACCATATTGCAAATTTTCTGTAGATTTGAATGCATGCATTGAGGTAACGACCTATTTTAGAACCCCTTTCGGGTCGGGTCTTTACAGTGGATAGGGTTTCTTGTTTGTGATTGAGCATGTTATGATTATTGTTTCTATCCTGTTCTGCTAGCATATATGATATTCCCGTGACATGTTAGTACCATGCTAGGTTGTTCTCTGGCATGCATTCCTTGTTATCGGTTGAGCATGTTTGGCCTATTAAGGCACGAGGCGAGGCTCTTAGATAGACTTGTTAGGATTGTCATCATCAAGAGGCTGAGAGTGGACATTTGTCCCAACGGTTCGGGATCGCTAGTTGCACGTCGTATGATGCTTCTCCCCGGTAGCCGGTACTGATTAGCTCTCGTATCAGCATAAGCCTAGTTTGTAGCCTGCTAGAGCAGAACCCAGCAGACGGTGTAAGCCTGCCGTGGCCAATTCTTAGCTTCAGGTGTGCGGTGGTCTTAAGCTGCTTACAGTCGAGTGTCGAGGTCCCTGCACTACTGTTCATTCAGTGACACTACTCCGAGTCGTAGGCATGCGTACCTGAATTGGTGTAGCACGTTTAGGTCCCACGTCCTTACACGGTTTGCAGTAGCAGCTGTGTGCGCGCACGAGCATTAGGCACTGAGAGGAGAGCTCCCCCGGGATAATGCTTTCAGTTCACCATTTCCTTTTCGAGTCTAGAGCCAGACACCGGGTACTCTCCCGAGTGTCCAAGACCAGTTAGGAGAGCTAGTCACCAGTTGATTGGACTTATGTGTCCCAGATGATTGGACATTCGTGTCTCAGATGTTTGGACCTTCGGGTCCCAGTTATTGGACATACTTGTCCCAGTTTCAGGATCACTTGTTGAGCTGATCACTAGGCCTGTGGTAAGAGACCCCGATGATTCAGGAGTCACTTGGTTGACTCATGGGTTTGATCTGTGTTGGTACTGTACCCCGATTGGGGATTCTTACTGAGTATGTTTATACTCACCCTTATTTTCTGTGGTTCTCCACCAGGTAACTTGAGATAGTGACAGGACGGCTAGAGGAGTGGCTGCTCGATCATGGGACTCCACCGGCAACTCTGCTTACTTTATTTTGTCAGTTATTGTTATCAGCATGCAGCGGGCACAGAGCCTTAGGAATTTCATTATTGGAACCTGTGTGAACTGCTTTGGGATTTCATGATGTTTTAACTGTTGTTGAATGTTGTTGGGACTTATTTTGAATACTTGAAATGTTATGGTTTTTGAATGTGTTGGTTTTGAAATAAACTTTGGCCAGGGTTGCTAAATGTTTTATAGGTTGAAAAAAATATTTTGAACAGGTTCTAGGATTTGTCAGGTTAAAACAGGAAATTTACAATGGTTGTTTTAAATTCTTTACAGTTTTAGTGTGCATGCTAAATGTAAGGATCCATTTAGTACCATGTTTTAGGTCGAGTCTTTACAACATCCTTCTGGAATATTCTCCCCACCGATTGTTTTCGTCTTGGTTCTCTTGATTTCGTTATTTGATTGTCATTCATCTCTTTCCTTCTCTGTTCAGACGACTAATCCGTTCCTTCTTTGCGACAACTTGATAATCAATTATCTCATTCCTTTTCTGTTCTGATGACTCATCCGTTTCTTCTTTGCGACGATTTCTTGCAAACATAGGACACGTCAGCAATTTATGCTTAATAACCTATTTTTCGCACTTATACGTGCTTTTTGCATCTTAAAGATCGATTTTAGCAAAGATTTCATCATGCGATGTTGTTAGCATACATGTCCAGGTAAAGTGACTATTTGCACGAAATTTCCTTATCATACTATTTAGTTACTTGCCCCTTTTACGTTTAATGCGCCGTTTTAGAGACTCAAATAGTGCTATTATTTAGCGCTATCAAACCCCCAAACTTACATATTGCTCACCCCGAGCAATACAAGGAATAAGAAATAATTTCACAGAAAATATTCTGACTTTAAAAAACTGCAATCCACTAATCACGACTTTACTTGCAATTAGAACATAAGGTTTCTCATTGGTGCATAGGATCACAATGTAAACTAGTATGCTTATTTCATTAGCGCTAGTTTCCTCTATTTTTGGCAGATAGACTGGACATCTCAAGAGGTCATGCCTACAAATACAAAGCATCTCACTCAATTTCTCAATTTTCCTAAGTTTGCCCAAAACAATATGACTAAAGATGCTTATTAGGTCCCTGTGAACCTTTAAGGTTATGCTTTTCGCATTCCTACTCAGGTATTTTTTTCATATCGCAAGGGCTCATACGCACTTAATGCAGGGAGAGTGGAGTAATAGAAATCCTATAGCTTATACGCACTTTTAATGTTGCATCTTTGCTAACAATGTTTTGAGATTTTTTTTTATGTGTAATCGCATGTTATACTTGTAATACACTGCAAAACATGTGCAATTCTCACCCCCAAACTTAAAATCTTCATTGTCTACAATAGAGGTGAGACTTAGTTTCCCCCCAAACTTATTTAAATCTTAAACTTGACTTCCTTGCCTTGAGTTTTCAGAATTACCTCATAAACATTCAATCTCTCTTCCTGTAAAGACCCAACCCGAAATACGGTCCTAAACCTAGGTCTTTACTCAGCATGCAAATGAAAAACATAAATGATATGAACTAGGAGTTGAATTTAAAAGCTTTTCAAACATAAAGGTTGGACAATATTTAAATCAAAACAAATATTCCTTAAGCAAATCCATGCAACTCAAAACAGTGACTGATCAGTACCTTTCGTAAAAACATAAAAACAGTTCAAGCAATAATAAATAATTTTCCCTATGGACTCATGTCCAACTACATGCTAAATTCAAAAGTAAATAACGACACGACAGAGTGTCAGCAGCATCCATGATCTCTCAACTCACTCCGCTAGCCGCCCCGGTGCTGTTCCAAGTTATGTGGTGGAAAACCACAGTAAGGGTGAGTATAAACATACTCAGTAAGAATCCCCGACCGGGGTACGATACGATGCAATCAATAATCTAGCAACCGAGTACACATGTAACAGATATCAACACACATCTTAGCTCAACGAGCTTACAAGGAAAATCCGGAGTCCTCGGAAGTCTCCTACTTCCGGCCTAATGATTGGTTCTCAAAACCAATCCTGGGACATCTTCGAGGGTCTTTCTCCCTCGACAAATTGATCAGCTCAAAAAAAATTCCCAAAATATGTCTGACACCCTCGAGGGTCTTTCTCCCTTGACCATATGATCGGCTCAAAAACCAATCCCAATGGGTGTCCTCATGGGCCTCTTACCCTCGCTAACAAATCTGGACTGTCGGGAGAGTACCCAAAGTCTGGCTCTAAACTAGAAGGAACTGGTGTACTCACGAACATTAGCCCGAGGGAGCTCTCTGAACCGGCGGCTAACGTGTGCGCAAGCACACCGCATGCTGCTGCAACCGGCGTAAATGTGGGGGCCTAGGTACAAACTACGCGGGCCAGGTACGCATGCCTAAAGACTCGGAAGCGGTGTCACTGAACACAGTAGTGCGAGGCCCTCGGCACTCATCTGTGTAGCCTGTACCACCAACCTGAAGCTAAGAACCGGCCAAGGCAGGCTTGCACCGTTGGCAGGGTTCCGCTCTAGCAGGCTAAAAACTAGGCTTATGCCGATGTGGTAGCTAATCCACATCGGCAGCCGGGGGAACCAAGGTACGTTATGCTTCGCTCTAACTCTCGACCGGTGGGGACAACGTACGTTATATCCATTCTCAGCCTCTAGATGATGACAAACCCTACAAGTCTAACTACGAGTACAAAATAACTGATTCCTGGCTAAACTTACATATCAACATCAATCACACATAACCTAGCATGATTCTACGAACTTAAAGCAGGAATCATAAGCATGCTGGAAGAACAAACCTATGTACAAACCGGCAAACATGCTAGCAGGAATTCAAACACAAACTGTCCTATCCATTAACATGCTCATAAAAGTAAACAGGCATACAAGGCATAATCAAGAAAACATCGCAGGGTCCACACAACCCCGGTAAGGAAATCCTTACCTGGAAACAAGCAGAAGATAACAATCAACAAGCGACCCTCGAGCTTCTAAGTGAACCCGAACAACCTAAGCAAATAATAAAATCATCCTAATTAAACAAATAGCAACCAACAACTTAGGGTTCAAAAGAGTAGAGACTCGGGAATTACCAACCGAGGAGGCACTAGGTCTCTGCCCAACTCACTTGGCAAGACAAGCTCGCGGCTGCAAGGGCGGGCGGGACGCGTGGTGGCCGCATGCGACCGGCGCGACATGGGTGCCGCGCGCGCGGTTTCTTGGCCCAGTGCTGCTTGTGCGGACGGGCGCGCTTTGGGGCGCTGACGCGTCGTGTCTGATGCGGTCTGGCGCTGGGGCAAGGCATACAGACGCGATCTGGCGCTGGGGCGCAGGAGTGTAGACGCGGACGAGCGGTGCGGCGAGCTCGTGCTGGGACTACGTGCGGGCGAAGGCGTGCAGACGCGGACGAGCGGTGCGAGCTCGTGCTGGGATGGCGCGGGGGCAAAGCGGCTGGACTGCTGATGGCGTCGCAATGCAGGCGACGGACCTACTATTGGCGTGCGGCAGCTAGGCGAGGCAGGGGCTCGGTGCGGCGCTGGGCGATGCAAGAGTTCGGTGCTGCTAGACTTGGCTGGGCTTCTTGGGCTCGGCGCTTGGTCTTGTTGAAATCGGCAAAGTGAGAGGGAAGGAATGAGGGGTGTGTGCGGCAAAGCAAGGGGAATGATTTCTTGGTTTTTCCTTCCTTTTCCTAATTTAAATAGGCTTTGGTTGACCTAAAATCTCTTCCCAGGGCTTTCCTCCTTCGAGTCCCAGCTGACGCGTCTTAATTCATAATTAACTCAAGCTTCCAAACTCCCGTTTAGGTCAGGGGCTCGAATCCTCTTGGAAACACTTTTAAAAGAAACTTTATTTTACAATTAACCGGAATGAAAGTCTGGGCCGTTACACTTCCTACTCATAGCATCCACTATTGTTACTACTCCGCTTTACTAGAAAACTCGATCTCCCAGTATTTCTTATCTACCTAATTCCTTTTCCGTTATAAAATCAGTAACCAATGGATTACGCATTTCAAAGTAGTGAAATATTCAACAAGATTAAGTATATATGCTTGCTTAGGCAAGTAAATCGTAGTTATAAAATGAGGGGAAAAAAAATAAATACTGCAAGTTACCCAAAAGATAGAGATACTTCCTTTAGTTCTTCAGGTCCGCGTTCTCTATAGGTGAATCAAATGGTGGTCCACTTCTGCAACACTTCTGTTGGAAATTGAGAAAGGTGGAAAGTTGGGTTCCTCTTTTGAAGCTCACTTCTGATGCTTCGATCCCTTGTCTTCATATATGTCCATGTTGTTCGTGTTTGTCACGTAAAGTGCAACATCTGACTCTAGAACACTTCGCTCTTTTGTTGGGCCGCATTAAATAGGCGTGTTAGCCTTTGCATTGCATTGTCTGATGCGTTTGGAGTTTCCTGTGAGAATGTGTCTACTTGTTGTGGTGGTGGTGTCGTGGTTGTATTTTCTAAAATGATGGATGAGGGTTGCTCCCTTTCGCCAGGAGGGGTTTGTAGTGCTGGTTGATCGACAGGCTACTCTGTGTGCTCTAGATGCTCTTATGCTGGGGCATTTCTTACTTCTTGGATATCTCTCGTTGCTCATTTCCTTCTTTTCAGTGGAGAAGTGTCATCAATGTCTAGCTCATCGTCAGTAATGACGCTAGGTGGTTGTATGACTTGTTTACGAGTTGGTTGAGTTGTGGCTGGTGGCATTATCTGTTGCGTATGCCGAACCAACTTCTTCCTCCTTCTTTGTTGTATTGCACTGCCCAGTTCATCCAATGCCTCTTTACTCATTGTTGCTCTGATTTGCATTATCTTATCCTTGATGGTTAACTCCTTCAGTCCATGTTTGTTGTTTGCCATTTAAAAAACTCCTATGACCTTTACTTTCTGCTCCTTGGGATCATAATGTAGTCCTTGATGTAGACATAACGTAATGATGGTGTGCGAGAAGAACTTCCTTTTTGACGAGATCCCCATTTGTTTCCTCACTTCTTCCTCAATGATGTGTCCAATGTCGATTGTCAACTCTGCACAAATAGCATATATTAACAACATACGCGTCTGGGATAATGTTGTGTCATGCATTGTTGGCATGATGTTGATTTTGATGAAATTGCTTTAGTGATGGCCTTGAAAATTGAGGCTGGAAGCAAACTTGGTTTGTTGCTTCCCCATTCTATTCCTGGTAGTGCTACCGTGCGTAGACATGCTTCTAAGTCTGTTGGTTGAAAACTCTCGAAGAGAGCATATTTAAGGCTGCTTAGTTTGAATTATTTTAATATTTAAGTAAAGAATTAATGCGTTCTTAAAAGAAACACGGAGAAATAACTTAGAAAATCAGCATGCATTCATAAAGTAGTATCAGAAGCATGAATCCACGCTTTATCGCAAATCGCAAAGCAATTGTGCCTAATTAATGCTTTTTAGCAAGATTTCACGCAGCATCGAGGGAAAGACAATTGTAAAGACCCGACCCGGAAGAGGTCCTAAACTAGTCCTTTACCTCAATGCATGCTTTAAAAACTTAAAAACAATATGCAAGATCGTTTTCCAGATTCTGAATGAAAAACCAAAAAAACTTGTAAACATCCATTCATAAATCAAATATAAAATGTCCTGGAACATGTCCCTATTTCCAAGCACTTGTTCCAAGCTAAAAGCAGTTTAAAACATACTCTGATCAGAGATTTATTCAAACATTCAAAAATCCAAAACAGTTTACAATAGTACCAGAATCCAGAAACAATCAGAAAACATCCTAAGGGCTCTGTGCCAAACTACATGCATTCAGCGGACAACAAAACATAAAATATAAACTCAGAGTTTTTAAACAGATGGTTTCCATGATCAGCAGCTCCTCCTTCAGCCATCTTGTCTCGCGCCCTAGTTACTAGTGGAAAACCACAAAATAAGGGTTAGTAACGAATTACTCAGTAAGAATCCCCAACTGGGGTACAATACGATATAACTGGTCATCTAGCAGAAAGTATGCAAGCTATGAATATAAACACAGAAGAGACCACATCACTTTAATCCATACATATACCACGGATGCCATCTTACGGTCTTACTCCGAAAAACTACTACGCATCTCGATACTCTACGAGAAACTAATCTCGGCCTCAACTGTACAGACCCGAACCGAAAGGGGTCCTAGACTAGGCCTTTACCTCAATGCATGCTTTAAAAATTAACAATTAATATGCAAGATCGATTCCCAGATTCTGAATAAAATACAAAGAGACAAACATCCATTCAAACAAATATAAAATGCCCTAGAACCTGTCCCTGTTTCCAAGCACCTGTTCCAAGCTAAATACAGTTTAAAACCTACTCTGATCAGAGATTTATTCAAAACATTCAAACATCCCAAAACAGCTTACAATAGTGTCAGAATCTAGAAAACAACCAGAAAACAACCTAAGGGCTCCGTGCCCAACTACATGCATTCAGAGGATAATAAAAACATAAAACATAAACTCAGAGTTTTCAAACAGCTGGTTTCCATGATCAGCAGCTCCTCCTTCAGCCATCCTGTCTCGCGCCATGGTTACCTGTGGAAAACCACAAAATAAGGGTGAGTAACGAATTACTCAGTAAGAATCCCCAACCGGGGTACAATACGATATAACTGGTCATCTAGTAGAAAGTATGCAAGCTATAAATATAAACACAGAAGAGAGCACATCACTTTAATCCATACATATACCACGGATGCAATCTTACGGTCTTACTACGGAAAACTACAACGCGTTTCGAAACTATACGAGAAACTAGTCTCGGCCTCAACTTTCCTACTACTGTCGATACGAAAGGTTCACTGAACTCAAGATCTCGAGGAGCTCTCTAATCGGCGCTGTAATGAGCGTGTGTGCGCACCGCATGCTGCTGCAAACCAGGGAGGTGCTGGGTCTAGGGCATGCTCCCTTGGTCCAGTACGCATGCCTAAAAAATCTCTAGATCGGTGTCACTGAGCATAGTGGTGTGAGACCAGGACACTATGACTATGTCAGCCTGTACCACCGCACCTGAGGCTAAGAAACCGGCCGTGGTAGGCTTACACCAGGAATCGATCCTTGCCCTATCAGGTGGCAATCAAGGGCTACTGCCGACACGCTGAGGTCGTGTCGACTGCTGGGGACAAGGCAATGCCTCGTCATTCCCCAGACCGTTGGGGCATTTAACAGTCTGCCACCCTCACCCAAGATTGCACTGGGCTGCCGTTAGGGTTAGCTAAACCCTAACGACGGATTAGGGACGGAGTACTGCCTCGCATGTCCCTGCCATGGATGCAAGTTACGTTATGCATCCTCTCCTGGATGATGCTACCTATCAGAATTCTAAACTATAAACAGATAACAGCTAACAGTCCAATACGTGCTCAGCAGAAACAATGAACCTAGCATGATACTACGAAGCAAGAACAGATAACGAGCATGCCAGAACAAAACAACCTAGCATGGAACTAACATGAGAAACAATACGAGAATCATGCCAGTCAGAATATATAATAGAGCACCTATCCACTAACATGCTGATAAACATAAACAAGCATACAAACAACAATCACATAATATACCGCAGGGCCCACACAACTCCGGTAAGAAATCCTTACCTTGGTCGGAAGGCAACAACACACAAAGATCCTATGCTGCAATCGACCCCGAGCTAGCTAACGGGAACCTAACAAACAACAACAAATATCACAACCTATAGGTGTAAAGACCCGACCCGAATGAGGTCCTAAACTAGGCCTTTACCTCAATGCATGCTTTAAAAAGTTAGAAACAATATGCAGGATTGTATTCTAGATTCTGAATGAAAACTAAAAACACATAAACATCCAATTTAAAAGTCAAACATTAAATTCCTGAAACCTGTCCCTGTTTCCAAGCACCTGTTCCGAGCCAAATACATTTCCAAAACATGCTCTGATCAGAGACTTATTCAATCATTCAAAACTTCAAACGGTTTACAGTAGTGTCAGAATCCAGAAAACAATCATAAAACACCCTAAGGGCTCCATGCCCAACTACATGCATTCAGAGGATAATAATAGCATAAAACATAAACATAAGACTCAGAGTGAAACAGCTGGTTCCCATGATCAGCAGCTCCTCCTTTAGCCATCCTGTCTCGCACCATGGTTACCTGCGGAAAACCACATAATAAGGGTGAGTAACGAGTTACTCAGTAAGAATCCCCAACCGGGGTACAATACGATAAAACTAGTCATCTAGCAGAAAGTATGCAAGCCATGAATATAAACACAGAGGAGAGCACATCACTTTAATCCACACATAAACCTCGGATGCCATCTCAAGGTCTTACTCGAGAAAACTACCACGCGATACGATACTATACGAGAAACTAGTCTCGGCCTCAGCCTTCCTACTGTCGATACGAAAGGTGAACTGAACTCAAGATCCCGAGGAGCTCTCCAGTCAGCACTGTAATGAGTGTAAGTGCACACCGCATGCTGCTGCAAACCAGGGGGGTGCCGGGTCTAAGGCAAGCTGCCCTGGTCCACTACTCATGCCTAACAAATCTCTAGATTGGTGTCACTGAACATAGGGGTGTGAGACCAGGACACGTAAACTATGTCAGCCTGAACCACCGCACCTAAGGCTAAGGAACCGGTCGTGGTAGGCTTACACTAGGAAACGGTCCTTGCCCTATGAGGTGGCAATCAAGGGCTACTACCGACACGCTGAGGAAGTGTCGACTGCCGGGGACAAGGCAATGCCTCGTCATCCCCCCGACCGTTGGGGCATTTAACAGTCTGCCACCCTCACCCAAGATTGCAATGGGCTGCCGTTAGGGTTAGCTAAACCCTAACGACGGATCAAGGAC
This sequence comes from Sicyos edulis, assembly GCA_036507275.1. Classification (NCBI taxonomy): domain Eukaryota; kingdom Viridiplantae; phylum Streptophyta; class Magnoliopsida; order Cucurbitales; family Cucurbitaceae; genus Sicyos; species Sicyos edulis. The sequence goes on along the minus strand of CM071856.1, from coordinate 12,800,872 downwards.
GGAGTACTGCCTCGTACGTCCCTGCCACGGATGCAAGTTACGTTATGCATCCTCGCCCGGATGATTCTACCTATAATAATTCTAACTATAAACAGATAACAGCAAACAATCCAATACGTGCTCAGCAGAGACAATAAACCTAGCATGATACTACGAAGCAAGACGGATAACGAGCATGCCAGAACAGAACAACCTAGCATGGAACTAACATGAGAAACAACACGAGAATCATGCCAGTCAGAATTTAGAACAGAGCACCTATCCACTAAACATGCTGATAAACATAAACAACCACACAAACAGCAATCACAGAATATATCGCAGGGCCCACACAACTCTGGTAAGAAATCCTTACCTTGGTCGGAAAGCAATAACACTCTAAGGTCCTATGCTGCAAACTAACCCCGAGCTAGCTATCGGGTACCTAACAAACAACAACACATATTACAACCAATAGGCCTAAAATAACAAGATAAAAAGGGCTCAGCTCGGGAGCAACTCACACACGCACGGTAGCGACGCAGGACGGACAGTCGCAAGGACGCCGGGCGCTTGCTATTGGGCTTCTTTGGTGCGCGCATAGCTGCTTGCGCGCGCAGACACTGACGAGCGTTGAGGCGCGGGCGTGCAGATGTAAACGAGCGCTGCAGGCGCTCGTACGGTGGGACGGCGCGCAGACTGGGCTCGCAGACTGTGCTAGGACGGGCGACGCAATCCTGCTGCTGGGCTGCGACGCGGTGCAGGCGGGGCGATGGGCGCAATGCAGGGGCTGAGCGGTGGCGTCTGGGGCGCTCATTTCTTGGTGCGACGGCGCCATCGCGAGGCGTCGATGCGTGCTGCTCAGCCACTTCTTCTGGGCGATGGGCAGGGGCTGCTGCTGTCCTCTCGGCTAGCTGCAACAAAACAACAAACTCACCTCTTCTTCTCTCGGCCAGCAAGAACGCACCAAACGAAAGAGAAGAAAGGATCGAGAACTCTTACCCTTGACGACGAATGATCGACGGAGCTTGGCAAAGGGACACGGCAAGGAGCTAGAGAGCTTGGGGCCGCTAGGGAGTTTGGAAGAACACAAAAAGAAGAAAACCTAATTTCCTCTTTATTTAATCAAACACACCAAAATCCCACAAACCCAAAGCTAACCAAGACATACTGCAGAATAAGCATCAATAACCTCTTGTGGCACAATCGGCCACACCACACCCCTGACTATCTGGCAACCTGGGTTCGAAACCCAACAACAGCACAATTAAATCTCTAATTTATTTTTGCATCTCTCCATGCCCAAACACATCCACAAAGCATCAAAACCCTACATAAGACCATCCAATAATTTTAACCGCTGAAAAGGACAAAAACCACCCTAACGGCCCGACCAAATTACCAAAATACCCCTAGGGCATACCTGGAAGACTAGGATGAAAACTTGGGTCGTTACAATAGGCCTTAAATAATAATACAAACAGAGCTCGGCTCAGGAGCAACTCACACGGCAATGGGGCTGGAGCTCGGAAGGACAAGCTGCACGGTGCTAGGGCGCCGCTGGCGTGTTGGCCCGGTAGGGGCTGCGCACGCGGATAAATGACGGCACGGGCGTTGGGGCTACGCGCTGACGGCGATGCAACGCGGGTGCTGGGCTGCGGGCGGACGGCGATGCAACGCGGGGGTAGGCTGCGGGCAGACTCTGCGATGCGAACGCTGGGCTGCGACGCGATGCAGGCGAGGCTTGCGACGGCGCTGGAAATGCGCTGCTGGTGCGATGCGGTCCGGCTGGGCGCTGCAGGCTAGGCGTGCTATGGGCAGGGGCTCCTCGGCTGGCTGCACAACACCAAAACTCAATTTTTTCTTCTCTCGGCCAGCAAGAACAACACCCAAAAGAGAAGGAGAGATCGAGAAAACTTACCCGGGATGAACCAGACGACGGAGCACTTGGGGAGAAGACGCACGCAAGGAGAGCTTGGGAGAAAAGGGGCTGGGCGGCAATGGGGATTTGGGGATGAAAAGGATGAAAACCTATTTTCTTTTCTTTTAATCAAACTCACCTAAATCCCAAAAACCAAGGCAAACCAAGGCATACTGCGGAATGAGCAACAAGAACAACCTGTGGCCCAACTGGCAGGACCACACCACTGACTCCCTAGCCACCCGTGTTCGAAATCCAACAGCAACACTTTTAAACCACTATTTTATTTTTGCATCTCTCCATGCCCAAACACATCCACAAAGCAAACAAACCCTACATTTGACCATCCAAGAATAATTTCAACTGAAAAAGACAGAAACGGCCCGACCAAATTACCAAAATACCCTGAGGACATACCTGGAAGACCGTGATGAAAGCCTGGGCCGTTACATCAGCTTTCCTACTATTGTCGTTACGAAAGGCAACACTTTTAAACCACTATTTTATTTTTGCATCTCTCCATGCCCAAACACATCCACAAAGCAAACAAACCCTACATTTGACCATCCAAGAATAATTTCAACTGAAAAAGATAGAAACGGCCAGACCAAATTACCAAAATACCCTGAGGACATGGGTGGAAGACCGGGATGAAAACCTGGGCCGTTACATCAGCTTTTCTACTATTATCCTTACGAAAGGTGCACTGAACTCAAGATCCCGAGGAGCTCTCCAGTCGGCGCTGTAATGAGCGTGTGCGCGCACCGCATCTTCTTTGCAAACCGGGAGGAGTCTTGGGTCTGGGGCATCTTTGCCGCTCTCGTCCAAGACGCATGCCTAAAAGAATCTCTGGATCGGTATCACTGAACGTAGTGGTGTGAGACCAGGACACTATGACTATGTCAGCCTGTAGCACCGCACCTGAGGCTAAGAAACCAGCCGTGGTAGGCTTACACCAAGAACCGGTCCTTGCCCTCTCAGGTGGCAATCAAGGGCTACTGCCGACATGTTGAGGTCGTGTCGACTGCTAGGGACAAGACAATGCCTCATCATTCCCCCGACCGTAGGGGCATTTAACAGTCTGCCACCCTCACCCAAGATTGCACTGGGCTACCGTTAGGGTTAGCTAAACCCTAACGACCGATCGAGGGACGAGTCTTCCCTCGCCGCGTCCGCCACACGATGCAAGTTACGTTATGCATCCTCGCCCGGATGATGCTACCTATCAGAATTCTAAGCTATAAACAGATAACAACAAACATTCCAATATGTGCTCAGCAGAAACAATGAACCTAGCATGATACTACGTAGCAAGAACAGATAACGAGCATGCCAGAACAGAACAACCTAGCATGGAACTAACATGAGAAATAACATGTAACGGCCCCGTTTTCCTTCCCGGTTAATAACAAAATTAATTGGAAAATTAATTAAATCTTTTGGGATTTGAGCCTTGCCCTAAATGGTGAATGTGGAGTTTTAAGAAAAGAGTCTTAATTAAAAGAAAAAGAGAAAAGAATTTCTTTAGCCGGACCCGCATGAGAGAAAAGCCTTGGGAAAGGAATTTAGGTCTCTAACCTATTTAAAAATAAGGAAAAGAAGGAAAATCAACAAACCCCTAATTTTTCCCCTCATAGCCGCTCTCTCTCTCTCTCTCTCTCTCTCTCTCTCTAAAAACCCTAGCCGAGCGAGCCTAGCCACACCATCGAGCCACCCCGAGCCACCCGGCCCTAGCCGCACGCGCACCACCCCGCCGCTTGGCCCGCCCGCGCGCAGACACCTGCGCGCGCACGCACCACGCCACGCCCCACCTCTGCCCGCCCGATCGCATCGCGCTGCTGCCGACGGAAGCCCCACCGTCGCACACCCATCGCTGCTCGACGTCGCGCGTGCGCCAAAGACCGCCCGACGTCGCTCGTGGTCGCCTGATGGCCGCAACGCAGCCTCGAGACGCGTCGCCGCCGCAGCGCCCGCCCGCTCGGCGCGATCCCTCGCCGCGCGCGCCAACCCATGAGCCGCTTCGCTTTCGCGCGTCGCCTTGAAGCCGCACACCCGCGCGCCGCCTGCGCCCGCCCCGTGCGTGCGCCAGCGCCCAGCGCCCAGCGCCAGCGCCAGCGCGCGCCCCACCCCACTCAAAGGCGCCCAAGCCACCCTCCTTGCTGCGAGGCCCGTGTCTTCTCGATGGTAATTCCCGAACCAATCCCTTTGTGTTTTCTAAGCTTCAGTCTGCTGTATGTATTTACTTAGGATGCTTTATTTATGCCTAGGTTGCTCGAGTTCGTATTAAGCTCGAGGGTCTTTTTTTGGTTGTGATAGCTATTCTCCACTTGTTTCCAGTGTAGGACTTCCTACCGTGGTTGTGTGGACCCTGCTATGCTTTCTTAATTGTGCCTTGTATGCTTGTTTACCTTTATGAGCATGTTAGTGGATAGGATAGCTAGTGATTGAATTCTTGCTAGCATGTTTTGCCTTTTTATGCATGTTAGGGCCATGCTAGGTTTGTTCTTCCAGCATGCTTGAGATTCCTGCTTTAAGCTCGTAGTATCATGCTAGGCTATGTATGACAAATGTCTTTGTGGATGTTAGCCAGGAATCACGTACTTGGTAGTCTAAGCTAGTATGATAGGGTTTGTCATCATCTAGAGGCTGAGAGCGGACATAACGTACCTTGTCCCCACCGGTCGGGAGGTTATTACCGGCGTTTCGTGAATGACTTTTCCGCTAAGGCAGCACCCCTAACCCGTCTGACCAAGAAGGGTGTTGACTTTGTTTGGGATGCTAGATGTGAGGAAAGTTTTGCCCAGCTTAAGTTCAGCTTGACGACAAAGACTGTGTTGGCGATTCGGAAGGAACAGGAGGTTTCGTAGTTTATAGTGATGCTTCCAAGTATGGTTTAGGCTGTGTGTTGATGCGGCATGGGAAGGTGATAGCTTATGCTTCCGTGATTGAAGCCTTATGAGAAGAACTATCCAACTCATGATATGGAGTTGGCTGCAGATTGTTTTTGCTCTAAAGATTTGGAGGCATTACTTATATGGTGAGAGGATTCGATTGTTCACGGATCACGAGCCTCAAATATTTCTTCACTCGAAGGAGTTGAACATGAGGCGAGGAGGAGGTGGCTCGAGTTAGTAAAGGACTACGATTGTGAGATTTTTGTATCATCCCTAAAAAGCCAATGTTGTGGCTGATGCGCCGAGTAGGAAGACGTCGCATTCAGCAGCTTTCTTTGAGCTCCCAAGTTGAATTGCGGAAAGAGTTTGAGCGAACCGTGTTGCGATCTTGTTGGGAGAGGTTACGCCGGGTAGCCCAACTATCGATTCGGCTCACCGTCGCTTAAGCGGAGGATCATCGGCGATCGGTAGAGTGATCCCAAGTTGAGGAGGATGCTCGAGAGGGTTGAGGTGATGGCGATTTCGACTTTGTTGTGACACCGACGAAGGCTTGAGGTACCGAGGTCGATTGTGCGTCTGGATGACGCAGAGGTTCGAGCGAGTTGCTCGCCGAGGCACATAGTTCCCCATTCACTTGGCACCCGGGAGGTACCAAGATGTACCGAGTCTCAAGCGGACGTTACGGTGGATGGGCATGAAGCGGGATATAGCCGAGTTTGTTGGCGGTGTCTCACCTGCCGCCAAGTGAAGGCTCCCGGTGCGAAGCCCGCGGTTTGTTGCGGCCGTTAAGTGTTTCCACGATGGAAGTGGGGCGAGATTTCGATGGATTTTATCTCTCGGGTTGCCGAGGACACCGAGAGGGTTTACGCAGATCCGGGTAGTAGTGGACCGGTGACCAAGAGTGCACACTTTATTCCCGGAAGATTAGTTATACCGTGGAGCAAAGGGCACGATTGTTCCTTGAGCGATTGTGCGGTACCACGGGTACCCGCAAAGATAGTATCGATCGGGATTCTCGGTTCACATCTCGCTCGAGAGCGCTCCGAAGGGTTTGGGAACTAAGTGCGGCTTTCAAGATCGCCTTCCACCCTCAAACCGATGGTCGACCGTGAGAGGGTGAATCGATTCTGAAGACATGTTGAGAGCACATGTCTTGGACTTCCCAGCGATTGGGACCAATGACTGCATTTGATGGAGTTCGCTTACAACAACATGCTATCGAGCAACTATTCGAGATGGCCCCATTCGAGGCGTTGTATGGTAAGCGCTGCAGATCCCAGTGTTCGGGAGGAGGTTGGGGATAGGCGTGTTACGGGACCCGAGTTACTCAGATGACAAACGACGCAGTCACGAGTAAGATAAGGGCTCGCATGTTGACAAAGACAAAGTAGGCGAGAAAAAGTTACGCCGATGTGAGGCGTAGAGATTTGGAGTTTGAGGTGGGTCAACATGTTTTCCTGAAAGTAGCACCTATGCGTGGGGTGTTAAGGTTTGGAAAGCGAGGCAAGTCCCAGCCCCAGTGTTTGTAGGGCCTTTTGAGATCCTTGAGCGGATCGGAGCGGTGGCCTATCGGTTAGCTTTACCCCGTCTTTGTCGGCGTGCATGCATAATGTGTTCCACGTTTCGATGTTGAGAAAGTGCGTGGCGAGATCCTTCGCATGTGCTAGAGCATGAGCCCCTAGAGTTGAGTAAAGATTTATCCTTCGAGGAGAAGCCCGTGCAAATTTTGGCTTATGAGCGCAAGGTATTGCGCAACCGAGAGATAAGTTTAGTAAAGGTTCTTTGGAGGCATCGGAGGCGAGAGGAAGCGACGTGGGAGCTAGAGGATGAGATGAGGACTCATTACCCGAGTTGTTCGAGTCTTAGGACTTTCGGGACGAAAGTCTTTTAAGGGGGAGTATTGTAACGGCCCCGCTTTCCCTTCCTGTTAATAACAAAATTAATTGGAAAATTAATTAAATCTTTTGGGATTTGAGCCTTGCCTAAATGGTGAATGTGGAGTTTTAAGAAAAGAGTCTTAATTAAAAGAAAAAGAGAAAAGAATTTCTTTAGCCGGGACCCGCAAGAGAAAAGCCTTGGGAAAGGAATTTAGGTCTCCTAACCTATTTAAAAATAAGGAAAAGAAGGAAAATCAAGAAACCCCTAATTTTTCCCCTCATAGCCGCACTCTCTCTCTCTCTCTCTCTCTCCTAAAACCCTAGCCGAGCAACCCTAGCCACACCATCGAGCCACCCCGAGCCACCCACCCTAGCCGCACGCACCACCCTGCCCCTTGCCCGCCCGCCGCGACCCTGCGCGCACGAGACCACGCCGCCCGCCTGCGCCGCCCATGACCACGACGCCGCTGCAGACCAGAAGCCCCACCGTCGCACACCCATCGCCGCGCCGACGTCGCCGTGGCGCCCAAGACCGCCGGCGTCGCTCGTGGTCGCCGCAAAGGCCGCAACGCAGCCTCAGACGCGTCGCCGCCGCACGCTGCCCCGCCGCTCAGCGCGATCCTCGCCAAGCGCGCCAACCCGGCCGAGCCGCTCGCTCGCGCGTCGCCTTGCAGCCGCGCATACCGCATACGCGCCTGCAAGCGTCCGCCCGACGTGCCACTCGCCAGCGCCGGCGCGCGCGCCCGCGCCAGCCCCGCACAGCCGGCGCCCAAGCCACCCTCCTTTTGCAGGGCCCGTGTCTTCTCGGTGGTAATTCCCGAACCAATCCCTTTTTGTTTTCTAAGCTCACATTCTGCTGTATGTATTTACTTAGGATGCTTTATTTATGCCTAGGTTGCTCGAGTTCGTATTAAGCTCGAGGGTCTTTTTGGTTGTGATAGCTATTCTCCACTTGTTTCCAGTGTAAGGACTTCCTCACAGTAGTGGTTGTGTGGACCTGCTATGCTTTCTTAATTGTGCCTTGTATGCTTGTTTACCTTTATGAGCATGTTAGTGGATAGGATAGCTAGTGATTGAATTCTTGCTAGCATGTTTTGCCTTTTATGCATGTTAGTGCCATGCTAGGTTTGTTCTTCCAAAGCATGCTTGAGATTCCCGCTTTAAGCTCGTAGTATCATGCTAGGCTATGTATGACAGATGTCTTTGTGGATGTTAGCCAGAATCACGTACTTGGTAGTCTAAGCTAGTATGATAGGGTTTGTCATCATCTAGAGGCCGAGAGCGGACATAACGTACCTTGTCCCCACCGGGTCGGGAGTAGAGCGAAGCATAACGTACCTTGCTTCCCCGGCGACCCGGTGAGGATTAGCTACCTCATTGGCATAAGCCTAGTTTGTAGCTGCTAGAGCGGAACCACCGCCAAGCGGTGCAAGCCTACCTTGGCGGTTCTTAGCTTCGTGTCGGTGGTACAGTGCCGCAGATGAGTCTGAGGGCCTCGCACTCTGTGATCGGTGACACCGTTTCGAGTCTTAGGCATGCGTGCTGCCCGCGTAGTTTGCCCCAGGCCCCGCATTTACGCCGGTTGCGAGAAGAGCATGCGGTGTCGCGCGCACACGCGTTAGCCGGTTCGGAGAGCTCCCGGGCTAATGTTCGTGAGTACACCAGTTCCTTCGTTTAGAGCCGACTTCGGTACTCTCCGATAGTCCGTTTATAAGCGAGGGTAAGAGGCCCTTGAGGACACCCATTGGGATTGACTTTAGAGTTAATTAATTGGTCGAGGAGAAAGACCCTCGAGGGTGTCGGACATCTTGGGATCGGTTTTGAGCCGATCAATTGGCCGAGGGAGAAAGACCCTTGGAGATGTCCCGGATTGGTTTGAGAGCCAATCATTAGGCCTAAGTAGGAGACTTCCGAGGATTCCGGATTTGCCTTGTGAGCTCGTTGAGCTAAGATCCGTGTTGATATTTGTGGCATGTGTACTAGGTTGCTAGATGATAGATTGCATCGTATCGTACTCCGGTCGGGGTTCTTCTGAGTATGTTTATACTCACCCTTATCGTGGTTTCTTCCACGGGTAACTTGGGGACAAAGACCGAGGTGGCTAGCGGAGAGAGCCGGGAGATCATGGATCTCACGACACTGGTCGTGTCTTATTTTACTGCTTTTTTTGGATTTCAAAGACATGTAGTTGGACTTAGGTCCGTAGGGAAAACTATGATTTGAACTATTTTATGTTTTAAGGAAAGTAATCGATCGATCATTGCTTTTAATTTGAATGGTTCGTTTCTGCTTAATGAATGTTTACCTTGTTTTTAATGTTTTCCACTCTTATATTTGAAAAGTTTTACAAACCGACCCGAGCCGGGTCCTTTTAAGCTTTTCACTTGCATGCTGAGTAAAGATCTAGATTTAGTCCCATTTTCGGGTTGGGTCTTTACATAACACGAGAATCATGCCAGTAGGAATTCAGAACAGAGCACCTATCCACTAACATGCTGATAAACATAAACATACATACAATCAACAATCACAAAAAATATCGCAGGGCCCACACAACTCTGGTAAGAAATCCTTACCTGGGTCAGAAGGCAAACACACACACGAAAGATCTTAAGCTGCAACCGAACCTGAGCTAGCTATCGGGAACCTAACAAACAAACAACAAACATCACAATCTATAGGCCTTAGGTAAAATACAAACAGAACTCCGCTCGGCGACGTGCGGCTGGGCGTGAGTGGCAGGGCTCGGCAGGGCGTGCATTTGTGCCACCCTATCGATGTCCCACCTCCTTTTCATTGAGCGTGAAACACAAGGTCATCTTTAATCATCTATGCCAACCGTTATTTTTCCTGAATTCCCACAGGTCAATTTTTTTGCATCTCACTACGTATTTCCTCTTTCAATGAAAAGGAGGTGGGACATCGATAGGGGGAAAACTTGGTACAAGAACAGTGACATCTAGTACAGGTACGGTAAGCTCTAACATGAAAACTCTTACTCTAGCCGAGCAGTGACAAATTCTTCATCAACCACCAGAACGACTACCGTACAATTTAAGAGACTGACATACAGCGAGATTCGAGTTAAGAAGGACAAAAGGTTGTGTTTTCGCATTGACGAGAAGTTTGTGTAGGGCCATTGCTGTAAGAAGAAAGAATTGCAACAAATAGAGGTGTTAGTAGTGCCATATGAAAGTGAGTACCGGAAAACTGACGAAACAGAATTCTCACCAGAAGACTTGATAGAGGAGGAGGGAACTGGGGACTATAAGGAAACACAAGAAATGGTAGCCTTATCTCTGAATTCGATGGTAGGGATAAGTTCACCTAAAATTGTAAGAACCCAACCCAAAAAGTGGTCCTGAACACAAGTTCCTACTCAGCATGCATGTAAATAAAACTTTCATTTCAAATCCCTATTAAAAACTTTTAAAAACTACAATGCAACAGGGAACAATAAACTCTTTTCCAAATAAACTTCCATTAAGAAAACTTGTTAAAACAAACATGTCCAGGCCAGTAATTTAACAAAACATCCAAAATAGTTTAAACATCATAACGACAAAGGATGCCTTGTGAGAGGGTTTGGATGCCTTATGGGTAAGCACCCTTTGGTAGAGGCTTGGTATAAAGTAAGTTCAGTTTGGCATGGTTATGCTTTGGTAGAGCATGGTTGCCACAACTTTGAGCATCGTGTAGAGATGGAACTTTTGGTGTTCCTTTGGTTGGAGTTCAGTTGGAAACTGAACAAGTGCGGTGGTAGCAACGCCGCGCAGTTTCTGATCGCCTTGGCTAAGAGAGTTGTTTGGATCCTTTCCTTTGGTAGAAGCCTTGTTGTGGTTGATGTTTGAGCAGGAGGATAACGCATTCTGTAGCGTTTCGGGTCCTCTTGGTTCCCAAGGAGTTGGAGTTGGCCAGCATGGTTGAGTTGCTAGAGAGAGTTGTGCCTGTTCAGGCAGTTGGCTGTTAGCTCGTTTGTCGACAGTGTGTGTCGAGGGTTGTCGAAGAACCCTAGGTTGTGGAGAGCCTCTCCAAAGCTCAGTCAGCCCATGTAGTGAGTTTTAGTTTGCAAGCTGGAGGCATGTAGTTTTTAGCCTCGGGTGAGTTGCTAGCAGTCTTGGTAGACTAGCAAGCCAGTGTTTGTTTTGGAGTAGAGTCCGGATTGGTTCCGGTGTGGTGGCAATTTGATGCTTGGTGTTGACCAAGGTGTGGATTGGAGCTGCTAGAAGTTAGTTTTGCTCGTGGGGAGAGTGGTTAGTGCCCTGTTGGTTGTTTTCCTATTTCCAGGATGTTGAGAGTTGCCCCGTTTGGCATTTGGAGGTTCAGTCTGAGGTGGACCCCTGTTGTTGCCCCTTGAGATTTAGATGTTGTTGCTCTAGTGGAGCAAGACAGTGAGCGTATGTGGAGCTCTCTGTCCTTCGGTTGTCTGCTTGTAAGAGCCGTTCCTTCGAGAGTTGTTAGGTTACTCCCTTAGTCTTTGAGTTGATGGTAGAGGTGCTAGCAAGAGGGAAAAGTTTGTTGGCTGCTTGGAAGCAGTTGTTTGTCCAATTAGGCGGACTCTTGGATGGTGTTCTAGAGGCTGCAGTAAGGGTTGTTATGCCTCTTGTGAGTGTTGGGCCAAGGTTTGGTCCTCTTATTGTTTCAAGAGTTGGTTCGGTTCTAGCAGGAGGGCGTTGCCCTGAGAGCTTGTTCCGAGTCGGGTTGTTTTGGGAGTTGACCCCTCCCTCGGCAGTTGAGTAAGTATTGTTAGTTCTGGATTGGTGGTCCGATCGGTTGAGTTTTCCCATGGGTGTAGCTTCCAAGAGAGTTGGTTGCTGTTGCCTTGGGTTTGAGCAAGTCAGCGAGCGTGTCTGATGTTCGCTGCCCTTCAGAAGTTTGCTTGCTGGGAAAATCGTTTCCCATTTAGTAGGAGTCAGCTTAGCTCCTAAGTTGTGTAGTTGATCAGAGTAGCGCAGTGGTCAGCCCAGCGTGAGGGTCCCTACATTGTGTTGTTAACAAGCGAAAGTTGTTTGTCCCCGCAAGGGCGGAGGCCAGCCAGTAAGAGTTGAGTTTTTGGTTCTTTGGGGATTGAAGTTTTCCCTTCCCCCTAGTCTCGGTGGTGGATGAGTTGCTCCCTGGATGTCAGCCTCAAGTGTTAGCTTCTGAGGTAGTCTTGCGGATTCGTGTGGCTCAGGATCCGTAAGCTTTGAGGTTGTCGTTATCCATTTTCCTTGCGAGGTTTCAGGAGTGGAGCTTCTGGTTGGAAGTTGAGTTAGGCTTAAGCTAAAAGGAAGAAGTTCTTTGAGTAGCCTGATGGATTTTAAGAGTTGAGTAGTAGCTTGGAGGCGAGCGTTGCTCGTTATAAGTTTGGGTTGAGTTCTGCAGAGCAAGCCCTTCTCGGGCTTTGCTTCTTGTTGTTGTGCGTTCGCAGTTGGCGTTAGCAGAGCCTCATTTGAGTGATTTGGCACAGAGGTGCCGTGGCTTTGGTTGGTAAAGTCGTTGAGCTGTTTTCCTCAATGTGTTGTGCCGCAGATAGCTGCGTGATGGTTTAGTCCTTGCAGCTCGAGTTTTCCTTGAGAGGAATGTTGGTTGTTCCTTGCCTGGTAGTTTTTTCTTAGGCCAGTTGCTGGTAAGTTTGCGTTCGGCCGGTGAGGAGCTCTAGTTTGTCGGTTTGGCCGAGTAGAGCCTGTGCTTGGCCCTTGTCTTTTAGAGGTGGCCATAGCTGAAGTTTCAGCTGGTGTGAGCATTGTTAGCCGTCTGGTGTACCAGGATGGTGCCCCTTGCCTTTGGTTCGGCGATTTCTCCTTAAGTTGATTGCTTAAGTGTTGTGGTCATGTTCTAGTTGGAGAAGTTTGCCTTTTGGATCAGTCGCCAGTTGGTGATTCGATTGGATTTCGTTAAGGCTGTAGGCAAGATTTGAGGTTCGCTGGTCTCTTGTGAAGTAAGAGTAGGCCGTTTGGTTTTCTGGAACCTGGGAGGTTCAGTTGTTTGGCCAGCTTGTGTAGGGTTGAGGCTGTTTGTTAACAGCTGTGAGCATCCAGAGGAGTTTTTCCAGTGGGTGGTGTAGAGTTTTAGAGCTTGTGGCCAGTCCTCGAGTTTGCTGAGAGTAGCACCGTTTGAGAGTTGGTGCGAGTTGAGGACGTGGTTTGCCGTCTAATTCCCTTTGGAGTTCAGTGTATGCCCAGTCTTGGTTGAGATGGTTTGTGGCAGCCTGGATGGCATAGTGCCTTTGAGTTTTGAGAACCCAAGCGGGTTTGGTTTTTGAAGAAGGTTAGTGTTGTTTTAGCCGAGAAGTTCGGTTGGTTTGGATTCAGGTGAGTTTTCCAGGAGCTGTTTCGTCTTAAGACTTTCGAGGATGAAAGTCTTAAAATGAGGGAGTATTGTAACAGCCCAGTTTCCTATTCCAGTTTTCGAGGTGCCTTCGGGTCAAGATTCGGTTGTTTGGTTCGGTCATTAGAGTTGTTTTGACCCTTGGGGGTATTTTGGTCTTTTGGCTCCCCGGGTAGGATTTGTGGTTTTTCAAGGCTTCGAGGTAGTTCCTGCCTTTGTCGAGGCTTGTTAGTGGTTGGTTGCGAGTCCCGAGGTGTTTGGGCTAGTCGGTTGGAAGCTCGGTTGTGGTTTGGGCTTTGGCAAAGTGATGGTTGGTTGAGTGCTTCCTTTGGGATTCGAGCCTGGCCCCTTATTGTCGATTTGGGAGTTGGATTTAAGCGAGTTTTATTTATTGGAAAAGATTGCTTTGGCCGGGTCTCGAAGGAGGAAGCCGGGAAATGGGATTTTAAGGATTTTGAGGTTTTAAAATTGGATAAGGATGGAAAATAGGATTAAAATCCCATATTTTTCTTTTATTTCCCATTTTTCTTTTATTTTCCCTTTTCTTTTCAAAATCCCCATTTCTCTCTCTCTCTCTCTCTCTCTCTCTCTCTCTCTCTCCCCGAGCCCGCCAGCCTAGCCCGAGCCGGCCCCCCCAGCTAGCCCGAGCCCCTAGCCCGCACAGTGCCAGCGTCGCCCAGCCTGAGCCCTGCCTTGCCCAGGCCGCGTCGTCAGCCCGAGCATCGCCTAACCCGAGCCCAGCCCCAGCCTTCTCGCCCAAGCCCCAACCCGTGCTAGCCCAGCCCCTGCTCGCTTTGCCCGAGCCCCAGCTCGCCCAGGCCGCGTCGCCCAGCCCCCAGGCCGCCCGCACTGTGCCGAGCAGCCATCGCCCAGATCCGTGTCGCGTCGCCCAGCTCGCGTCGCTCGAGCCCGAGCCCCTGCTCGCCCAGCCCAGCCGCACAGTGTCGCGTCCCGTCCGAGCCCGAGTCGCCCTGCATAGTGCCACGTTGCTCGTCCCCGCGCTAGGCCATCCCGTCCGCTCCCGTGTCGCCCAAATCTGAGCCGCCCTCTGCCGAGCCGTGCGTCCTATAGCCCGTTGAATCGTGTCGCTCGCGACCGCTCGTTGTCCTTGTGTTGAGCCGCGCAGCGCACCGTCGCCAAGCCGAACTCGCGCCTGCGCCCGTGCGCCCAGCCCAGCGCCTTAACGCCCGAGCCATCGCCCCAGAGCCCAGCCCTGCGCCCATCTGAGCCCCTCAGCGCCCGAATGCCTGCGCCGTCTGCGGTGGCTCTCGTTCAGCGTGTCGATCGCGCCTCGTGAGTTGCTCCCGAGTCGAGCCCTGTTTGTTTTATTATATTTAGGCCTATTTTATGATTATTGATGTGTTTGTTTGGCTCGCTATAGGTTGCTCGGGTTCAAGCGCAGTTAGTTTTATTGTGTGTTGTTGCCTTCCGACCAGGTAAGGATTTCTTACCGGAGTTGTGTGGGCCCTGCGATATTTTTATGATATGCCTTGTATGTTTGCTAACTGTTATGAGCATGATAGTAATAGAGCAGCTTTGATTGATTTCTTGCTAGCATGTTTGCCTGATTTTACATGTTAGTGCCATGCTAGGATTGTTCTTCCAGCATGCTTATGATTCCTGCTTAAGTTCGTAGTATCATGCTAGGTAAATGTGATTGATGTCGGTCATTGCTTGCTAGCCAGGAATCATTTATTTGCTCTGTACTCTTAGATAGAGTTGTATGGTTTGTCATCATCCAGAGGCTGAGAGCGGACATAACGTACTTTGTCCCCACCAATCGGGAGTAAAGCGAAGCATAACGTATATTGCTTCAGGGGTTGAGAGCGGACATAACGTACTTTGTCCCCATTGGTCGGAAATAGAGCAAAGCAAAACATACATTGCTTTTTCTCCCCCCTCCCGGCAGCCAATGAGAATTAGCTACCTCATTGGCGTATGCCTAGTTTGTAGCCTGCTAGAGCGGAACCCTGCCAACGGTGTAAGCCTACCTTGGCCGGTTCTTAGCTTCAGGTCGGTGGCTCAGGCTGCACAGATGAGCGCCGAGGGCCTCGCGCTAATGTGATCAGTGACACTGCTTCCGAGTCATAGGCATGCGTACCTGGCCCGCGTAGTTTGCCCTTAGGCCCCCGCATTTACGCCGGTTGCAGCAGCATGCGGTGTGCGAGCACATGCTTTAGTTGTCGGTTCGGAGAGCTCCCCCGGGCTAATGTTCGTGAGTACACCATTCCTTCCAGTTTAGAGCCAGACTTCGGGTACTCTCCCGTAAGTCCAGATTAGCAAGGGCAAGGAGGCCCTTGAGGACATCCTTGGGATCAGTTTTTTAGCTGAAAAATCCCTCGAGTGAAAGATACCTCGGTGATGTCCCATGATTGGTCAGGATAACCAATCAATAGGCCGGAAGTATGAGACTTCCGATGATTCCAGATCTTTCCTTGTAAGCTTGTTGAGCTATGATCTGTGTTGGTAGCTGTTTGCTTGCATGCTTGGGTACTAGATGACTGATTATATCGTATTGTACCCCGGTTGGGGATTCTTACTGAGTAATTCGTTACTCACCCTTATTTTTGTGGTTTTTCCACAAGTAACCATGGTGCGAGACAGGATGGCTGGAGGAGGAGCTGTGATCATGGAAACCCGTTGTTCAACTCTGAGTCTTATGTTTATGTTTATGATTAAAATGTCCTCTGAATGCATGTAGTTGGGCACGGAGCCCAAGGGTGTTTTCTGAATGCATTTCTGGATTCTAGCATTGTTGTAACTATTGTATAGTTTGTATGTTTTAAATAAATCTCTGATCAGAGTGCTTTTTGGAAATGTATTTGTGTAAAGACCCGACCCAAAAGGGGCTCTAAATGGGCCTTTACCCCAATGCATGTATTCAAAATAAAAGACATTATGAAAAATAATGTTTCGGATCCCAAGTAAAAACAGAAACATTCAACAATCAAAACAATTTACTCTAAAACCTGTCCCTATTTCCAAGCACTGTTTGTGATAAATACATTTCTAAAAGCATACTCGATCGTAGATTTATTTAAACCATTTAAACATTCCAACAAGTACAAATATCTTTGGAATCCATAAAACATAAGAAAACATCCTAGGGCTCGTGCCCGTCTACATGCATTCGGGGAAATAACAAAAGTCAAGAGTCATGATATAATAAAATGGTCGAGATGACAAAAGCAGGATTCCATGATCACAACTCCTCCTTCAGCCATCCTGTCTCGCGCCTTGGTTACTTGTGGAAAACCACAAAATAAGGGTGAGTAACGAATTACTCAGTAAGAATCCCCAACCGGGGTACAATACGATATACATGATCATCTAGAAGAATGTATGCAAGCTATGAATATAAACACAGAGCGGAGCACATAGCTAAGTCCACACTTGGACCTCGGATGCCAACTCGGGGTATTAGTCCGGAAATACCACAACACACTATACGCCCTATACGGAAACAAGTCCCGGCCTCGGCGCCTCGCCGATACGAAAGGTGCACTCGCTCAAGATCCCGAGGAGCTCTCGGTCGGCGCCAGTAATGAACGTAGGCGCGCACCGCATGCTCACCGCAAACTCGGGGTGCCGGGTCTAGTGGCAAGCCGCCCGAGTTCGATCACCATGCCTAACTAAATCTCTCGGATCGGTGTCACCGACATAGGGTGTGAGACTGACACGCGTGAACTATGTCGGCTGTACCACCGCACTGAGGCTAAGGAACCGGTCGTGGTAGGCTTACACCGTGAAGCGGTCCTTGCCCTAACAGTGGCAATCAAGGGCTACGGCCGAACACGCCGAGGACGTGCCGATCGCCGGGGCGAGGCAATGCCAAGTCATCATCCCGACCGTTGGGGCATTTAACGATGCCGCCACCGTCACCCAAGATTGCGGGGCCACCGTTAGGGTTAGCTAAACCCTAACGGGATCGAGGGCGAGTACCATCTCGAACGTCCCATCGCGGATGCAAGTTACGTTATGCATCCGCCCGATGATGCTACCTACGAACTCTAAACCATAGCAATAATAACAATTCATTCAATGCGGTCCAATACGTGCTCAACAGATACAAGGAACCTAGCATGATACTACGAAGCATGAATAGATATCGAACATGCCGAGAATGGAACAACCTAGCATGGGCTAACATGAGAAACAATACAAGAGTTCATGCCATCAGAATTGAAACGAGCACCTAGGGCTAAACATGCTAATAATCATACACAGCATACAAAACAACAATCACAAATATACCGCAGGGCCCACACAACTCCGGTAAGAAATCCTTACCTTGGTGGGAGGCTTCTACACACAAATTCTAAGGCTGGAACAATCCCGAGCTAGCGGCGGGAACCTAGCAAACCAATAATAATCAGCATCTAAAATGTCTAAAAACAATAGAACAACAAGCTCGGCTCAAGGGGCACTCACGCGGCACGACGCGCGACACGAACTTGGAGTTCTTTGGCGGTAACAGCGGTCTTTGGCGCGTCTGCGCGCGCGGATGGGCCACAGGGCGCGGCCATGCGCGCGCACGACAGACGGGACTCAGCGGCGGCGGCGCAGCGGCACGGCGCACGGCGCCGGGCGTGTGATCTGCGAACCGCGGCGAGCTGCTCGGCGAGGACTTGCGCGCGGGAGAACGTCTGGCGTCGCGGGCGGCGCGCTTCGGCAAGCGACACGGCGAAGGCGCGCGCGCGTCGAGCGTTCTTCTTCTGCGCGCGATCTGGCGTGACGTCGGCCGGCGATGGCGCCGGCGGTGGGCGGGTTCTTTGTCACGAGATCTGGGCGCGGCAGAGGCCGTGGCAGCAAGCGGCGCGTCTGAGTGCGACCGTAGGGCGATCTGAAATTTCTTGTTAGCGCGATCCGGCGTCTGCGAGTGGCCGGTGGGCGTGCGACGATGGTCTTGGTGGGGGCTTCTCTCGGTGGCCGCAATCAACACAAACACACACAACACTCTTCTATTCACTTGGCCAAACAAAGACACCAAACGGATGAGAAGAAGAAGAGGAAGATCGATACCTACCCGAATGATGATGAACGATCCAAGGGAGCTGCAAGGATGAAGAATTCGGCAAGGCAATGGAGAGAAAAGCTTGGGCGGCCACACTCTTTGGAGAAGAAGATGGAACAAACCTAATTTCTATTTCATTTAACCAAATGCACCAAACACCAAAGATCCAAGGTTAACTAAGATGTGATGCGAAAAGAGCAACAAGAGCACCTAATGGCTCAATTGGCACACATCCCCACAAGCTTTCCAGGAGACCCGGGTTTAAACCCTAGCTGAAGCATAATTTCCTTTATTTTTACTTTTGCATCAAACCTTGCTCAAACCAAACCACAAATCCTTCCAAAAACCTACATAAATCCATCCAATAATTTTAGTAATCGAAAAGACACAAACGGCCCGACGGCCCGACCAAATTACCAAATTACCCCTAGGGCATACCGGAAGACCGGGATGAAAAACTCAGGTCGTTACAATATTCCCTCCTTTTTATGACTTTCGTCCTCGAAAGTCCTTAAAACTGAAATACTCGGATAATGCAATCTCATCTCGTCTTCCCGCTCCCAAGTGGCTTCCTCGAGAACCCCGACTCTTCCATCGAACCTTTACTAAACGAATCTCGCGATTACGCAACGCGTCTTGGTCTCAAAGGCAAGGATCCTCACCGGCTTCTCCTCGAAGCTCAAATCCTCATTCACCGCAAAGGCTCAAAGTCCACAATGTGCGACGGTCCGGCACATCTTGCCTCAACATCGATACATGAAAAACACTATGCACCGCGATAGTGACGGAGGTAGGGCTAACCGGTAAGCAACTCTGCCAATCCTCTCTAGGATCTCAAATGGACCAACAAAGCAGGGACTCAACTTCCCACGCTTGCAAACCTCAAAACACCTCGCATCGGAGCAACCTTAAGGAACACATGCCGACCAACCTCAAACTCCAAATCCAGACGCCGAACATCGGCGTAACTCTTCTACTGCTCTGAAATTTGTCAACATACGATCTCTAATCTTCTACACTACACCATTGGTCAAGCTGCAGTAACTCGGGACCCAAAACTCATCTATCACCAACCTCTTCCCGAACACGGGGGGCCCGACATAACGCTTACCATACAAAGCCTCGAATGGAGCCATCTCGAATCGCCGATCGATAATCGTTGTTATAGGCAAAACTCCATCAAGTATGCTGAATCTGGTCCCAACCACTGGAAATCCAACAATCAAGCCCTCAACATATCCTCGAGAATCGATTCACTCTCTCGATCGACCATCCGTCCGAGGTGAAAAGTCATCTTTGAAACTACACTCACGTGCTCAAACCCTTACGGGCGCTCTCGAAACGAGAAAGTGAACCGCGAGTCACGATCGGACACCATCCTCACCGACACACCATGATATCGGATGATCTGTTCCAAAAACAAGCTGCGCCTTTGCTTCCACGGTATAAGTGTCTCTACCGGGAATGAAGTGTGCGCTCTTGATCAAACGGTCGACTATCACCCAAATCGAGAGAACTTCCTCGAGTCCTTGGCAAACCAGAGATAAAGTCCATGGAGATCTCTTCCCATTTCCAGCAGGGCACACTCGGTGCGTGCAACAAACCACTGTGGCCTCTGCTGGTGCCTTCACTTGGCGACAAGTGAGACACCTACCGACAAACTCGCCACATCTCTCTTCATTCCCATCCACCGAAAGGTCTCGCTAAGGTCTGATACATCTTGGTACCCCGGTGCCAAGCAAATGGGGAATCAGTGGGCCTCTCGAGAGCAACTCTGCTCGCAATCCTGCAATGTCCGGAACACACAACCGGCCTCTATAAGTCAACCCACCGTCGGTGAATATACAAAGTCAAAGTCTCCACAAGACTAACTCACAACCAATCTCTTAAGTGCGGGGTCACCCAACCGGTATCTATAATCCACGCCTAATCGACGGTGAATAGTCAATCGAGCTAGCTACTGCGCGGTAACCTCACCCAACAACACTACAACCTCGGCCCGCTCGAACTCTCTCCGCAAACTGGCTGGGAACTCAACAACGCCGCGTCGCGCGTCGGCGTCTTTCTATTCAAAGCATCGGCCACTACATTGGCTTTACCGGATGGTACAAAATCTCATGATCATAATCCTTTACCAACTCCAACCATCTCCTCTGTCTCATATTCAACTCCTTTTGAGTAAACAGATACTTGAGGCTCGGTGATCGGTAAACATCCGAATCCGCTCACCATACAGTGTAATGCCTCCAAATCTTGATTACAAACACCACTGCTTGCCAACTCCATATCATGAGTCGGGTAGTTCTGCTCATACGGCTTGGTGGACGGGAAGCATAGGCAATGACCTTCCGTCTTTGCATCAACACACAACCTAATCCAAACTTGGAAGCATCACTTTGAGACCACGAAACCACTGTCCCCTCCGGGATCGCCAACATCTTTGAAGTCAAGTTGCGCTTGAGCACAGCAAAGCTCTCATCACACTGCTTTGTCCCAAACAAACTCGACACCCTTCCTCGTCCGACGAGTGAGGGGCGAGGCTATAGCAGAAAAAGTCCTTGACGAACCGACGGTAGAAACACGCCAAACCCGGAGAAAGCTGCGAATCTCGGCAATCGAAGTCGGCTTGGCCCACGAACTCACGACCTCAATCTTCGCGGGTCCACGGCTATACCATCTCTCGAAACCACGTGGCCTAGGAAGGCCACCGCTCCAACCAGAATCACATTTGGAAAACTTCGCATAAAGTGGTTTTCCTCAAAGCCGCCAATACTCGCCTCAAATGCTCTGCATGGTCTTCTTTAGACCTCGAATAAATCGAATATCGTCAATGAACACGATGACGAAGTTGTCCAAAAATGATTTGAACACCCTATCCATCATGTCCATGAACGCACCGGGCATTGGTCAATCCAAACGACATGACCACAAACTCATAGTGACCATATCTAGACTGAAAGTCGTCTTAGGAATGTCGGCATCCCCGATCCGCAATCGATGGTAACCGGATCTCGGATCTATCGTGGAGAACATCAAGCTCCTGAAGTGATCAAACAAATCGTCAATACGGGGCAGCGGATACTTATTCTTCATTGTGCCACCTTATTAAGCTCGCGGTAATCAATGCATAAGAGCATCGAACCATCCTTCTTCTTCACAAATGAATCGTGCTCCCCACGGGGACACACTCGGACGGATGAACCCTCGATCAAGCATCTCCTGCAACTGAATCTTCAGTTCCTTTAGCTCAGCTGGCGCCATACGATACGGAGCCTTCGAGATAAGGAGGGTCCCTGGCTTGAGTTCAATTGTGAAGTCAACCTCTCTCTTCGGGGGCAACCCCGATAACTTCTAAGGAAACACGTCCGCAAACTCCCTTGCACGACAGTGCACTGATCAACGAGACAAATGAGGCGCTCCCCCCCCAACTTGGCTAGATAGCCCCAAGCTCCATGAGCTAGCAAACGACGAGCTTTCACAGCTGACACCATCGACGGGCAAACTTGTAACGGCCCCGTTTTCCCTCCCGGTTAATAACAAAATTAATTGGAAAATTAATTGAATCTTTTGGGATTTGAACCTTGCCCTAAATGGTGAATTTGGAGTTTTAAGAAAGGAGTCTTAATTAAAAAGAAAAAAAAAAAGAAAAGAAGGTTGCTTTAGCCGGGACCCGCAAGAGAGAAGCCTTGGGAAGGAATTTAGGTCTCCTAACCTATTTAAAAATAAGGAAAAGAAGGAAAATCAAGAAAACCCCCTAATTTTCCCCTCATAGCCGCATTCTCTCTCTCTCTCTCTCTCTCTCTCTCTCCTAAAACCCAAGCCGAGCAGCCCTAGCCACACCATCGAACCACCCCCGAGCCACCCAGCCCTAGCCGCACGCACCACCTGGTCCATCGCACCACCCCTGCCCGCACAGCCCCTGCGATGCACGACTGCACGCGCCGCCTAGCCTCGCGCCGCCCATCGCAGCCGCTCTGCCGACGAAGCCCCACTGTCGCACACCCATCGCGCGCTGGCGTCGCGTGGTGCCGCCAGCCGCCGCCGCGCCGCTCGTGGTGGTCGCACAAAGGCCGCAACGCAGCCAGACGCGCCGCCGCGCGACGCGCGCCTGCCGCTCCAGCGCGATCCCTCGCCGCGCGCCAACCCAGCGAGCCGCTCGCTCGCGCGTCGCCTTGCAGCCGCACACCCGCTCGCTGCCCTGCGTGTCCGCCCGACGTGCAGCGCTTTCAGCGCCAGCATCAGCCAGCAGCGCCCACTTTGCACCAGCGGCGCCCAAGCCACCCTCCTTGCTGCCGAGGCCCGTGTCTTCTAGGTGGTAATTCCCGAACCAATCCCTTTGTGTTTTCTAAGCTTCCGGTCTGTGTATGTATTTACTTAGGATGCTTTATTTATGCCTAGGTTGCTCGAGTTCGTATTAAGCTCGAGGGTCTTTTTGGTTGTGATAGCTATTCTCCACTTGTTTCCAGGTAAGGACTTCTTACCGTGGTTGTGTGGACCCTGCTATGCTTTCTTAATTGTGCCTTGTATGCTTGTTTACCTTTATGAGCATGTTAGTGGATAGGATAGCTAGTGATTGAATTCTTGCTAGCATGTTTTGCCTTTTTATACATGTTAGTGCCATGCTAGGTTTGTTCTTCCAAAGCATGCTTGAGATTCCCGCTTTAAGCTCGTAGTATCATGCTAGGCTATGTATGACCAGATGTCTTTGTGAATGTTAGCCAGAATCACGTGCTTGGTAGTCTAAGCTAGTATGATAGGGTTTGTCATCATCTAGAGGTGAGAGAGCGGACATAACGTACCTTGTCCCCACCGGTCGGGAGTAGAGCGAAGCATAACGTACCATGCTTCCCCCCGGCAGCCAGTGAGGATTAGCTACCTCATTGGCATAAGCCTAGTTTGTAGCCTGCTAGAGCGGAACCCTGCCAACGGTGCAAGCCTACCTTGGCCGGTTCTTAGCTTCGTGTCGGAGGTGCAGTGCACGATGAGTCTTAGGGCCTCGCACTCATCGTGTTGATGACACCGCTTTCGAGTCTTAGGCATGCGTACCTGGCCCTCGTAGTTTGCCCTTAGGCCCCCGCATTTACGCCGGTTGTAGAAAAGCATGAGGTGTGCGCGCACACGCGTTAGTAGCCGGTTCGGAGAGCTCCCCCGGGCTAATGTTCGTGAGTACACCAGTTCCTTCTCGTTTAGAGCCGGACTTGGGTACTCTCCCGATAGTCGGATTTATAGCGAGGGTAAGAGACCCTTGAGGACACCCATTGGGATTGACTTTAGAGTTAATCAATTGGTCGAGGGAGAAAGACCCTCGAGGGTGTCGGACATCTTGGGATCGGTTTTTGAGCTGATCAATTGGCCAAGGGAGAAAGACCCTTGGAGATGTCCCGGGATTGGTTTGAGAGCCAATCATTAGGCCGGAAGTAGGAGACTTCCGTGGATTCCGGATTTGCCTTGTGAGCTCGTTGAGCTAAGATCCGTGTTGATATTTGTGACATGTGTACTAGGTTGCTAGATGATAGATTGCATCGTATCGTACCCCGGTCGGGGGTTCTTACTGAGTATGTTTATACTCACCCTTATCGTGGTTTCTTCCACAGGTAACTTGGGACAAAGACCGAGGTGGCTAGCGGCGAGAGAGCGGGAGATCATGGATGCTTCTTGACACTCTGTCGTGTCTTATTTTACTTGTTCTTGGATTTCAGCATGTAGTTGGACTTAGGTCCGTAGGGAAAACTATGATTTGAATTATTTTATGTTTTAAGGAAAGTACTGATCAGTCACTGTTTTTAATTTGAATGGTTCGTTTCTGCTTAATGAATGTTTACTTTGTTTTTAATGTTTTCCCCTCTTATATTTGAAAAGTTTTTACAAACCGACCCCAGCTGGGTCCTTTAAGCTTTTCACTTGCATGCTTTGAGTAAAGATATAGATTTAGTCCCATCTTCGGTTGGGTCTTTACTGCTTGGTATCGAGCACGAGTCATAGATTCTGTAGACTAACTTTGTTTGTAGGTTGTGTTCCCATGATCTCCAAAGACTCCAAGGCCGCCAGGTTTTGTCTAAGTTCAATAAGCTAAGGGTTTTGTTTATGATACTATATGCACGATACACATGTGTTATCTTTGTTGGCGAGAGAGAGTCCGAGCGTGGACTAACCCGTTGTGGTTTCCGTGTAGATCGCCAAAGATGCTGGGTTACGTAGTGGAGCAGTCCGTCTGGAACTGCAAATAGAGATGCTTCAGAGCCAGCGGCCTGTGTGTATATCGAGCTCGTAGGCGCCCGTGGCACCAGAGGTTAACTTGCCCAGAGAAGGGGCGGAGGCTGCTATGCCTCAAGGTGCACTCGTGTGGAGATATTTCGCTATGAGAGACATGATGATGGGCCTAATGGCCGAGCAGAGAGTCGAGACTCAGCGCAGCTAGCGGCCATGAGAGAGAGGAGTCTAGGGCACAGATAGCCCGGTTGACACAGCTCATGCAAAGAGACACCCCAGCAGCTCCAGTAGCCGGTAGCTCCGGTAGCTCAACCGGAGGGGCAGGGTCATCGAGACGACTCGACTCACTTGATAGTGCGAGAGGAGCCTGCTGAGTTTGGCAAGTGGTTGAAAGATTTCACCAAGTGGAAGCCAAGAGAATTTGATGCTTCAGAGAACCCACTTGTGGCGATCAGTGGTTGGCAAGAATGGAGTACATCTTTAGAGTTATGGGATGCCCAGGATGTACAGAGGCCGAGATGTGCGGCCCATGTTCTCTCGACACACCGAGTGGTGGTGGGAGTCCACAGATAGAGCTAGACCACCGGGTCTTCTCCACCACACAGGAGTTCTTTAGAACGAAGTTCAGAGCTAAGTATGTTAATGACGAGGCTCGGCAGAGATGGCGAGGCCTTCTCAAATCGTAAAAGGATCGAGATAGTATTGCTGCCTATGAGAAGAAGTTCTCTCGAGTATAGCTATTTCGCACCGGAGCTCATTGCCACCGAGGAGCTCAAGACTAAGAAGTTCATTTGTGGGTGAGAGGAGGAGGTTGCTCAGGATGTTCGAGCCCTCGCTCCCGAGAGTTATGATCGAGCGATAGAGTTGGCCACGATTTATAACCCGAAGTATCCGCCAAAGGAGGATCTCATTGCGCCCGGCTCGGTCGATTCGGCTGCCAGCAGATGATTCCGGCGAGAAGAGGAAGTGCAGGACTTCTAGTGGTTTCCGCTCAATTGGTCGCCAGACTCGCCGGCGAGGGCGATCCTAGTGGTCGAGATCGCCGCCGACCTCGAGGTAGAGCCTAGGATCGCCAGCGGGCGGGGCGAGCGACCAAACTCATTGCAACAAGTGCGGAAAGGCACATTATGGTCTCATGTGGAGCATCGCCCGTGCTTGCTACAGATGTGGCAAGGAGGGCATTTGGCGATTCTCGCACTCGTGATTTAGCAAAGAATGGACCGGCCCAACAAAGCGGGGCAGTGTTTGCCACTACTCGCCCAGGAGGCGAGCGCGTCGATGATGCGATTGCGAGGTGCGCTGCTTGTCTTACAAACACTATGCATTCGTATTGTTTGATTCGGGTTCGACCCATTCCTTTGTTTCCTCGATGCATTCGTTAGACAAGCTTGTGTGGAGCTCGAACCTCTAGGGTTTGAGTGTGTGTTGCCACTCCTTCTGTGTGAGTATGTTAGCTAGCAGTGAGAGTTAAGCATGGCGGATCTGAGATATCGATGAGATTTTAGAGGCTACCCTCATAGTGCTTTGTCTATGAGCGGTTTCGATGTGATCCTTGGCATGGATTGGTTGGCGAGAGAACCATGCATTGATAGACCGCCGGAAAGAAGTGGTGTTTAGGCCGCCTCGAGGCCTAGCTTCAAGTTTCATGCGGTGTCTAGGCGGAACTTGCCCGCCATTGATCTCAAAGCAATGAAAGCCCATAGATTGTTGGCTCGAGGAGCTTGGGGCTTCTTGGCAAAGCTGCATCGAGAGATAGTAGTCTTTGCGTTGACTGTTGACATGGTCCCCGTGGTGCAAGAGTTTGCGAGATGTTTTCCCCTGAGAGTTGCTTGGGTTTACCCCGGCGGGAGTTGGACTTCACCATTGAGTGGGAGCCGTGGACTCTTCCCATTTCCAAAGCCCCGTGATCGTATGGCGCCACCGAGTTGAGAGAACTCAAAGTGCGATTGCAGAGATGCTTTGGATCGAGGTTTCATCCGTCCGAGTGTGTCCCCGTGGGAGCACACATCCCGTTTGTTAAGAAGAAGGATGGATCCATGCGCTTGTGTATAGACTATAGAGAATCAATAAAGTCACGGTGAAGAATAAGTATCCCCGCCGCGTATAGATGATCTGTTTGATCACCAGGAGCCTCGGTGTTCTCTAAGATTGATTTGAGGTCGGGGTACCATCACCGAGGATTCGAGATGCGAGATATCCCAAGACCGCGTTCGGATCGAGGTATGGTCATTATGAGTTCGTGGTCATGTCTTTCGGACTCACGAACGCCCCGCAGCGTTTATGGACATGATGGACAGAGTGTTCAAGGCATTCTTGGATAACTTTGTCATCGTATTCATAGACGACATTTTGATTTATTCGAGGACAAAGGAGGACCATGCTTTGCATTTGAGGCAAGTTTTGACAACATTGCGTGAGAACCAGTTGTTCGCAAAGTTCTCTAAGTGTGAATTTTGGCTAGAGAGAGTAGCCTTCCTTGGACATATCGTGTCGGTAGATGGTATAGCGGTGGACCCCGCAAAGATAGAGGCGATTAGCTCATGGGCGGACCAACGACGGTCGCGAGATACGCAGATTTTTGGAGTCCAGCGAGGAGTTATTACCGGCGTTTCGTGAAAGACTTTTCCGCTAAGGCAAAGACCCCTAACCCGTCGACCAAGAAGGGTGTTGACTTTGTTTGGGATGCTAGATGTGAGGAAAGTTTTGCCCAACTTAAGCTCACTTTGACGACAAACACTGTGTTGGCGATTCGGAAGGAACAGGAGGTTTCGTAGTTTATAGTGATGCTTCCAAGTATGGTTTAGGCTTGTGTGTTGATGATGCGGCATGGGAAGGTGATAGCTTATGCTTCCCTAGCGATTGAAGCCTTATGAGAAGAACTATCCAACTCATGATATGGAGTTGGCTGCATGATTGTTTTTGCTCTAAAGATTTGGAGGCACTACTTATATGGTGAGAGGATTCATTGTTCACGGACCACGAGCCTCAAATATTTCTTCACTCGTAAGGAGTTGAACATGAGGCGAGAGGAGGTGGCTCGAGTTAGTAAAGGACTACGATCGTGAGATTTTGTATCATCCCGAAAAGCCAATGTTGTGGCTGATCTGCATTTGAGTAGGAAGACGTCGCATTCAGCAGGCTTTGCTTTGAGCTCCCAAGTTGAATTGCGGAAAGAGTTTGAGCGAACCGGTATTGCAGTCTTGTTGGGAGAGGTTACCGCTGCTGGTAGCCCGACTATCGGTTCACCGTCGCTTAGCGAGAGGATCATCGACAATCGGTAAGAGTGATCCCAAGTTGAGAGAGATTGCTCGAGAGGGTTGAGGCGATGGCGATTTCGACTTTGTTGTGGCACCGACGGAGGCTTAAGGTACAGAGGTCGGTTGTGCGTCCCGATGACGTAGAGGTTCGAGTAGAGTTGCTCGCCGAGGCACATAGTTCCCCATTCACTTGGCACCCGGGAGGTACCAAGATGTACCAGGATCTCAAACAGACGTTTTGGTGGATGGGCATGAAGTCTGGATATAGCTGAGTTTGTTAGCCGTGTCTCACACCGTCGGCAAGTGAAGGCTCCCGTGCGTGAAGCCTGCGCGGTTTATTGCGACTTTTAAGTGTTCCACGATGGAAGTGGGACGAGATTTCGATGGATTTTATCTCGGGTTGCCGAGGACACCGAGAGGGTTTGCAGATCTGGGTAGTAGTGGACCGGTGACCAAGAGTGCACACTTTATTCCCGGAGGATTAGTTATACTGCGTGGAGCGGTGGGCCACGATTGTTCCTTGAGCGGTGTGTGCGGTACCACGGGGTACCCGCAAAGATAGTATCGGATCGGGATTCTCGGTTCACATCTCGCTTCGGAGAGCGCTCCGTAAGGGTTTGGGAATCGAGTGCGGCTTCAAAGATCGCCTTCCACCCACAAACCGATGGTCGGTGAGAGGGTGAATCGATTCGGAAGACATGTTGAGAGCCTCGTGTCTTGGATTTCCCGGAAGTTGGGACCAAGATGCACAGATTTGATGGAGTTCGCACAACAACAACGGCTATCGGCGACTATTCAGATGGCCCCATTCGAGGCGTTGTATGGTAAGCGTTGCGACCCGGTGTTTTGGGAGGAGGTTGGTGATGAGACGAGTTCTGGGACCCGAGTTACTTCAGATGACGAACGCCGCGATCACGCGAAGATAAGGGCTCGCATGTTGACAAAGACAAAGTAGGCGAGAAAAGTTACGCCCGATGTGAGGCGTAGAGATTTGGAATTTGAGGTGGGTCATCATGTTTTCCTGAAGGTAGCACCTATGCGTGGGTGTTAAGGTTTGGAAAGCGAGGCAAAGTGAGCCCCCGTGTTTGTAGGGCCTTTTGAGATCCTTGAGCGGATCGGAGCGGTGGCCTATCGGTTAGCTTTACCCCCGTCTTTGTCAGCGGTGCATAATGTGTTCCACGTTTCGATGTTGAGAAAGTACGTGGCAGATCCTTCGCACGTGCTAGAGCATGAGCCCCTAGAGTTGAGTAAAGATTTATCCTTCGAGGAGAAGCCCGTGCAAATTTTGGCTTATGAGCGCAAGGTATTGCGCAACCGAGAGATAAGTTTAGTAAAGGTTCTTTGGAGACATCAGAGGGCAGAGAAAGCGACGTGGGAGCTAGAGGATGAGATGAGGACTCATTACCCGGAGTTGTTCCAGTCTTAGGACTTTCGGGGACGAAAGTCTTTTAAGGGGGGAGTATTGTAACGGCCCCGTTTTCCCTCCCGGTTAATAACAAAATTAATTGGAAAATTAATTGAATCTTTTGGGATTTGAACCTTGCCCTAAATGGTGAATTTGGAGTTTTAAGAAAGGAGTCTTAATTAAAAAGAAAAAAAAAAAAGAAAAGAAGGTTGCTTTAGCCGGCACCCGCAAGAGAGAAGCCTTGGGAAGGAATTTAGGTCTCCTAACCTATTTAAAAATAAGAAAAAGAAGGAAAATCAAGAAAACCCCCTAATTTTCCCCTCATAGCCGCATTCTCTCTCTCTCTCTCTCTCTCTCTCTCTCTCTCTCCTAAAACCCTAGCCGAGCAGCCCTAGCCACACCATCGAACCACCCCCGAGCCACCCAGCCCTAGCCGCACGCACCACCCCCCCCGCCACGCCCTGCGCGCACGGACCACCGCGCCGGCCTACCGCCGCCCGGCCACGCACGCTGCCGACCGAAAGCCCCACCGTCGCACACCCATCGCCGCCGGCGTCGTCGCGGCCGCCGCCAGCCCGCCGCGACGCTTCGTGGTCGCCGCAGTGCCGCCGCAACGCAGCCAGACGCGCGCGCGCCCGCGCGCCGCGCGCTGCGCGCTCAGCGCGATCCCTCGCCGCGCGCCAACTCAGCGAGCCGCTCGCTCGCGCGTCGCCTTGCAGCCGCACACCCGCGCGCTGCCCTGCGTGTCCGCCCGACGTGCCGCGCGCCCAGCTCCCAGCGCCCAGCGCCAGCGCCCACCGCACCAAGCGGCGCCCAAGCCACCCTCCTTGCCTGCGAGGCCCGTGTCTTCTCGGTGGTAATTCCCAACCAATCCCTTTGTGTTTTCTAAGCTTCCGTCTTTGTATGTATTTACTTAGGATGCTTTATTTATGCCTAGGTTGCTCGAGTTCGTATTAAGCTCGAGGGTCTTTTTGGTTGTGATAGCTATTCTCCACTTGTTTCCAGGTAAGGACTTCTTACCGTGGTTGTGTGGACCCTGCTATGCTTTCTTAATTGGGCCTTGTATGCTTGTTTACCTTTATGAGCTCAAGTTAGTGGATAGGATAGCTAGTGATTGAATTCTTGCTAGCATGTTTTGCCTTTTTATACATGTTAGTGCCATGCTAGGTTTGTTCTTCCAAAGATGCTTGAGATTCTGCTTTAAGCTCGTAGTATCATGCTAGGCTATGTATGACAGATGTCTTTGTGAATGTTAGCCAGAATCACGTGCTTGGTAGTCTAAGCTAGTATGATAGGGTTTGTCATCATCTAGAGGTGAGAGCGGACATAACGTACCTTGTCCCCACCGGTCGGGAGTAGAGCGAAGCATAACGTACCATGCTTCCCCGGCGACCAGTGAGGATTAGCTACCTCATTGGCATAAGCCTAGTTTGTAGCTCCGCTAGAGCGAACCACATAGCCGGTGCAAGCCTACCTTGGCCGGTTCTTAGCTTCAGTCGGTGGTACAGCCGCACGCAGATGAGTGCCGAGGGCCTCGCACTCTCGTGTTCGATGACACCGTTTCCGAGTCTTAGGCATGCCTACCTGGCCGCGTAGTTTGCCCTTAGGCCCCGCATTTACGCCGATTGCGAGAAGAGCATGCGGTGTGCGCGCACACGCGTTAATAGCCGATTCGAGAGCTCCCGGGCTAATGTTCGTGAGTACACCATTCCTTCGTTTAGAGCGGACTTGGGTACTCTCCGATAGTCCAGATTTATAGCGAGGGTAAGAGACCCTTGAGGACACCCATTGGGATTGACTTTAGAGTTAATCAATTGGTCGAGGGAGAAAGACCCTCGAGGTGTCGGACATCTTGGGATCGGTTTTGAGCTGATCAATTGGCCAAGGGAGAAAGACCCTTGGAGATGTCCCCGGGATTGGTTTGAGAGCCAATCATTAGGCCTAAGTAGGAGACTTCCGTGGATTCCGGATTTGCCTTGTGAGCTCGTTGAGTTAAGATCCGTGTTGATATTTGTGACATGTGTACTAGGTTGCTAGATGATAGATTGCATCGTATCGTACCCCGGTCGGGGGTTCTTACTGAGTATATTTATACTCACCCTTATCGTGGTTTCTTCCACAGGTAACTTGGGACAAAGACTCAGGTGGCTAGCGGAGAGAGTCGGGAGATCATGGATGCTGCTGACACTCTGTCGTGTCTTATTTTACTGTTTTTGGATTTCAGCATGTAGTTGGACTTAGGTCCGTAGGGAAAACTATGATTTGAATTATTTTATGTTTTAAGGAAAGTACTGATCAGTCACTGTTTTTAATTTGAATGGTTCGTTTCTGCTTAATGAATGTTTACTTTGTTTTTAATGTTTTCCCCTCTTATATTTGAAAAGTTTTTACAAACCGACCCCAGCTGGGTCCTTTAAGCTTTTCACTTGCATGCTGAATAAAGATCTAGATTTAGTCCCATCTTCGGGTTGGGTCTTTACAAAACTCCACCCTGGACTCCACGAAACTTAAAGCTGGGCCGACCTGGCGGCCTGAACACTACTTCTTTCCGGTGGCAGTCAATCAATGCGTGGTTAGCAGCTAACCACTCCATACCATGAATCACATCAAAACCGCTCATAGGCAGAACTATGAGCGTAGCCACAAGCAACTCTCCGGATATCTCGATCCGGCCATCCCTAATCTTATCTCTAGCCAACATATTAACTCCCGAAGGAGTTGCAACATTCAACTCAAAACCTAGAGGCTCTAATCTTAACTTAGCATGCTCAGCAAACAACACAGATACAAAAGAATGCGTAGAACCAGAATCAAACAAGACAAATGCGCAGTGATCTAAAACAAGAAGCGTGCACTCGCCCACAGCGGCATCCGTGACGCTCGGCCTCCTAACGGTCGTAGCAAACACTCGACCTCGCCACTGCTACTGGCCGATCACAAAAACGGGCCATGTGCCCCTCTCTACCACAACGAAAGCACAATCTAGGTCCAGTCCGACAAGCTCCAGCGTGGACTTTCCCACAAGTAGCACAAGCGGGAACTCGCTCGGGTCCTCCTGCCTGGGGTGAAAGCGGATCGGAGCTCTCCGCCGATCTCTCGATCCAAATCGCCCTTAGCGGCGCCGGCCGCCTCCCCAAAAATCAAACTTCCTCTCGCCCTACATCCGCCGGGACAGACGCCGAACAGAGCGGCAACAACCCGCTCAAAGGGATACTTCCCATTATAGATCGTGGCTAATCGGACAAAGACTAGCATAAGTGTCGTGGGCCTGAGCCACGACATCCTGAAAAACCACCGCCTCAATCCGGATATGAACTTCCGAATCTTCACTCTGGGTGGCTATCAACCGAGGAGCAAAATATCCATACTCCAAGAACTTCCTCTCATATTCCTCAATGGAATCGTAACCTTGCTTCAGTTACGGAAGAGCTCCACCATCTTCTCTTGAGCCTCATCACCGATGAACTTTACCTTGAACTCACCTTGAAGAACTCCCAAGTAGCGGGTGGAGACCAGCTGGTCTCTCGCTCAAGGTGGACTCCCACCACCATCTCATGTGCCTCCAAGCACATGAGCCGCACACCTCGGCCTCTGAATATCGGGGCACACCATGATCGGGAAGGTGTACTCCAAATGGGCAATCCACTGGCCGCCGCTAACGCATCACCGGTGGCATCAAACTTCTCGAGCTTCCACTTCACAAAATCCTTCACCACCTACCCAACTCCTCGGCACCCTCGCCATATCGCGCCTCGGGGCTACTTGCTCTGTGGAGCTGGAGGTGCTCTGTGCTCTCTTGAACCCGGTCCGAGTCACCGCTCAATCAACTGGGCTCGGGACTCTTCCCCTTGCCGCCAACAAGGCACAGGTCTCGCCCTCTGGTCACTCAACATGCGACCATAAAAGCCCTCATAGACTCGGCAAATCCGCCTCCAGAGCGATCTCACGGCGCTCGATCGCCTCAACGCCCGCTCTCGCGTAACGAGGAGGAGCCGCTGGTGGGATGCCATCGATCTCGGCTTGGGACGATGTCCTGCAGATCGATCCGATCCCGATACCTCGACCGCTCTCGAACCTCCTCTCCCGATGCGGGTGACTAGCATCTTTGGCGATCTACATCCAAACCAACAACGAATCAAAACACGCTCATCACCACTCCACAACACCAAACAAGGCATACACTAGATGAAAGGTATTGTAAATTCTTAACCCTTTTTTCTTTCTAAAACAATAAACCTAGGCGTACCTGATGACTGTCAGAGTGCTGGTGATCATGGAAGGACGACCTACAACAAAAGGTCAGTCTACAGAATCTATGAACTCGGCTCGATACCAATCAGTAAAGACCCGACCCAAAAGGGGCTCTAAATGGGCCTTTACCCCAATGCATGTATTCAAAATAAAAGACATTATGAAAAATAATGTTTCGGATCCCAAGTAAAAACAGAAACATTCAACAATCAAAACAATTTACTCTAAAACTCATCCTGTTTTCCAAGCACTGCTTGGGATAAATACATTTCTAAAAGCATACTCTGATCAGAGATTTATTTAAACCATTTAAACATTCCACCAGTACAAATATGCTGGAATCCATAAAACATAAGAAAACATCCTAGGGCTCCGTGCCCGTCTACATGCATTCAGGGGAAATAACAAAAGTCAAGAGTCATGATATAATAAAATGGTCAGAGATGACAGCAGGATTCCATGATCACAGCTCCTCCTTCAGCCATCCTGTCTTGCGCCTTGGTTACCTGTGGAAAACCACAAAATAAGGGTGAGTAACGAATTACTCAAGTAAGAATCCCCAACCGGGTACAATACGATATACATGATCATCTAGAAGAATGTATGCAAGCTGTGAATATAAACACAGAGCGGAGCACATAGCTAAGTCCACACTTGGACCTCGGATGCCAACTCAGGGTCTTAGTCTGGAAATACCACAACACACTATATGCCCTATACGGGGAAACAAGTCCCGCCTCGGCCTGCCTCTTTGTCGATCACGAAAGGTGCAGCTCAAGATCCCGAGGAGCTCTCCGGTCGTGCGCTGTAATGAACGTAAGCGCGCACCGCATGCTACCGCAAACTCGGGGGTGCCGGGTCTAGTGGCAAGCCGCCCGTGTTCAGATCACCATGCCTAACTAAATCTCTCGGATCGGTGTCACCGACATAGGGGTGTGAGACTGACACGTGAACTATGTCACTGTACCACCGCACCGAGGCTAAGGAACCGATCGTGGTAGCCTTACACCGTGAAGCGGTCCTTGCCCTAACAGTGGCAATCAAGGGCTACGGCCGAACACGCCGAGGACGTGCTTGATCGCCGATGATGGCGAGCAATGCCAAGTCATCATCCCGACCGTTGGGGCATTTAACGATCTTCCACCCTCACCCAAGATTGCGGGGCGGCCGTTAGGGTTAGCTAAACCCTAACGGGATCGGGACGGAGTACCATCTCGTGCGTCCTCGCTCGGGGATGCAAGTTACGTTATGCATCCGGCCCGGATGATGCTACCTACCTGAACTCTAAACCATAGCAATAATAACAATTCATTCAATGCAGTCCAATACGTGCTCAACAGATTCAAGGAACCTAGCATGATACTACGAAGCAAGAACATATATCGAACATGCCGAATGGAACAACCTAGCATGGGCTAACATGAGAAACAATACAAGAGTTCATGCCATCAGAATTCGAACGAGCATGTAAAGACCCAACCCAAGATGGGACTAAATCTAGATCTTTACTCAGCATGCAAGTGAAAAGCTTAAAAGACCCACTGGGGTCGGTTTGTAAAAACTTTTCAAATATAAGAGGGGAAAACATTAAAAACAAAGTAAACATTCATTAAGCGGAAACGAACCATTCAAATTAAAAACAATGGTGATCGATCAAGATTTCTTAAAACATAAAATAGTTCAAATCATAGTTTTCCCTACGGACCTAAGTCCAACTACATCTTTGAAATGCAAAAACAATGAATAAGACACGACAGAGTGTAAGCAAAGATCCATGATCTCCCAGCTCTCCGCTAGCCACCTCGGTCTTTGTCCCAAGTTACCCATGGAAGAAACCACGATAAGGGTGAGTATAAACATACTCGTAAGAACCCCCCGACCGGGTACGATACGATGCAATCTATCATCTAGCAACCTAGTACACATGCCACAAATATCAACACGGATCTTAGCTCAACGAGCTCACAAGGCAAATCCGGAATCCACGGAAGTCTCCTACTTCCTACCTAATGATTGGCTCTCAAACCAATCCCGGACATCTCCAAGGGTCTTTCTCCCTTGGCCAATTGATCAGCTCAAAAACCGATCCCAAGATGTCCGACACCCTCGAGGGTCTTTCTCCTCGACCAATTGATTAACTCTAAAGTCAATCCCAATGGGTGTCCTCAAGGGCCTCTTACCCTCGCTATAAATCTGGACTATCGGGAGAGTACCCGAAGTCTGGCTGTCTGCAACGATCCATGATCTCCCACTCTCTCCGCTAGCCACCTCGGTGCTGTCCCAAGTTACCTGTGGAAGAAACCACGATAAGGGTGAGTATAAACATACTCAGTAAGAACCCCCGACCGGGGTACGATACGATGCAATCTATCATCTAGCAACCTAGTACACATGCCACAAATATCAACACGGATCTTAGCTCAACGAGCTCACAAGGCAAATCCGGAATCCACGGAAGTCTCCTACTTCCGGCCTAATGATTGGCTCTCAAACCAATCCCGGGACATCTCCAAGGGTCTTTCTCCCTTGGCCAATTGATCAGCTCAAAAACCGATCCCAAGATGTCCGACACCCTCGAGGGTCTTTCTCCCTCGACCAATTGATTAACTCTAAAGTCAATCCCAATGGGTGTCCTCAAGGGCCTCTTACCCTCGCTATAAATCTGGACTATCGGGAGAGTACCCAAGTCCGGCTCTAAACGGGAAGGAACCGGTGTACTCACGAACATTAGCCCGGGAGCTCTCGAATCGGCTACTAACGCGTGTGCGCGCACACCGCATGCTCTTCTCGCAACCGGCGTAAATGCGGGGCCTAAGGGCAAACTACGCGGGCAGTACGCATGCCTAAGGCTCGGAAACGGTGTCACCGAACACGAGAGTGCGAGGCCCTCGGCACTCATCTGTGCGGCTGTACCACCGACTGAAGCTAAGAACCGCCAAGGTAGGCTTGCACCGTTGGCGGGGTTCCGCTCTAGCGGGCTACAAACTAGGCTTATGCCAATGAGGTAGCTAATCCTCACCGGGTCGCTGGGGAAACAAGGTACGCTATGCTTCGCTCTACTCCCGACCGGTGGGGACAAGGTACGTTATGTCCGCTCTCAGCCTCTAGATGATGACAAACCCTATCATACTAGCTTAGACTACCAAGTACGTGATTCCTGGCTAACATTCATAAAGACATCTGTCATACATAGCCTAGCATGATACTACGAGCTTAAAGCAGGAATCTCAAGCATGCTGGAGGAACAAACCTAGCATGGCACTAACATGTACAAAAAGGCAAAACATGCTAGCAAGAATTCAATGGCTAGCTATCCTATCCACTAACATGCTCATAAAGGTAAACAAGCATACAAGGCACAATTAAGAAAGCATAGCAGGGTCCACACAACCACGGTAGGAAGTCCTTACCTGGAAACAAGTGGAGAATAGCTATCACAACCAAAAAGACCCTCGAGCTTAATACGAACTCGAGCAACCTAGGCATAAATAAAGCATCCTAAGTAAATACATATAGCAGCCAAAAGCTTAGAAAAACACAAAGGGATTGGTTCGGGAATTACCACCGAGAAGACACGGGCCTCGGCAGCAAGGAGGGTGGCTTGGCGCTGCTTTGGTGCGGGCCGGGCGCTGCAGGCTGGCGCTGGGCGCGCGCGGCGCGTCGGCGGACGCGCAGCGCAGCAGTAGCGCGCGTGTGTGCGGCTACAAGGCGACGCGCGAGCGAGCGGCGCTCAGCTTGTTGGCGCGCGCGAGATCGATCGCGCCGAGCGGCGGCGCGGCGGCGGCGCGCTGTCTGGGCTGCGTTGCGGCATTGTCGCGACCACGAGCGACGTCGGGCGGTCTTGGCGCCACGCGCGACGCCGGTGGCGATGGGTGTGCGACGGTGGGGCTTCGGTCAGCGCAGCGTCGCGATGGTGGGGCGGCGTGGTCAGTGCGGCGCAGGGGCTGTGCGGGCAGGGGTGGTGGGATGGAGCAGGTGGTGCGTGCGGCTAGGGCTGGGTGGCTCGGGGGTGGTTCGATGGTGCGGCTAGGGCTGCTCGGCTAGGGTTTTAGGAGAGAGAGAGAGAGAGAGAGAGAGAGAATGCGGCTATGAGGGGAAAATTAGGGGTTTTCTTGATTTTCCTTCTTTTCCTTATTTTTAAATAGGGTAGGAGACCTAAATTCCTTCCCAAGGCTTTTCTCTTGCGGGTCCCGGCTAAAGCAACCTTCTTTTCTTTTTCTTTTTAATTAAGACTCTTTTCTTAAAACTCCAAATTCACCATTTAGGGCAAGGTTCAAATCCCAAAAGATTCAATTAATTTTCCAATTAATTTTGTTATTAACCGGGAAGGAAAACGGGGCCGTTACAATACTCCCCCCTTAAAAGACTTTCGTCCCCGAAAGTCCTAAGACTGGAACAACTCCGGGTATTGAGTCCTCATCTCATCCTCTAGCTCCCACGTCGCTTCCTCTGCCCTCTGATGCCTCCAAAGAACCTTTACTAAACTTATCTCTCGGTTGCGCAATACCTTGCGCTCATAAGCCAAAATTTGCACGGGCTTCTCCTCGAAGGATAAATCTTTACTCAACTCTAGGGGCTCATGCTCTAGCACATGCGAAGGATCTGCCACGTACTTTCTCAACATCGAAACGTGGAACACATTATGCACTGCCGACAAAGACGGGGTAAAGCTAACCGATAGGCCACCGCTCTCCGATCCGCTCAAGGATCTCAAAAGGCCCTACAAACCTGGGGCTCAGCTTGCCTCGCTTTCCAAACCTTAACACCCCACGCATAGGTGCTACCTTCAGGAAAACATGATGACCCACCTCAAATTCCAAATCTCTACGCCTCACATCGGCGTAACTTTTTCTCGCTACTTTGTCTTTGTCAACATGCGAGCCCTTATCTTCTCGCACCGCGTCGTTCGTCATCCGAAGTAACTCGAGTCCCGTAACTCTCATCTGTCCCAACCTCCTCCCGAACACTGGGGATCTGCAGCGCTTACCATACAACGCCTCGAATGGGGCCATTTGAATAGTCGCTGATAGCCGCATGTTGTGCTTAACTCCATCAAATCAGTCTTTGGTCCCAACTTCTGGGAAGTCCAAGACACGAGCTCTCAACATGTCTTCCAGAATCGATTCACCCTCTCGGTCGACCATCGGTTTGAGGGTGGAAGGCGATCTTTGAAGCTACACTCGCTTCCCAAACCCTTCCGAGAGCGCTCTCGAGGCGAGATGTGAACCGAGAATCCCGATCTGATACTATCTTTGCGGGTACCCCATGGTACCGCAAAATCTGCTCAAGGAACAACTGTGCCCACTGTTCCACTGTATAACTAATCTTCCCGGGAATAAAGTGTGCACTCTTGGTCACCGGTCCACTACTACCCGGATCTGCGTAAAACCTCTCGGTGTCCTCGGCAACCCAGAGATAAAATCCATCGAAATCTCATCCCATTTCCACTTGTGGAACACTTAATGGTCAGAATAAACCTGCGCAGTTTTTCGTCGGGGCCTTCACTTGTTGACAAGTGAGACACCGCTAACAAACTCCGCTATATCTCGCTTCATGCCTATCCACCAGAACGTCTGCTTGAGATCCTGGTACATCTTGGTACCTCCTGGGTGCCAAGTGAATGGGGAACTATGTGCCTCGGCGAGCAACTCGGCTCGAACCTCTGCGTCATCCGGGACGCACAATCGACCCTCGGTACCTCAAGCCTTCGTGCGGTGCCACAACAAAGTCGAAATCGCCATCACCCTCAACCCTCTCGAGCAATCTCCTCAACTTGGGATCACTCGGTGATCGCCGATGATCCTCCTCGCTAAGCGACGGGTGACCGAATCGGATAGCCGGGCTACCACAGCGGTAACCTCTCCCAACAAGACTGCAATACCGGTTCGCTCAAACTCTTTCCGCAATTCAACTTGGGAGCTCAAAGAAAGGCTGCTTTGAATGCGACGTCTTCCTACTCAGTGCATCACCACAACATTGGCTTTTCCGGGATGATACAAAATCTCACGATCGTAGTCCTTTACTAACTCGAGCCACCTCCTCCTCGCCTCATGTTCAACTCCTTACGAGTGAAGAAATATTTGAGGCTCTGGTGATCCGTGAACAATCTGAATCCTCTCACCATATAAGTAATGCCTCCAAATCTTTAGAGCAAAAACAAGCTGCAGCCAACTCCATATCATGAGTTGGATAGTTCTTCTCATAAGGCTTCAACCTGCCGGGAAGCATAAGCTATCACCTTCCCATGCTTTGCATCAACACACAAACCTAAACCATACTTGGAAGCATCACTATAAACTACGAAACCTCCTGTTCCTTCCGGAATCGCCAACACAGTCTTTGTCGTCAAGTGAGCTTAAGCCGGGCAAAACTTTCTTCACATCTAGCATCCCAAACAAAGTCAACACCCTTCTTGGTCGACGGGTTAGGGTCTTTGCCTTAGAGGAAAAGTCTTTCACGAAACGCTTTGTAATAACTCGCTGGACCCAAAAGTCTGCGTATCTCGGCGACCGTCGTCGGTCCGCCCATGAGCTAATCGCCTCTATCTTTGCGAGGTCCACCGCTATACCATCTGCCGACACGATATGTCCAAGGAAGGCTACTCTCTCTAGCCAAATTCACACTTAGAGAACTTTGCGAACAATCGGTTCTCACGCAATGTCATTATCAAACTTGCCTCAAATGAGAAGCATGGTCCTCCTTTGTCTGGAATAAATCAAAATGTCGTCTATGAATACGATGACAAAGTTATCCAAGAATGCCTTGAACACTCTGTCCATCATGTCCATAAACGCTGCGGGGCGTTCGTGAGTCCGAAAGACATGACCACGAACTCATAATGACCATACCTCGATCCGAACGCGGTCTTCGGATATCTCGTGCATCTCGAATCCTCACCGATGGTACCACGACCTCAAATCAATCTTAGAAAACACCGAGGCTCCACTGAAGGCCGATCAAACAGATCATCTATACGCGGCGGGGATACTTATTCTTCACCGTGACTTTATTCAGGTTCTCTATAGTCTATACACAAGCGCATGGATCCATCCTTCTTCTTAACAAACAGACGTGTGCTCCCCACGGGGACACACTTGGACGGATGAAACCTCGATCCAAAGATCTCTTGCAACCGCACTTTGAGTTCTCTCAACTCACCGGCGCCATACGATACGGGGCTTTGGAAATGGGAAGAGTCTCTGCTCCACTCAATCGTGAAGTCCAACTCCCGCTTGGGGTAAACCCGACAACTCTTCAGGGAAAACATCTACAAACTCTTGCACCACAGGGGACCATGTCAATAGTCAACGCAGACTACTATCTCCCCGACACTTTGCCAAGAAGCCCCAAGCTCCTCGAGCCAACAATCTATGGGCTTTCGGCTGCTTTTGAGATCAATGGCGGGCAAGTTCCGCCCTGACACCGCGAAACTTGAAGCTCGGCCTCGAGGCGGCCTAAACACCACTTCTTTCGTGGCGGTCTATCAATGCATGGTTCTCTCGCCAACCAATCCATACCAAGGATCACATCGAAACCGCTCATAGACGACACTATGAGGGTAGCCTCTAAAATCTCATCGATATATCAGTATCCGCCATGCTTAACTCTCACCGCTAGCTAACATACTCACACCCGAAGGAGTGGCAACACACAGCTCAAACCCTAGAGGTTCGAGCTCCACACAAGCTTGTCTAACGAATGCATCGAAACAAAGGAATGGGTCGAACCCGAATCAAACAATACGAATGCATAGTGTTTGTAAGACAAGCAAATAGACTCGCTGCATCATCATCGATGCGCTCCGCCTCCCTGGCGAGTAGTGGCAAACACACAGCCTCGCTGTTGGGCCGGTCCCGCCACTTTGCTAAATCCTGAGTCGAGAATCGGCCAAATGCCCTCCTTGCCACATCCAGCAGCAAGCACGGCGATGCTCCACACGAACCATAATGTGCCTTTCCGCACTTGTTGCAATGAGCTGGCTGCCTCGCCCCGCCTGCCGGGCGATCCTAGGCTCTACCACGAGGTCGGCGCGATCTCGACCACTAGACGCCTCGCCGCGAGTCTCGCACACGATTGAGCGGAAACCACTAGAAGTCCCGCACTTCCTCTTCGCCGGAATCTCACTGGCGGTGGAATCGACCGAGCCGGGCGCAATGAATCCTGCCTTCCGGCGGATACTTCGGGTTATAAATCGTGGCCAACTCTCTACGCTCGATCATAACTCTCGGGAGCGAGGGCTCGAACATCCCGAGCAACCTCCTTCCTCAACCCACAAATGAACTTCTTAGTCTTGAGCTCCTCGGTGGCAATGAGCTCCGGTGCGAAATAGCTATACTCGAGAGAACTTCTTCTCATAGGCGCAAATACTATCTCGATCCTGTTTCAGATTTGAGAAGGCCTCTGCCATCTCCCCGCCGAGCCTCGTCATTAACATACTTAGCTCTGAACTTTGTTCTAAAGAACTCCCAGTGGTGGAGAAGACCCACCGGTCTAGCTCTATCTGTGGACTCCCACCACCACTCACCGTGTCGAGAGAACATGGGCCGCACATCTCGGCCTCTGTACATCTGGGCATCCCTTAACTCTAAAGATGTACTCCATTCTTGCCAACCACCGATCGCCACAAGTGGGTTCTCTCAAGCATCAAATTCTCTTGGCTTCCACTTGGTGAAATCTTTCAACCACTTGCCAAACTCAGCGACTCCTGTGCACTATCAAGTGAGTCTAATCGGTCTGATGACCCTGCCCCTCCCGGTTGAGCTACCGGAGCTACCGGGCTACTGGAGCTGCTGGGGTGCTCGCTGCATGAGCTGTGTCAGCCAATCGGGCTATCTGTGCCCTAGACTCCTCTCTCTCTGCGCTAGCTAGCCTGCGCTGAGTCTCAGCTCTCTCTCGGCCATTAGGCCCATCATCATGTCTCTCATAGCGAAATATCTCCTCCTGAGCTGTACCTTGTGGCATAGCGACCTCCGCCCCTTCTCTGGGCAAGTTAACCTCTGGTGCCACGGACGGCCTACGAGCTCGATATACCACAGGCTGCTGGCTCTGCGGCATCTCTATTTGCGATTCCTGCACGGACTGCTCCACTACGTGTAACCGGCATACTTGGCGATCTACACGGAAACCACAACGGTTAGTCCACGCTCGGACTCTCTCTCGCCAACAAAGATAACACATGTGTACTTGCATATAGTATCATAAACAAAACCCTTAGCTTATTGAACTTAGACAAACTCGGCGGCCTTGGAGTCTTTGGAGATCATGGGAACACAACCTACAAACAGTTAGTCTCTGAATCTATGACTCGTGCTCGATACCAACCAGTAAAGACCCAACCCGAAGATGGGACTAAATCTAGATCTTTACTCAAAGATGCAAGTGAAAAGCTTAAAAGGACCCAGCTGGGGTCGGTTTGTAAAAACTTTTCAAATATAAGAGGGGAAAACATTAAAAACAAAGTAAACATTCATTAAGCGAAACGAACCATTCAAATTAAAAACAAAGGATCGATCAAGACTTTCCTTAAAACATAAAATAGTTCAAATCATAGTTTTCCCTACGGACCTAAGTCCAACTACATGTTGAAATGCAAAAGCGATGAAATAAGACACGATAGAGTGTCAAGAAGATCCATGATCTCCCACTCTCTCCGCTAGCCACCTCGGTCTTTGTCCCAAGTTACCCGTGGAAGAAACCACGATAAGGGTGAGTATAAACATACTCGGTAAGAACCCCGACCGGGTACGATACGATGCAATCTATCATCTAGCAACCTAGTACACATGCCACAAATATCAACACGGATCTTAGCTCAACGAGCTCACAAGGCAAATCCAGAATCCACGGAAGTCTCCTACTTCCACGGCCTAATGATTGGCTCTCAAACCAATCCCGGACATCTCTAAGGGTCTTTCTCCTTGGCCAATTGATCACTCAAAAACCGATCCCAAGATGTCCGACACCCTCGAGGGTCTTTCTCCCTCGACCAATTGATTAACTCTAAAGTCAATCCCAATGGGTGTCCTCAAGGGCCTCTTACCCTCGCTATAAATCGGACTATCGGGAGAGTACCCAAGTCCGGCTCTAAACGGGAAGGAACTGTGTACTCACGAACATTAGCCCGGGGAGCTCTCTCCTAACTAGGCTACTAACGCGCGTGTGCGCGCACACCGCGCATGCCGCTTTTGCAACCGGCGTAAATGCGGGGCCTAAGGGCAAACTACGCGGGCGGTGCACGC
The DNA here is from genome assembly GCA_036507275.1 of Sicyos edulis. Lineage (NCBI taxonomy): Eukaryota > Viridiplantae > Streptophyta > Magnoliopsida > Cucurbitales > Cucurbitaceae > Sicyos > Sicyos edulis. The sequence continues at coordinate 12,757,517 of CM071856.1, read as the reverse complement.
ATGCCTAAGGCTCGAAACGGTGTCACCGAACACGATGAGTGCGAGGCCCTCGGCACTCATCTGTGCGACTGTACCACCGACACGAAGCTAAGAACCGGCCAAGGTAGGCTTGCACCGTTGGCGGGTTCCGCTCTAGCGGGCTACAAACTAGGCTTATGCCAATGAGGTAGCTAATCCTCACCGGGTCGCTGGGGAAACAAGGTACGTTATGCTTCGCTCTACTCCCGACCGGTGGGGACAAGGTACGTTATGTCCGCTCTCACCTCTAGATGATGACAAACCCTATCATACTAGCTTAGACTACCAAGTACGTGATTCTGGCTAACATTCACAAAGACATCTCATCATACATAGCCTAGCATGATACTACGAGCTTAAAGCGGGAATCTCAAGCATGCTTGGAGGAACAAACCTAGCATGGCACTAACATGTACAAAAAGGCAAAACATGCTAGCAAGAATTCAATCGCTAGCTATCCTATCCACTAACATGCTCATAAAGGTAAACAAGCATACAAGGCACAATTAAGAAAGCATAGCAGGGGTCCACACAACCACGGTAGGAAGTCCTTACACGGAAACAAGTGGAGAATAGCTATCACAACCAAAAAGACCCTCGAGCTTAATACTGAACTCGAGCAACCTAGGCATAAATAAAGCATCCTAAGTAAATACATACAAAGAGCCGTAAGCTTAGAAAAACACAAAGGGATTGGTTCGGGAATTACCACCGAGAAGACACGGGCCTCGCGCAGCAGGAGGGTGGCTTGGGCGCCGCTGCTGCGGCCTGGGCGCTGGCTGGGCGCCTGGCGCGCGCACGTCGGGCGGATGCGCAGGCGCGCGCAGCGTGTGTGTCTGGCTGCAAGGCGGCGACGCGCAGCAGCGAAGCGCTCGTCAGCTGTGTTGGCGCGCGGCTAGGGATCGCTATTTGAGCGGCGGGCACTTTGTGCGACCACGAGCGACGTCGGCGGTCTTTGGCGCGCCACGCGACGCCGTCGGCGGCGATGGGTGTCGCGACGGTGGGAGCTTCCGGTCGGCCAGTGTCACGATGGGTGGGCGACGTGGTCCGTGCGGCGGAGGGGGCCGAGCGCGCAGGGGTCATGCGCGGGCGGGTGGTGCGATGGAGCGGTGGTGCGTGCGGCTAGAAGGGCCGGGTGGCTCGGGGTGGTTTGATGGTATAATCATACACAGCATAGAAAACAACAATCACAAATATACCGCAGGGCCCACACAACTCCGGTAAGAAATCCTTACCTTGGTCGGGAGGCTTCTACACACAAATCCTAAGTCATGAACAATCCCGAGCTAGCGATCGGGAACCTAGCAAACCAATAATAATCAAAGATCTAAAACGTCTAAAAACAATAGAACAGCAAGCTCGGCTCGGGGCACTCACGCGGCACGCGCGACACGAACTTGGAGTTCTTGCCGCGCAGTCCGGCACGACAGTGGTCGGGCGCCAGCTGCGCAGCAGCACGGCTGGCGCGCTCGCTGCGCGCGTGGGCGCTGGGCGCGCGCGCGCGACGGACGACGACTCGGCAGCGGCGGCGGCAAAACACGGCGCCGCAGCGCTGGCGTCGCGATGCGGACCGCGAAGCCGCTCGCGGCGAGGACGCGAGCTCGCAAACGTCTGGCGTCGCGGGCGTGCGTGCGGCAACAAGCGACACGGCGAAGCGCGCGCGGTCGCGTCGAGCGCTCGCCTGCCGCGCGATCGGGCGTGACGTCGGGCCGGCGATAAGCCGCGCGGTGGCCGGGCTTGTCTGCGCGAGATCTGGGCGCGACAGTGGCATGACGGCAGGCGATCTGTGCCACGGCAGGGCGATCTAAGGCTGCTTCTTTGGCGCGATCCGGCGTCGAGTGGCGGCGGGGCGTCGCGATGATGATGCTGGTGGGCTTCTCTCGGTGGTTGCAATCAACACAAACACACACAACACTCTTCTATTCACTTGGCCAAACAAAGACACCAAACGGATGAGAAGAAGAAGAGGAAGATCGATACCTACCCGGAATGATGATGAACGATCCAAGGGAGCTGCAAGGATGAAGAATTTGGCAAGGCAATGGAGAGAAAAGCTTGGGCGGCCACACACTTTGGAGAAGAAGATGGAACAAACCTAATTTCTATTTCATTTAACCAAATGCACCAAACACCAAAGATCCAAGGTTAACTAAGATGTGATGCAGAAAGAGCAACAAGAGCACCTAATGGCTCAATTGGCACACATCCCCACAAGCTTTCCAGGAGACCCGGGTTTAAACCCCAGCTGCAGCACAATTTTCTTTATTTTTACTTTTGCATCAAACCTTGCTCAAACCAAACCACAAATCCTTCCAAAAACCTACATAAATCCATCCAATAATTTTAGTAACTGGAAAAGACACAAACAGCCCTGACGGCCCGACCAAATTACCAAATTACCCCTAGGGCATACCTGGAAGACCGGGATGAAAAACCTGGGTCGTTACAATTTGTCTTGAAACAGGTGCTTGGAAACAGGGACTGGTTTCAGGAAATTATGTTGACTTTTAAATGGATGTTTTATGTTTTAGTTTTTACTTAGAATCCGAACACCATTTTGCAAATTTTCTGTAGATTTGTTGCATGCATTGAGGTAACGACCTATTTTAGAACCCCTTTCGGGTCGGGTCGTTACATGAGCTCCCAGAGTAGAGCTAGCTGCTGCATGTTGAGAGAGCCGGCCAGAGTTTTGTAGAGCATCATGTGGAGATGCAAGAGTAGGCCGTAAGACTTCAGTTAGATGAGATGCCATAGTCAGTGTTGTTTGAGTTTTGAGCCCTTGTATGCCTAGCCATAGTTTTTTTTTTTGTCACTTGAGGTTGTGACCTTGTTAGCCCCATTTGTAGTAAGATGTGGATTTGGTAGTAGTGGCACTTGAGGTGCATTGGTTGGTGTGCCACTTTGGCACTAAGTCTGGTTTAGGCCTGATTTTGGCATGAGTGGAACAAATGGTTCTATAACTCGTCCGGAGTTCAGTACTTATTTAGCCTTTGGATCCGTTTATGGCAGTTGCACCTGTTTAGGTCGTGGAAGAGGGCTAGTTTAGTTGTAGTCGAAGGACTACAAGCGAAAGGATGTTCGTGAGGAGTCGGAGCCTCTTCCCAGTGTTATTGAGGTAAGAGTGCGTCAACAGGTTGAAGGTTGATAAGTGTTAGTGCGTGTGAGTCTCACGCTAGTGCTAAGGCCAAGAGATCTATGTGGTTGGTAGTGTGGTCAACTACCTTCGAATGCATAAATCTGAGGAGAGTTGAGCATCGTAGATGCGAGTTTGGTCCAGCTGAGGGGCCATGAGTTGGATGCTTATGAGATGAGTTGGCTGCTTATGAGGCGAGTTGGATGCCTATGAGATGAGTAGGATGCCTTGTGAGAGGAGTTGGATGCCTTATGTGTAAAGCACACTTGGTAGAGTCTTGGTATAAGGTAAGTTCGGTTTGGCATTGTTATGCTTTAGTAGAGCAAGGTTGCCACAACTTCGAGTATCGTGTGGAGATGGAACTTCTGGTGTTCCTTTGGTTGTCTGTATTTCTGCCAGGAGTTGGTTGTTGTTTCTTTTAGAAAGTGCCTGTTAGTCTTGGATCTCTGAAGGAAGGTTGAGAGTTGTGCACACAAGTGTGTTTTGTGTAGTTCGTTCTGGTGGCGAGAGTTTTGGAACCATGTAGGGTTTGCTTTGGAGAACTGGTGCTTAGTTCTTGGAGAAGTTGGACTCTAGGTGGATGTCGTAAGGCTTTAATTGTGGTTGTAAGGATACCGTGCTCGTAGTCGGGTTGTTGCTTAGGCAAGTTTGTTAAGTTGAACCTAGCTTGGTTGGTGGAACCTCTTGTTGATCATGGTTGGAGTTCAGATGGTACTAAACAAATGGTGGTTGTAGCGAAGCCACGTAGTTCTTGACCGTAGTTGCTAAGAATGTTGCTCAAAATCCTTACCCTGGGTGGAAGCTATGATGTGGCTGATGCTTTGAGTAGGAGGATGACACATTCTGAAGCGTTTCTGGTATTTTGGTTTCGAGGTTCGGAGCAGGCCATCATAGTTGTAATGCTGGAAAAAGAAGTTGTTTGTTTAGGCAGTTGGCTGTCAGACCGTTTGACGACAGTGTGTGTTGAGGGTTGCCGAAGAACCCTAGTTGTGGAGAGCCTCACCAGAGCTCAGTCAGACCCAGGTAGTGAGTTTCAGTTGGCAAGCCGGAGTCGTGTAGGTTTGTAGACCTCGGGTGAGTTGCTGGCAGATTTGGTAGACTAGCAAGCTAGAGTTTGTTAGGAGTAGAGTCCAGTTTGGTTCTGGTGTGGTGGCAAGTTGGTGCTTAGTGTTGACCAAGGTGTGGTTTTGAGTTGCTAGAAGTTAGTTGTGCTCGTGGGGCGAGTGGTTCGTGCCTTGTCTGTTGTTTTTCCTGTTTCCAGGTTGTTGAGAGTTGCCCTCCTTTGGTGTTTGGAGGTGAGCCTTGGCTAGTTTGTGGTTGGCGGTTCAGTCTGTGGTGGAACCCCCTGCTGTTGCCCCCGTGAGATTTAGATGTTGTTGCTTTAGCTGAGCAAGACAGCGAGCGTGTGTGGAGCTCTTTGTCCTTCGGTTGTCCGCTTGTAAGAACCGTTTCCTCTTAGGAGTTGTCAGGTTACTCCCTTGGTCTGGGAGTTGATGGTAGTGGTGCTAGCAAGAGGGAAACGTTTGTTGGCTGCTTGGAAGCAGTTGTTTGTCCAGTTAAGCGGACTTTTGAGTGGTGTTCTGGAAGTTGCAGTAAGGGTTGTTCTGCCTCTTGTGAGTGTTGGGCCTAGTCAGCTAAGGTACTTTGTGTGTTTGGCCTGGGAGCTGTTGCACCTTTGCAGTTGAGGAACCCCCTTTGTATCAGTTGTGAGATGAGGTTGCACCATTGTGGCTGGATTAGGGTCTTGACCTATTGAGGGATCCTTGCTGGTTAGTGTAGCTTGTGCTCTGCCAGCCATTGTTGGTATTCTTGTTCTTGGTAGTTGGTGTTAAGCGGGTAATGGCGTCCCGTTTGTGAAGTTTTGGTGGAAAGGTACAATAAGCCTGAGCTAGAGGGTTAAGCCTGTATGTGTTATCGTTTGGACTTGTGAGATGTGTTTCATATTTGAGGCAAGCTTCGTTCCGTTGCTTTCATGGAGGTAAGTTTGGTGGAGGGAGCCCTCTGGGGCCCTGTTGATAGCAGGTTGACTTTTCAGTCAGTGATCTAGGTCGAGTTGGAGTTGAGTAGATTGGCGTGGTTATGCAGTGAGCGGTTGGTTAGGCTACCGAGTTCGTAGCACTCAAGTTGTTGGTTTGTCAGAATCCGTGTGGAAGCCGGTAGGTGGTTGAGGTTGTTGAGTGAGTTCGGATGTTTGGCAAATTAGTTGTAGTAGATAGAGCTCGCACCTCGCCCAGGTGGAGATGTCATTACTGTGGAGTAGTGGCATGGCAGTTTCGGGCTAGAGTTGTTGGCACCAGGATGTGGCAACAAAGGTTATTCTAGGCAGTACATTCAAGGACCGTGGTTCTGGAGAGCGTTCGTAGAGGCTTGTGAGCCTAGTGCAGTTCCTGTAGTGTTTTCACCCTCTGACCGATGGTCTTTTGGAGGAGTGAGCCAGATCCTTCATAACTTGTTGCGAGATGGTGTTTCCGTGGTTAGGCAGCGGGAGACCAATGTTGGTTTTACGAGGTTGCCTTGGGTAGCAGCTCCTAGTTGTTAGTTCATATAGTTCCGTTGAGGCGTTGTACTGTAAGTGTTGCAGGTTTTCTATGTTCCGGGAGAAGGTTGGTGCCCGGCAGTTTTTGGATCCTGAGTTGCCGCAGATTGGCAGCAAGAAGATGCGATGGCGAAGATTAGAGCTCGTTTGTGTCATTTCGGAGCGGCGGCGAGAGAGTATGCCGATGTACGGCGTTGAGATTTAGAGTTTGAGGTTGGACAGTACGTGTTTTAAGGTTGCTCCGATGCGAGGTATGTTGAGGTTTGGTAAGCGAGGGAAGTGGAGTCCCCGTTTTGTTGGACCATTTGAGATTTTCGAGAGGATTGGCAGAGTTGCATATCGGTTAGTTCTTTCCCATCATTGTCAGTTGTACAGTGTTTTCATGTATCGATGTTGAGGCAGCATGTGCTGGACCCATCGCTCATTGTGGACTTTGAGCCTTTGCAACTGAATGAGGATTTGAGCTTCGAGGGGAAGCCTGTGAGTATTCAAGTCTTTGAGACGAAGACATTGCGTAATCGTGAGATCCGTTTGGTAAAAGTTCAGTGGAGGAGTTAGAGTTCTGAGGAAGCCGCTCGTGAGCGGGGAGGACGAGATGAGAATGCAATATCCTGAGCTGGTTCAGTCTTAAGGACTTTCGAGGACGAAAGTCATAAAAAAGAGGGAATATTGTAACGGCCCAGGTTTTCATACCGGTCTTCCAGGTATGCCCTAGAGGTATTTTGGTAATTTGGTCGGGCCGTTAGGGCCGTTTATGTCTTTTTCAGTTGTTCAAATTATTGGATGAACTTAAGTAGGATTTTGATGCTTTGTGGATGTGTTTGGGCATGGTGAGATGCAAAAGAAAAATTAAGGAATAAAGGTGTGTTTGTTGGGATTGAAACCCGGGATGCTAGGAAGTCAGGTGGGTGGAGTGGCCAGTTGAGCCATAGGAGATTCTTGTTACTCTTTCCGCGGCATATCTTAGTTAGCCTTGAGTCCTTGGAGTTTGGTGCTTTTGATTAAAAGAAAAGGAAATAGGGTTAATGAGTTTCTTCTCCAAAAGCTCCTTGGCCGCCCAAGCTATTCTCTCCCAAGCTCCAAGCCGAATTCTATCTCCCTAGCAGCCCTGTGGTTCGATCGTCATTACGGGTAAGATTCATCGTTCTCTTCTTCTTCTTCGATTGATGTTCTTGCTGGCCGAGTGAAAAAGAAGGTGAGTTGTGTGTTTTGTTGTCGCTGGTAGAGAGAAGAGCCCAAGCAGCAGAGCAGAGCAGCCCAGGCGCTGTCGCAGCCCAGCAGCCCGCGTGCCCCGTGCGCGCGCCGTCCTCGCGCCAGCGTGTCCTCACGCCCGAGTCTCGCCCGTCCGTATCTGCACGCCGCGTCCACGCCACGCCTGCACGTCCGTGTCCCGCACGCTCGCGTCTGCTTGTCCGGGCCAGCGCACCTGCGCCCAGCCAGCCCGTCTGCGCGCGCGCGCAGCCCTACAGCTCATCAGCGCCCCGCAGCAGCCACGACCATGCAGCATGTCCGTCCGCGCGTCAGCCTTGCCGTGTGAGTTGCTCCCAAGCTGAGCCCTGTTTATTTTATTATATTTAGGCCTATGGATTGTGATAATTATTTTGCTTGTTAGGTTCTCATTAGCTAGCTCGGGATCGATCGCAGCTTAGGATTCTTGTGTGTAGTTGCCTTCCGACCAGGTAAGGGTTTCTTACCGAAGTTGTGTGGGCCCTGCGATATTATATGTGATTGATGTTTGTATGCTTGTTTGTGTTTATCAGCATGTGTAACGACCCAGGTTTTTCATCCCGGTCTTCCAGGTATGCCCTAGGGGTAATTTGGTAATTTGGTCGGGCCGTCAGGGCCGTTTGTGTCTTTCCCAGTTACTAAAATTATTGGATGGATTTATGTAGGTTTTTGGAAGGATTTGTGGTTTGGTTTGAGCAAGGTTTGATGCAAAAGTAAAAATAAAGGAAATTGTGCTGCAGCTGGGGTTTGAACCCGGGTCTCCTGGAAAGCTTGTGGGGATGTGTACCAATTGAGCCATTAGGTGCTCTTGTTGCTCTTTTTGCATCACATCTTAGTTAACCTTGGATCTTTGGTGTTTGGTGCATTTGGTTAAATGAAATAGAAATTAGGTTTGGTCCATCTTCTTCTTCAAGGTGTGTGGCCGCCCAAGCTTTTCTCTCCATTGCCTTGTCGAATTCTTCATCCTTGCAGCTCCCTTGGATCGTTCATCATCATTCCGGGTAGGTATCGATCTTCCTCTTCTTCTTCTCATCCGTTTGGTGTCTTTGTTTGGCCAAGTGAATAGAAGAGTGTTGTGTGTGTTTGTGTTGATTGCGACCAGTAGAGAAGCCCCACCAGCGAGCCATCGCCGCGTCGCCCAAACCGGCTCGCCGCCGACGCCGGATCGCGCCAGCAGCGGCCAGATCGCCCCTGCCGTCGCACGGATCGCCCTTGCCGCCAAATCACGGCCCCTATCGCGCGCCGATCTCGCACAAACAACCGGCCCGGCCCTGCTCGGCCATCGCCACCCGACGTCACGCCCGGATCGCGCGCGGCAGCAGACGCTGACGCGCGCGCCGCCGCGTGTCGCTTGCCGAAGCCGCCGCTCGCCCGCGCCAGACGTTTCGCCGCGCGCGCTTCCTGCCGAGCAACTCGTCGTGTCCGCATCGCGACGCCAGCGTCGTGCGCCCGTCGTTGCGTCGCCGCTCGCTGAGTCCGTCTGTCTGTCGCGCATACCGCGCGCCCCAGCGCCCATCCGTACGCGCAGACGCACCAGCAGCCGTGCGCCGCCGCCAAAGAACTCCAAGTTCGTGTCGCCGTGTGCGCGCGTGTGCCCCGAGCCGAGCTTGTCGTTCTATTGTTTTTTAGACGTTTTAGATGCTGATTATTATTGGTTTGCTAGGTTCCCGCTCGCTAGCTCGGGATTGTTCCGCAGCCTTAGGATTTGTGTGTAGAAGCCTCCCACCAAGGTAAGGATTTCTTCTGGAGTTGTGTGGGCCTCTGCGGTATATTTGTGATTGTTGTTTTGTATGCTGTGTATGATTATTAGCATGTTTAGCCCTAGGTGCTCTGTTTCAATTCTGATGGCATGAACTCTTGTATTGTTTCTCATGTTAGCCCATGCTAGGTTGTTCCATTCGGCATGTTCGATATCTGTTCTTGCTTCGTAGTATCATGCTAGGTTCCTTGTATCATTGAGCACGTATTGGGTGCATTGAATGAATTGTTATTATTGCTATGGTTTAGAGTTCGTAGGTAGCATCATCCGGCCGGATGCATAACGTAACTTGCATCCCCACGAGGACGCGTGCGAGATGGTACTCGTCCCGATCCCGTTAGGGTTTAGCTAACCCTAACGGTGGCCTCGCAATCTTGGGTGAGGGTGGCGATCGTTAAATGCCCCAACGGTCGGGATGATGACTTGGCATTGCCTCGTCCGGCGATCGGCACGTCCTCGGCGTGTTCGGCCGTAGCCCTTGATTGCCACTGTTAGGGCAAGGACCGCTTCTGGTGTAAGCCTACCACGACCGGGTTCCTTAGCCTCGAGTGCGGTGGTACAGCCGACATAGTTCACGTGTCCGTGTCTCACACCCCTATGTCGGTGACACCGATCCGTAGATTTAGTTAGGCATGGTGACTAAACACGGGCGACTTGCCACTAGACCCGCACCCCGAGTTTGCGGTGGCATGCGGTGCGCGCTTACGTTCATTACAGCGCCCACCCGAGAGCTCCCGGGATCTTGAGCCAGTGCACCTTTCGTATCGATGAGGGCGGTGAGGCCGGGACTTGTTTCCCGTATAGGGCGTATAGTGTGTTGTGGTATTTCCGGACTAAGACCACGAGTTGGCATCCGAGGTCCAAGTGTGGACTTAGCTATGTGCTCCGCTCTGTGTTTATATTCATAGCTTGCATACATTCTTCTAGATGATCATGTATATCGTATTGTACCCCGGTTGGGGATTCTTCTCGAGTAATTCAGAAAGACCCGACCCAAAAAGGGGCTCTAAATGGGCCTTTACCCCAATGCATGTAGTGAAAATAAAAGACATTATGAAAAATACATTTCGGATCCCAAGTAAAAACAAAACATTCAACAACCAAAACATACATTTCTAAAAGCATACTCGATCGAGATTTATTTAAACCATTAAAACAATCCACAAGTACAAATATGCTGGAATCCATAAAACGTAAGAAAACATCCCGGGGCTCTGTGCCCGCCTACATGCATTCAGGGGAAATAATAAAAAGTGAAGAGTCATGATAATTAAAATAAAACAATCAGGGGTGACAGCAGGATTCCATGATCACAGCTTCCCCTTCAGCCATCCTGTCTCCCGCCTTGATTACCTGTGGAAAACCACGAGAATAAGAGTGAGTAACGAATTACCCAAAGAAGAATCCCCAACCGGTACAATACGATATACATGATCATCTAGAAGAATGTATGCAAGCTATGAGTACAAACACGAGCGGAGCACACAAACTAAGTCCACACTTGGACCTCGGATGCCATCTCGGGGTCTTAGTCCGGAAAATACCACAACACACTAAACGCACTATACGGGAACAAGTCCCGCCTCGGCTGTCTCATCTGCCGATACGAAAGGTGCATCGCTCAAGATCCCGAGGAGCTCTCGATCGTGGCGTGTAATGAGCGTAAGCGCACCGCATGCTCCGCAAACTCGGGGGTGCCGGGTCTAGTGGCAAGCCGCCCGAGTTCGATCACCATGCCTAACTAAATCTCTCGGATCGGTGTCACCGACATAGGGTGTGAGACTCGACACACGTGAACTATGTCGACCGTACCACCGCACTTTGAGGCTAAGGAACCGGCCGTGGTAGGCTTACACCGAAGCGGTCCTTGCCCTAACAGTGGCAATCAAGGGCTACGGCCGAACACGCGAGGACGTGCCGATCGCTGCCGGGGCGAGGCAATGCCAAGTCATCATCCCGACCGTTGGGGCATTTAACGATCTGCCACCCTCACCCAAGATTGCGGGGGCCTACCGGTTGGGATAGCTAATCCCTCACGGGGTCCAAGGATCGGAGAACTCGCTCTCGAACGTCCCTTGCCATAGATGCAAGATACTTTATGCATCGGGCCCTGGATGATTCTATCTACCTCAATTCTAAACCTTAACAATAAAATAATAACAATTCAATCAATGCGGTCCAATACGTGCTCAATGAGATACAAGGAACCTAGCATGATACTACGAAGCAAGAACGGATATCGAACATGCTAGAATAGAACAACCTAGCATGGGCTAACATGAGAAACAATACAAGAGTTCATGCGATCAGAATTCAAAAGCAGAGCACCTAGGCTAAACATGCTAGTAATCATACACAGGGCATACAAAACAACAATCACAAATATACAAGAGGTCCACACAACCCCGGTAAGAAATCCTTACCTTGGTCGGAAGACTTCTACACACAAATCCTAAGTCATGAACAATCCCGAGCTAGCGAGCGGGAACCTAGCAAACCAACAATAATCGGCATCTAAAATATCTAAACAACAATAGAATGACAAGCTCGGCTCGGGAACTCACGCGGCGCGACGACACGAGCTTGGGGCTCTGCAGCAGGGCGGCACAGCAAGAACGCTACTGGCGGCGCGCTACCGCACGGCAAGGCAAGGACGCGCGCGCGAAAGCGAAGCGGCGTCAGCGCGCCGCGCGGCGAGCGTCGGCGGCGGCGCGCGCGGCGCCGGGCGTCGCGATGCGGACACGGCGAGCAGCTTCAGGCAGGGACGAGCAGCGCGCGGCGAACGTCTTAAGCGGCGCGCGCGTCGCGCAGCGGCTTCGGCAAGCGGACACGGCGCGAGGGCGTGCGGCGATCGGCCGGACGTCTTTGCGCTGGCGAGGACTCTGGCGTCGGCGAGCGATCGGGCGATCTGCTGGCTGGCGGCGGCAAGGCTGGCTGGGGACAGATCTCGAGCGTCTGGCGAGGTCTGCCAGACAGATCTGGGCGTGCGACGGCGGGTTGCCGCTGACGGAGCCGGGCCGATGCGACGAGCTCGGTCTTTGGACTTCCCTCGGCGTGGACTTAGCTATGTGCTCCGCTCTGTGTTTATATTCACACAGCTTGCATACATTCTTCTAGATGATCATGTATATCGTATTGTACCCCGGTTGGGGATTCTTCTTGAGTAATTCGTTACTCACCCTTATTTTGTGGTTTTCCACGTGTAACCAAGGCGCGAGACAGGGATGGTCAAGGAGGAGCTGTGATCATGGAATCCTGCTTTGTCATCTCGACCATTTTATTATATCATGACTCTTGACTTTTGTTATTTCCCTGAATGCATGTAGACGGGCACGGAGCCCTAGGATGTTTTCTTATGTTTTATGGATTCCAAAGATATTTGTACTGGTGGAATGTTTAAATGGTTTAAATAAATCTCTGGATCGAAGTATGCTTTTAGAAATGTATTTATCCTGAAACAGTGCTTGGAAACAGGGACAGGTTTTAGAGTAAATTGTTTTGATTGTTGAATGTTTCTGTTTTTACTTGGGATCCGAAACATTATTTTTCATAATGTCTTTTATTTTGAATACATGCATTGGGGTAAAGGCCCATTTAGAGCCCTTTTTGGGTCGGGTCTTTACTGATTGGTATCGAGCTCTGAGTCATAGATTCTGTAGACTGACCTTTTTGTTGTAGGTCGTCCTTCCATGATCACCAAAGACTCCGGCGGTCATCAGGTACGCCTAGGTTTATTGTTTTAGAAAGAAAAAAGGGTTAAGAATTTACAATACAATACCTTTCATCTAGTGTATGCCTTGTTTGGTGTTGTGGAGTGGTGACAGGCAGGTTTTGATTCGTTGTTGGTTTGGATGTAGATCGCCAAAGATGCGACACCCGTCTGCATCGAGAGAGAGGTTCGAGAGCGGTCGAGGTATCGAGGATCGGATCTGAAACTGCGCAGGACATCGTCCCAAGCCGAGATCGATGGCATCCCACCAGCAGCTCCTCTGTTACGCCTAGAGCGGGCGTTGAGGCGATCGAGCGCCGTGAGATCGCTCCCTGGAGCAGAATTTGCTGAGTCTATGAGGGCTTTTATGGTCAGCATGTTGAGTGACCAGAGGGCGAGAGACCCGTGCCTTGTTAGCGTATGCAGCAAGGAAGAGTCCCGAGCCCAGATTGAGCGGTGACTCGATGGTTCAAAGAGAGCACGAGTAGCACCTCCAGCTCCACAGGAGCAAGTAGCCCCGAGGCGATATGGCGAGGGTGCCGAGGAGTTGGGTAGGTGGTGAAGGATTTTGTGAAGTGGAAGCTTCGAGAAGTTTGATGCCACCGGTGATGCGTTAGCGGCGGCCAGTGTGATTGCCCATTTGGAGTACACCTTCACGATCATGGTGTGCCCCGATATTCGAGAGGTCGAGGTGTGCGGCTCATGTGCTTGGAGGCACAAATGAGATGGTGGTGGGAGTCCACCTTGAGCGAGAGACCACCGGGTCTCCACCCGCTACTTGGGAGTTCTTCAAGGCCGAGTTCAAGGTAAATTTCATCGGTGATGAGGCTCAAGAGAAGATGGTGGAGCTCTTCCGGAACCTCAAGCGGGGTTCCGATTCCATTGAGGAATATGAGAGGAAGTTCTCGGAGTATGGATATTTTGCTCCTCGGTTGATATCCACCCCAGTGAGTGAAGATTCGAAGTTCATATCTGGATTGAGGCGGTGTTTCTCGAGGATGTCGTGGCTCGTGCCCCTAACACTTATGCTAGGGCATCCAGATTAGCCACGATCTATAATGGGAAGTATCCTGCTTGGCGGGTTGTTGCCGCTCCTGCTCAAACTGTCCCGTCCCAAAGACTGCGGGGCGAAGAGGAAGTTTGATTTTCGGGAGGCGGCGCGCCGCCAAGGGGCGATTCGGATCGAGAGATCGGCGGAGAGCTCGATCCGTTTCGATCCCCGACAAAGCAGGAGGACCCAGCAGTTTCCCGCTTGTGCTACTTGTGGGAAAGTCCACGCTGGAGCTTGTCGATCCGGACCTAGATTGTGCTTTCGTTGTGGTAGAGAGGGCACATGGCCCGTTTTTGTGATCGGCCGGCTATGGCGGCTCGGCCAGCCAGCAGCCGGGCAGGTCGAGTGTTTGCTACGACCCGTTAGGAGGCCGAGCGTACGGATGCCGCTGTGGCGAGTACGCTTCTTGTTTTAGATCATCGCGCATTTGTCTTGTTTGATTCTGGTTCTCGCATTCTTTTGTATCTGTGTTTGTTTGCTTGAGCATGCTAAGTTAAGATTAGAGCCTCTAGGTTTTGAGTTGATCATTGCAACTCCTTCGGGAGTTAATATGTTGGCTAGAGATAAGATTAGGGATGGCCGGATCGAGATATCCGTAGAGTTGCTTGTGGCTACGCTCATAGTTACGCCTATGAGCGGTTTTGATGTGAATCTTGGTATGGAGTGGTTAGTCGCTAACCACGCATTGATTGACCGCCACCGGAAAGAAGTAGTGTTCAGCCGCCAGTGTCGGCCCACTTTAAGTTTCGTGGAGTCGAGGTGGAGTTTGCCCGCCGATGGTGTCGATTGTGAAAGCTCGCGTCGTTTGCTAGCTCATGGAGCTTGGGGTTATCTAGCCAAGTTGTGCGGGAGAGCGCCCCTCATTGTCTGCTGATCAGTGCACGGTCGTGCGGGAGTTTGCGGACGTGTTTCCTGAGAAGTTACCGGGGTTGCCCCCGAAGAGAGAGGTTGACTTCACAATTGAACTTGAGCCAGGGACCCTCCTTATCTCGAAGGCTCCGTATCGTATGGCGCCAGCTGAGCTAAAGGAACTGAAGATTCAGTTGCAGGAGATGCTTGATCGAGGGTTCATCCGTCCGAGTGTGTCCCCGTGGGAGCACCGATTCTGTTTTGTGAAGAAGAAGGATGGTTCGATGCGCTTATGCATTGATTACCGCGAGCTTAATAAGGTGACAGTGAAGAATAAGTATTCGTTGCCCCGTATTGACGATTTGTTCGATCAGCTTCAGGGAGCTTCCGTGTTCTCCAAGATAGATCTGAGATCCGATTATGTAAAGACCCGACCCAAAAGGGGTTCTAAATGGCCTTTACCCCAATGCATGTATTGAAAATAGAAGACATTATGAAAAACACATTTCGGATTCCAAGTAAAAACAGAAACATTCAACAACCAAAACATACATTTCTAAAAGCATACTCTGATCAGAGATTTATTTAAACCATTAAAACAATCCACATGTACAAATATGCTGGAATCCATAAAACGTAAGAAAACATCCTGGGGCTCTGTGCCCGTCTACATGCATTCAGGGGAAATAACAAAAGTCAAGAGTCATGATAAAATAAAATAGTCGAGAGATGACAAAGCAGGATTCCATGATCACGACTTCCCCTTCACCATCCTGCTCTCCCGCTTGATTACCCGTGGAAAACCACGTAATAAGGGTGAGTAACGAATTACCAGTAAGAAGAATCCCCAACCGGGTACAATACGACATACATGATCATCGAGAAGAATGTATGCAAGCTATGAGTACAAACACAGAGCGGAGCACATAGCTAAGTCCACACTTGGACCTCGGATGCCAACTCGTGGTCTTAGTCCGGAAATACCACAACACACTAAACGCGCTTATACGGGAACAAGTCCCGGCCTCGGCTGTCTCATCGCCGATACGAAAGGTGCACTAGCTCAAGATCCCGAGGAGCTCTCCGGTCGGCGTCAGAATGAGCGTAAGGATGCACCGCGTGCTTCTACAGCACTATGGGGTGCTGGGTCTAGTGGCAAGCCGCCCATATCCGGATACCACGCCTAACTAAATCTCTCGGATCGGTGTCACCGACATAGGGGTGTGAGACACGACACGTGAACTATGTCACCTGTACCACCGCACCGAGGCTAAGGAACGGGTCATGGTAGGCTTACACCAGAAGCCGCCTTACCTTAACAGTGGCAATCAAGGGCTACTACCGAACACGCCGAGGACGCGCCTACCGCCGGGACTAGGCATTGCCAAGTCATCATCCCGACCGCTGGGGTATCGCTTAGACTACCACCCTCACCCAAGATTGCGGGGCCTACCGGTTGGGATAGCTAATCCCTCACGGGGTCCAAGGGCGGAGAACTGTCTCGAACGTCCTTGCCATAGATGCAAGATACTTTATGCATCGGGCCCGGATGATGCTATCTACCCGAATTCTAACTCGCTTTAACAATCAAAGAAACAATCCAATACGTGCTCGAAAGAATACAAAGAGACCTAGCATGGTACTACTGAACAAGAATGAATATGAGCATGCGAGCGGAACAACCTAGCATGGACTAACATGAAAGAACAACATACGAAGTCATGCGATCGAGAATTGAGCGAGCACCTAAACTATACATGCGATAATCACAAACAAACATACAACATCAATCACATAGAACATCGTAGGGTCCACACAACCCCCTGTAAGAAATCCTTACCTTGGTCGGAAGACTTCTACACACAAATTCCTAGGTCGCGATCGATCCCGAGCTAGCTAACGAGAACCTAACAAACACAATAGAAATCACAATCAAAGCCCTAAAAATATAATAAAACAAGCGAGTTTCGGCTCGGGGCACTCACGGCACGACGACGACACGGGCCGACGGTGATCGAGTCTTCGCAGGCGGCCGGCTGGGCGCTGGTAGGCGCTGGGTAGCGGCCGCAGAGGCCATGCATGCGCTGAGCACGACATCTTACGGAGCGAAAGGCGCGCGGGCGCTGGGCGAAGCGGCCGAGCACGCAGCAGCGAGCGTCTCGGGCGTCTTGGCGAGCGGCTCGGAACGCGGCGCGCGGACGCAGCGCGATCTTCTGCTTCTTAGCGCGAATCGTGCGACGCGGCTGCGCGCGAGAATCGGGCGTCTTTGCCGGGCGATGTGGGCGGCCTTTGGCGTCTGCTTGGGCGCGATCCGCACGATCGCGAGCGATGGCGCGCGGGGGGGGCTGCTTCAACGATCTGGGCGATCGTGTGACGGCAGGGCTGCCAACGGATCTGGGCGATCACGTGCGCGATGGCGTCGCGGACGGTCTCGCGAAAGCTTTGTCCGGCCATCGATCTATCTTCTTTGCTTCTCTCGGGTTGCAATCAACACAAACACACACAACATTCTACTTCTTACCTTCGGCCAAATCAATAACCAAATGAGGAGATGAAGAGGATGAAGACTTACCCTAATGATGATGATCGAACCCAAGGAGATGCAAGGGAAAGAAGAATCGGCAAAGGCTATGGAGAGGAGAGCTTGTGCGGCCAAGAGGAGATTTGGAGAAGAAGATGGAATAAACCTAATTCTATTTCATTTAACCAAATGCACCAAAACTCCAAAATCCAAGGTTAACTAAGATGTGATGCAGAAAGAACAACAAGAGCACCTAATGGCTCAATTGGCACACATCTCTACAAGCTTCCCAGAGACCCGGTTCAAACCCCACTGCAAAGATAAATTCCTTTATTTTTACTTTTGCATCAAACCTTGCTCAAACCAAACCACAAACCCCTCCAAAACCTACAAAAACCATCCAATAATTTTAGTAATCGAAAAGACACAAACGACTCGACGACGGCCCGACCAAATTACCAAATTACCCCTAGGGCATACCGGAAGACCGGGAAGAAAAACACGGTCGTTACAATATTCCCTCCTTTTTTGACTTTCGTCCTCGAAAGTCCTTAAGACTGAAACATTTCGTGGTAATGCAATCTCATCTCGTCTTCACGCTCCCAAGTGGCTTCCTCGTAACCCCGATTCTTCCACCGAACCTTTACCAATCGAATCTCGCGATTACGCAACGTCTTGGTTTCAAAGGCAAGGATCCTCACCGGCTTCTCCTCGAAGTTCAAATCCTCATTCACCGCAAAGGCTCAAAGTCCACAATGTGCGACGGGTCCGGCACATACCGCCTCAACATCGATACATGAAAAACACTATGCACCGCGATAGTGACGGAGGTAGGGCTAACCGGTAAGCAACTCGCCAATCCTCTCTAGGATCTCAAATGGACCAACAAAACGGGGACTCAACTTCCCACGCTTACAAACCTCGTAACACCACGCATCGGAGCAACCTTAAGGAACACATGTGACCAACCTCAAACTCCAAATCTCGACGCCGAACATCGGCGTAACTCTTCTACTGCTCTGCTGCGCTGTCAACATACGAGCTCTAATCTTACGCGACCGCACCATTGGTCAACCGCAGCGAATCGGGACCCAAAACTCGCTCTATCACCAACCTCTTCCCGAACACGGGGACCGACAACGCTTACCATACAATGCCTCGAATGGAGCCATCCGAATCGCCGATCGTAATCGTTGTTATAGGCAAACTCCATCAAGTACTGAATCTCGTCCCAATCGCTGGGGAAATCCAACACACAAGCCCTCAACATATCCTCGAGAATCGATTCACTCTCTCGGTCGACCATCCGTCCGAGGGTGAAAAGTCAGGCTGAATCGCACTCGTGCCCAAACCCTTACGGGCGCTCTCGAAAAACGAGAAGTGAACCGCGAGTCACGATCGGACACAATCCTCACCACACCATGATAACGGATGATCTGCTCCAAAAATAATCTGCGCCACTTCTCCACGGTATAAGTGTCTCTACCGGGAATGAAGTGTGCGCTCTTGATCAAACGGTCGACTATCACCCAAATCGAGAGAACTTCCTCGAGTCCTTGGCAAACCGTAGATAAAGTCCATGGAGATCTCTTCCCATTTCCACTCGGGTACACTCGATGGTCGCAACAAACAAGTCGGCCTCTGCACGGTGCCTTCACTTGGCGACAAGTGAGACACCTACCGACAAACTCTGCCACATCTCTCTTCATTCCCATCCACCGTAAGGTCCGCTTAAGGTCTCGATACATCTTGGTACCCCGGTGCCAAGCAAAAGAAGGAACTGTGGCCTCCGAGAGCAACTCGCTCATGAAACTCGCAATGTCCGGAACACACAACCGGCCTCTATAAGTCAACCCACCGGCGGTGAATATACAAAGTCAAAGTCACCGTCAAGACTAACTCTATCAACCAATCTCTTAAGTGCGGGGTCACCCAACCGGCATCTATAATCCATTTGCCTAATCGACGGTGAATAGCTTAATCGAGCTACCACGCGGTAACCTCACCCAACAACATCTGCAACCTCGGCCCGTTCGAACTCTCTCCGCAAACTGGCTGGAACTCAACAACGCCGCAGAGTGCGACGCTCTTTCTACTCAAAGCATCGGCCACTACATTTGCTTTACCCGATGGTACAAAATCTCGCAGTCATAATCCTTTACCAACTCTAACCATCTCCTTTGCCTCATATTCAACTCCTTCGAGTAAACAGATACTTGAGGCTCGTGATCGGTAAACATCTCAATCCGCTCACCATACGGTAATGCCTCCAGATCTTGATTGCAAACACCACTGCGCCGCCAACTCCATATCATGAGTCGGGTAGTTACGCTCATACGGCTTCAAATTGATCGGAAGCATAGGCAATGACCTTCCGTCTTTGCATCAACACACAACCTAATCCAAACTTGGAAGCATCATCAGAGACCACGAAACCACTGTCCCCTCCGGATCGCCAACATCGTGCTGAAGTCAAACTACGCTTGAGCCCGGCAAAGCTCTCATCACACCTCGCCCCCCAAACAAACTCGACACCCTTCCTCGTCGGACGAGTGAGGGGCGAGGCTAAAGCCGAAAAGTCCTTGACGAACCGACGGTAGTAACTCGCCAAACCTGCAAAGCTGCGAATCTCGGCAATCGAAGTCGGCTTGGCCCATGAACTCACGGCCTCAATCTTCGCGGGGTCCACGGCTATACCATCTCTCGAAACCACGTGGCCTAGGAAGGCCACCGCTCCAACCAGAATCACATTTGGAAAACTTCGCATAAAGCCGGGTTTTCCTCAAAGCCGCCAATACTCGCCTCGGATGCTCTGCATGGTCTTCTTTAGACCTCGAATAAATCGAGAATATCGTCAATGAACACGATGACGAAAATTGTCCAAAAATGATTTGAACACCCTATCCATCATGTCCATGAACGCACTGGGGCATTGGTCAATCCAAACGACATGACCACAAACTCATAGTGACCATATCTAGACTTGAAAGTTTGTCTTAGGAATGTCGGCATCCCCGATCCGCAATCGATGGTAACCGGATCTCGGATCTATCTTGGAGAACACGAAGCTCCCCTGAAGCCGATCGAACAAATCATCGATGCACGGCAACGGATACTTATTCTTCACCGTCACCTTATTAAGCTCGCGGTAATCAATACATAAGCGCATTAGAACCATCCTTCTTCTTCACAAATGAATCGTGCTCCCCACGGGGACACACTCGGACGGATGAACCCTCGATCTAACATCTCCCGCAAATCAATCTTCGGGCTTTTAACTCACGCTGGCGCCATACGATCACGGAGCCTTCGAGATAGGGAGGGTCCTCGGCTCGAGCTCAATTGTGAAGTCAACCTCTCTCTTCGGGGCAACCCCGTAACTCCTCGAAATACGTCCGCAAACTCCTGCACGACCGGTGCTGATCAACAGATCGCGAGGGGCGGCTCCTCCCGCATAACTTGGCTAGATAGCCCCAAGCTCCATGAGCTAGCAAACGACGAGCTTTCACGGTGACACCATCGGCGGGCAAACTCCACCTGGACTCCACGAAACTTAAAAGTTTGGGCCGACCGGCGGCTGAACACTACTTCTTTCGGTGGCGGTCAATCAACGCGTGGTTAGCGACTAACCACTCCATACCAAGAATCACATCAAAACCGCTCATAGGCGTAACTATGAGCGTAGCCTAAAGCAACTCTCCGGATATCTCGATCCGGCCATCCTTAATCTTATCTCTAGCCAACATATTAACTCCCAAGGAGTTGCAACAGAGATAACTCAAACCTAGAGGTTCTAGTCTTAACTTAGCATGCTCAAGCCAAACAACACAGATACAAATGAATGCGTAGAACCGAGAATCAAACAAGACAAATGCGCAGTGATCTAAAACAAGAAGCGTACACGCCACGGCGGCATCCGTGACGCTCGGCCTCTGACGGTCGTAGCAAACACCCGACCTGCCTGCTGCTGCTACCGGGCCGAGGACGTAAACGGATCATATGTCCCTCTTTACCACAACGAAAACACACTCTGGGCCTCGCATCAAGCTCCAGTGTGGGTCCTCCCGCAAGAAGCACAAACAGAAACTCGCTCGGGACCGCCTGCGGCGAGGTCTGAAACGGATCGGGGCCCTATCTTGATCCCGGTTTTGGAATCGCCCTTAGCGGCGCTCGCGCCACCCCTAAATTCAAACTTCCTCTTACGCCCCACAGCTGCTGGGACGGGGCGCTGAACAGAGCGGCAACAACCCGCCAGCAGAATACT
Organism: Sicyos edulis; assembly: GCA_036507275.1. Lineage (NCBI taxonomy): Eukaryota > Viridiplantae > Streptophyta > Magnoliopsida > Cucurbitales > Cucurbitaceae > Sicyos > Sicyos edulis. Next base: position 12,736,450 of record CM071856.1, on the reverse strand, counting down.
TCCCATTATAGATCGTGGCTAATCGATACCCCTAGCATAAGTGTCGGGGCCCGAGCCACGACATCTGGGAAACACCGCGCCAATCCGGATATGAACTTCCGAATCTTCACTCAAGTGGCAATCAACCGAGGAGCAAAATATCCATACTCACGAGAACTTGCGCTCATATTCCTCAATGGAATCGTAACCGCCGCCGGTTCCGGAAGAGCTCCACCATCTTCTCTTGAGCCTCATCACCGATGAACTTTACCTTGAACTTCTCACCTTGATGAACTCCCCTGGTAGCGGGTGGAGACCCACTGGTCTCTCGCTCAAGGTGGACTCCCACCACCATCTCGCCGTGCCTCCTAGCACATGAGCCACACATCTCGGCCTCAATATCGGGGCACACCATGATCGGGAAGGTGTACTCCAAATGGGCAATCCACAGGCCGCCGCTAGCGCATCACCGGTGGCATCAAACTTCTCGAGCTTCCACTTCACAAAATCCTTCACCACCTACCCAATTCCTCGGCACCCTCTGCCATATCTCGCCTCTGGGCTACTTGCTCTGTGGAGCCGGAGGTGCTCTTGAGCTCTCTTTGAACCAATCGAGTCACCGCTCGATCTGGGCTCGGGACTCTTCCCCGCGCTGCGCCAACAAGGCACAGGTCTCGCCTCTGGTCACTCAACATGCTGACCATAAAAGCCCTCATAGACTCAAAGAAACTCTGCTCCGGGAGCGATCTCACGGCGCTCACCACCTCAACGCCCGCTCTAGGCGTAACAGAGGAGCTGCTGGTGGAATGCCATCGATGTCGGCTTGGGACGATGTCCTGCAGATGTCGAGATCCGATCCTCGATACCTCGACCGCTCTCGAACCTCCTCTCCAGACGGGTGGTATCGCATCTTTGGCGATCTACATCCAAACCAACAACGAATCAAAACACCGCTGTCACCATTCCACAACACCAAACAAGGCATACACTAGATGATAGGTATTGTAAATTCTTAACCCTTTTCCTTTCTAAAACAATAAATCTAGGCGTACTGATGACTGTCTGAGTCTTGGTGATCATGGAAGGATGACCTACAACAAAGGTCGGTCTCTGAGAATCTATGACTCGAGCTCGATACCAATCAGTAAAGACCCCACCCAAAAGGGGTTCTAAATGGCCTTTACCCCAATGCATGTATTGAAAATAGAAGACATTATGAAAAACACATTTCGGATTCCAAGTAAAAATGAAACATTCAACAACCAAAACATACATTTCTAAAAGCATACTCGATCGAGAGATTTATTTAAACCATTAAAACAATCCACAAGTACAAATATGTCAAATCCATAAAACGTAAGAAAACATCCCGGGGCTCAGTGCCGTCTACATGCATTCGGGGAATAACAAAAGTCAAGAGTCATGATAAAATAAAATAGTCGAGATGACAAGCAGATTCCATGATCACAGCTTTCCCCTTCACCATCCTGTCTCCCGCCTTGATGACTGTGGAAAACCACGAGAATAAGGGTGAGTAACGAATTACCCAAAGAAGAATCCCCAACCGGGTACAATACGACATACATGATCATCTAGAAGAATGTATGCAAGCTATGAGTACAAACACAGAGCGGAGCACATAGCTAAGTCCACACTTGGACCTCGGATGCCAACTCGTGGTCTTAGTCCGAAATACCACAACACACTAAACGCGCTATATACGGAACAAGTCCCGGCCTCCGCCTGTCTCTCGCCGATCACGAAAGGTGCACTAGCTCAAGATCCCGAGGAGCTCTCCTGTCGGCGCCAGTAATGAGCGTATGGATACACCGCGTGCTTCTACAGACTATGGGGTGCCGGGTCTAGTGGCAAGTCGCCCATATCCGGATACCACGCCTAACTAAATCTGCGGATCGGTGTCACCGACATAGGGTGTGAGACACGGACACGTGAACTATGTCGGCTGTACCACCGCACTGAGGCTAAGGAACGGGTCATGGTAGGCTTACACCGTGAAGCCGTCCTTACCTTAACAGTGGCAATCAAGGGCTACTACCGAACACGCCGAGGACGTGCGCTCTGGGGACTAGGCATTGCCAAGTCATCATCCCGACCGTTGGGGTATCGCTTAGACTACCACCCTCACCCAAGATTGCGGGGCCTACCGGTTGGGATAGCTAATCCCTCACGGGTCCAAGGACGGAGAAGCGTCTCGAACGTCCCTTGCCATAGATGCAAGATACTTTATGCATCGGGCCCGGATGATGCTATCTACCCGAATTCTAACTCGCCTTAACAATCAAAGCAAACAATCCAATACGTACTCGAAAGAATACAAAGAGACCTAGCATGGTACTACAGAACAAGAATGAATATGAGCATGCCGTAACGGAACAACCTAGCATGGACTAACATGAAAGAACAACATACGAAGTCATGCCACCAGAATTCGAACAGAGCACCTAAACTATACATGCGCGATAATCACAAACAAACATACAACATCAATCACATAGAACATCGCAGGTCCACACAACCCCGGTAAGAAATCCTTACCTTGGTCGGAAGACTTCTACACACAAATTCCTAGGCTGCGATCGATCCCGAGCTAGCTAACGAGAACCTAACAAACACAATAGAAATCACAATCAAAGCCCTAAAAATATAATAAAACAAGCAGGCTCGGCTCGGGGCACTCACACGGCACGACGACACGGGTGAAGAAGTCTTCTGTGGCGGTGGTCTCAGTAAAGACCCGACCCAAAAGGGGCTCTAAATGGGCCTTTACCCCAATGCATGTAGTGAAAATAAAAGACATTATGAAAAATACATTTCGGATCCCAAGTAAAAACAGAAACATTCAACAACCAAAACATACATTTCTAAAAGCATACTCTGATCAGAGATTTATTTAAACCATTAAAACAATCCACAAGTACAAATATGCTGGAATCCATAAAACGTAAGAAAACATCCTGGGGCTCTGTGCCCGTCTACATGCATTCAGGAAATAACAAAAGTCAAGAGTCATGATAAATAAAATAAAATAATCGGAGAGATGACAAAGAGATTCCATGATCACGCTCCTCCTTCACCATCCTGTCTCCCCGCTTTGATTACACGTGGAAAACCACGAATAAGGGTGAGTAACGAATTACCCAGTAAGAATCCCCAACCGGGTACAATACGATATACATGATCATCTAGAAGAATGTATGCAAGCTATGAGTACAAACACGAGAGCGGAGCACATAGCTAAGTCCACACTTGGACCTCGGATGCCAACTCGTGGTCTTAGTCCGGAAAATACCACAACACACTAAACGCGCTATATACGGAACAAGTCCCGCCTCACCTGTCTCATCGTCGATATGAAAGGTGCATTAGCTCAAGATCCCGAGGAGCTCTCCACCGCGCACTGTAATGAGCGTAAGCGCGCACCGCATGCTACCGCAAACTCGGGGTGCCGGGTCTAGTGGCAAGTCGCCTAGGTTCGATCACCATGCCTAACTAAATCTCTCGGATCGGTGTCACCGACATAGGGTGTGAGACTCGACACGTGAACTATGTCACTGTACCACCGCACCGAGGCTAAGGAACCGGCCGTGGTAGGCTTACACCGAGAAGCGGTCCTTGCCCTAACAGTGGCAATCAAGGGCTACGGCGAACACGCCGAGGACGCGCCGATCGCCGGGGACGCGAGGCAATGCCAAGTCATCATCCCGACCATTGGGGCAATTAACGCTTTGCCACCCTCACCCAAGATTGCGGGGCCTACCGGTTGGGATAGCTAATCCCTCACGGGGTCCAAGGATCGAGAATCGTCTCGAACGTCCTTGCCATAGATGCAAGATACTTTATGCATCGGGCCCGGATGATGCTATCTACCCGAATTCTAAACCTTAACAATAATAACGATTCAATCAATGCGGTCCAATACGTGCTCATCGGATACAAAGAACCTAGCATGATACTACGAAGCAAGAACAGATATCGAACATGCTAGAATAGAACAACCTAGCATGGGCTAACATGAGAAACAATACAAGAGTTCATGCCATCAGAATTCGAACAGAGCACCTAGGGCTAAACATGCTAGTAATCATACACAGCATACAAAACAACAATCACAAATATACCGCAGGTCCACACAACCCCTGTAAGAAATCCTTACCTTGGTGGAAGACTTCTACACACAAATCCTAAGTCTGCGAGAACAATCCCGAGCTAGCGAACGGGAACCTAGCAAACCAACAATAATCAGCATCTAAAATGTCTAAACAACAATAGGACAGCAAGCTCGGCTCGGGGGACTCACACGGCACGACGACACGAGCTTGGAGCTGCTGGCAAGCTGGGCTGGGCGCCGGCCGCGCGCGGCGCGCGCGCGTCGGGCGCTGCGCGCGCGCGCGCTGGCGCGCGGCGCGTGCGACAGCGACGCGACGCGGGCGCGGCGCGCGGCGGCGAGCGGGTTCGGCAAGCGGACACGGCGAGGGCGTGCGATGGGCGACGCAGACGCGGCTGGACGCGCGGGCGCGCGGCGAGACCTCTGGCGTCGCGGCGAAGCGATCGGGCGAGGACGAACGACGATCGGCCGCTGCTGCCGCTTTGGCGCGATCCGCGTCGCGATCCGACCGGGCGGGCGTCGCGACGACGAGGGCGATGTCAGGCTGGCCGACGAACGGCAAGGCTGCTAGGCGGATCTCGCGTCGCGGCGAGGGCTGCTTCGACAGATCTCGCGTGCGAGCCGGCGGCGATGATGGTCGCTCCTCTCGGTGGTGGCGCAAACCAACACAAACACACACACACTCTACATCTTACCTTCGCCAAATCAAAACCAAATGAGGAGATGAAGAGGATGAAGACTTACCCTTAATGATGATGATCGAACCCAAGGAGATGCAAGGGAAGAAGAATTCGGCAAGGCAATGGAGAGGAGAGCTTGTGCGGCCAAGAGGGGATTTGGAGAAGAAGATGGAATAAACCTAATTCTATTTCATTTAACCAAATGCACCAAGCTCCAAAATCCAAGGTTAACTAAGATGTGATGCACAAAGAGTAACAAGAGCACCTAATGGCTCAATTGGCACACATCTCTACAAGCTTCCCAGGAGACCCGGGTTCAAACCCCGGTTGCAGCACAAACCCCTTTATTTTTACTTTTGCAACAAACCTTGCTCAAACCAAACCACAAACCCCTCCAAAAACCTACAAAAACCATCCAATAATTTTAGTAACTGGAAAAGACACAAACGACCCTGACAACCCGACCAAATTACCAAATTACCCCTAGGGCATACCGGAAGACCGGAAGAAAACTGGTCGTTCAGTGTGCGGCTGGCTGGCGCTGGCGGGAGGCTGCAGCGCGCTAGCGCGACATCTTGCGCTGGAGCACGGCACGGCGCGGGCGCGGCGCGCGGCGCTGGGCGAAGCGGCCGAGCACGAGCGAAGCGCTCTGGGCGTAAGGGCGAAGCGGCTCGGAGCGGCGGCGCGCGGACGCGGCGATCGCTGCTGCGCGAATCGTGCGACGGCGAACTGCGCGAGAATTGGGCGTCTTTGCTCGCCGGTCGGGCGGCTCGACGGCGGCTCTCGGGCGTCTTTGGGCTGGGCACGATCTGGCACGATCTGGCAAGCAATGGCGCGCGGGAGGGCTGCTTCAACAGATCTGGGCGATCTGGTGCGACGGCAGGGGCTGCTCAACGGATCTGGGCGATCTGGTGCGCGATGGCGTCGCGGACGGTCTCGCGGCTCGCTGTCCGGCTGGCGATCTATGCTTCTTTGCTTCTCTCACTGGGTCGTGCAATCAACACAAACACACACAACACTCTACTTCTTACCTTCGGCCAAAGCATCAATAACCAAATGAGGAGATGAAGAGGATGAAGACTTACCTTAATGATGATGATCGAACCCAAGGAGATGCAAGGGAAAGAAGAATCGGCAAAGGCTATGGAGAGGGAGAGCTTGTGCGGCCATGAGGAGATTTGGAGAAGAAGATTGAATAAACCTAATTCTATTTCATTTAACCAAATGCACCAAAACTCCAAAATCCAAGGTTAACTAAGATGTGATGCAGAAAGAACAACAAGAGCACCTAATGGCTCAATTGGCACACATCTCTACAAGCTTCCCAGAGACCCAGGTTCAAACCCCACTGCAAAGACAAAATTCCTTTATTTTTACTTTTGCATCAAACCTTGCTCAAACCAAACCACAAACCCCTCCAAAAACCTACAAAACCATCCAATAATTTTAGTAACTAGAAAAGACACAAACGACCACGACGGCCCGACCAAATTACCAAATTACCCCTAGGGCATACCCGGAAGACCGGAAGAAAAACACAGGTCGTTACAGTTACCATCGATTCTGCGGATCGGGGATGCCGACATTCCTAAGACGACTTTCAGTCTAGATATGGTCACTATGAGTTTGTGGTCATGTCGTTTGGATTGACCAATGCCCCGTGCGTTCATGGACATGATGGATAGGGTGTTCAAATCATTTTTGGACAGCCGTCATCGTGTTCATTGACGATATTCTGATTTATTCGAGGTCTAAAGAAGACCATGCAGAGCATTTGAGGCGAGTATTGGCGGCTTTGAGGTAAAACCACTTTATGCGAAGTTTTCCAAATGTGATTTACGGTTGGGGCGGTGGCCTTCCTAGGCCACGTGGTTTCGAGAGATGGTATAGCCGTGGACCCCGCGAAGATTGAGGCCGTGAGTTCGTGGGCCAAGCCGACTTCATTCTGCCGCCGAGATTCGCAGCTTTCTGGTTTGGCGTGTTACTACCGTCGGTTCGTCAAGGACTTTTCTGCTATAGCCTCGCCTCACTCGTCCCGACGAGGAAGGGTGTCTAGTTTGTTTGGGACAAAGGTGTGATGAGAGCTTTGCCGTGCTCAAGCGCAGCTTGACTTCAAGACTGATGTTGGCGATCCGGAGGGACGGGTGGTTTCGTGGTCTCAAATGATGCTTCCAAGTTTGGATTAGGTTGTGTGTTGATGCAAAGACGGGAAGGTCATTGCCTATGCTTCCCGTCACCAAGCCGTATGAGCGAGAACTACCCGACTCATGATATGGAGTTGGCGGCAGTGGTGTTTGCAATCAAGATTTGGAGCCATTACCGTATGGTGAGCGGATTCGAATGTTTACCGATCACCGAGCCTCAAGTATCTGCTTACTCAAAAGGAGTTGAATATGAGACAAAGAAGATGGTTGGAGTTGGTAAAGGATTATGATGCGAGATTTTGTACCATCCGGGTAAAGCCAATGTAGTGGCTAATGCTTTGAGTTGAAAGACGTCGCACTCCGCGGCGTTGTTGAGTTCCCAGCCAGGTTGCGGAAAAAGAGTTCGAGCGGGCGAGGTTGTAGTGTTGTTGGGTGAGGTTACCGCTGTGGTAGCTCGATTGGACTGCTCAATTGGTCGATTAGGCAAATGGATTATAGACAGCCAGTTGGGTGACCCGCACTTAAGAGATTGGTTGATGAGTTAGTGCCGACGGAGACTTTGACTTTGTATATTCACGAGATGTGGGGTTGACTTATAGAGGCCGGTTGTGTGTTCCGGACATTGCGAGATTGCGAGCGAGTTGCTCTCGAGAGGCCCACAGCCCCCATTTGCTTGGCACCCCGGGGTACCAAGATGTATCGAGACCTTAAGCGGACCTTACGTGGATGGGAATGAAGAGAGATGTGGCGAGTTTGTCACCTGTCTCACTTGTCGCAAGTGAAGGCACCCGTGCAGAGGCCACCGGTTTGTTGCGACCACCGAGTGTGCCCCAGATGGAAATGGGAAGAGATCTCCATGGACTTTATCTCTGGTTTGCCAAGGACTCAGGAAGTTCTCTCGATTTGGGTGATAGTCGACCGTTTGACCAAGAGCGCACACTTCATTCCCTGTAGAGACACTTATACTGGTGGAAAGCGATGAGCGCGCGATGTTTTTGGAACAGATCATCCGATATCATGGTGTGTCGGTGAGGATTGTGTCCGATCGTGACTCGCGGTTCACTTCTCGTTTTCGAGAGCGCTCCGAAGGGTTTGGGCACAGAGTGCGCCAAAGACAACTTTTCACCCTCGACGGATGGTCGATCGAGAGAGTGAATCGATTCTCGAGGATATGTTGAAGGCTTGTGTGTTGGATTTCCCGAGCGCTTGGGACCATATCTCGCTTGATGGAGTTTGCCTATAACAACGATTATCGATCGACGATCGGATGGCTCCATTCGAGGCTTTGTATGGTAAGCGTTATCGGTCCCCCGTGTTCGGGGAAGAGGTTGGTGATAGACAGTTTTGGGTCTCGAGTTACTGCGCTTGACCAATGGTGCAAAGTCACGAAAGATTAGAGCTCGTATGTTGACAAACTTCAGAGCGAGTGCAGAAGAGTTACGCCGATGTTCGGCGTCGGGATTTGGAGTTTGAGGTTGGTCGACATGTGTTCCTTTAAGGTTGCTCCGATGCGAGGTGTTTTGAGGTTTGCAAGCGTGGGAAGTTGAGTCCCCGTTTTGTTGGTCCATTTGAGATCCTAGAGATGATTGGCGAGTTGCTTACCGGTTAGCCCTACCTCCGTCACTACTCAGGCGGTGCATAGTGTTTTTCATGTATCGATGTTGAGCGCATGTGCCGGACCCGTCGCACATTGTGGACTTTGAGCCTTTGCGGTGAATGAGGATTTGAGCTTCGAGGAAAAGCCGGTGAGGATCCTTGCCTTTGAGACCAAGACGCGTTGCGTAATCGCGAGATTCGTTTGGTAAAGGTTCAAATGGAAGAGTCGTGGTTACGAGGAAGCCACTTGGGAGCGGGAAGACGAGATGAGATTGCATTATCCCGAGTTGTTTGAGTCTTAAGGACTTTCGAGGACGAAAGTCATAAAAAGGAGGGAATATTGTAACGACCGTGTTTTTCATCCCGCTTTCCGTATGCCCTAGGGTAATTTGGTAATTTGGTCGGGCCGTCGGGCCGTTTGTGTCTTTTCGATTACTAAAATTATTGGATGGATTTATGTAGGTTTTTGGAAGGATTTGTGGTTTGGTTTGAGCAAGGTTTGATGCAAAAGTAAAAATAAAGGAAATTGTGCTACAGCTGGGGTTTGAACTCGGGTCTCCTGGAAAGCTTGTGGGGATGTGTGCCAATTGAGCCATTAGGTGCTCTTGTTGCTCTTTCTGCATCACATCTTAGTTAACCTTGGATCTTTGGTGTTTGGTGCATTTGGTTAAATGAAATAGAAATTAGGTTTGTTCCATCTTCTTCTCCAAAGTGTGTGGCCGCCCAAGCTTTTCTCTCCATTGCCTTGCCGAATTCCTTATCCTTGCAGCTCCCTTGGATCGTTCATCATCATTCCGGGTAGGTATCGATCTTCCTCTTCTTCTTCTCATCTGTTTGGTGTGCTGTTTGGCCAAGTGAATAGAAGAGTGTTGTCTGTGTTTGTGTTGATTGCAGCCAGCCGAGAGAAGCCCCAGCCAGCAGCCATGGTTGCACGTAGCGCGGCCACCGCCGACGCCGATCGTGCAGCCAGCAGCCCAGATCGCCCTGCTGCCGTCGCACGATCGCCCTTGCCGTCCACAGCCCCTGTCGCGCCCGAGATCTCGTCAAAGAACCGCCCAACCCCTCGCTCGGCCATCGCCCGGCCGGCGCGTCACGCCCGATCGAGCGCAGCGAAGAGCGCTGACGCCCGCGCGCTTCGCCGCCGTGTCGCTTGTCGAGCCGCTTCGCCAGACGCGCCAGACGTTCGCCGCGCGCATCGTCCTCGCTGCCGGCGGCTTCGCCGTGATCGCGACGCCATACGCTGCGGCGCCGTCGCTGCGTGCGTCCGCTACCGAGTCCCGAGTCCCGTCTGTCGCATGCGCCGCGCCGCGCGCCAGCGCCGCATCCGCGCAGACGCGCCAAGCCCATGCCCGTGCGCGCCACCACTGCCGTGCGGCGCCAAGAACTCCAAGTTCGTGTCGCCGTGCGCGTGAGTGCCCCTTGAGCCGAGCTTGCTGTTCTATTGTTTTTAGACGTTTTAGATGCCGATTATTATTGGTTTGCTAGGTTCCCGCCGCTAGCTCGGGATTGTTCAAAGACTTAGGATTTGTGTGTAGAAGCCTCCCACCAAGGTAAGGATTTCTTACCGGAGTTGTGTGGGCCTGCGCGTATATTTGTGATTGTTGTTTTGTATGCTGTGTATGATTATTAGCATGTTTAGCCCTAGGTGCTCTGTTACAAATTCCTCACCGGCATGAACTCTTGTATTGTTTCTCATGTTAGCCCATGCTAGGTTGTTCCATTCGCATGTTCGATATCTGTTCTTGCTTCGTAGTATCATGCTAGGTTCCTTGTATCTGTTGAGCACGTATTGGATCGCATTGAATGAATTGTTATTATTGCTATGGTTTAGAGTTCGTGTAGGTAGCATCATCCGGCCGGATGCATAACGTAACTTGCATCCCCGCGGTGGACGTGCGAGATGGTACTCCGTCCCGATCCCGTTAGGGTTTAGCTAACCCTAACGGCCGCCCCGCAATCTTGGGTGAGGGTGGCGATCGTTAAATGCCCCAACGGTTAGGATGATGACTTGGCATTGCCTGCGTCCCCGGCGATCGGCACGCCCCTCGGCGTGTTCGGCCGTAGCCCTTGATTGCCACTGTTAGGGCAAGGACCGCTTCGGTGTAAGCCTACCACGACCGGTTCCTTAGCCTCAAAGCGGTGGTACAGCCGACATAGTTCACGTGTCGAGTCTCTCACACCCTATGTCGGTGACACCAATCCGGAGATTTTAGTTAGGCATGGTGGCCCGAACACGGGCGGCTTGCCACTAGACCCGGCACCCCGAGTTTGCGGTAGCATGCGGTGCGCGCTTCGTTCATTACGGCGCCCGACCGGAGAGCTCCTCGGGATCTTGAGCGATGCACCTTTCGTGATCGAGCGGTGGGCGGTGGCCGGGACTTGTTTCCCGTATAGGGCGTATAGTGTGTTGTGGTATTTCCGGACTAAGACCCTGAGTTGGCATCCGAGGTCCAAGTGTGGACTTAGCTATGTGCTCCGCTCTGTGTTTATATTCATAGCTTGCATACATTCTTCTAGATGATCATGTATATCGTATTGTACCCTGCCAGGATTCTTAATGAGTAATTCGTTACTCACCCTTATTTTGTGGTTTTCCACGAGTAACCAAGGCGAGAGACAGATGGTGAAGGAGGAGTCGTGATCATGGAATCCTGCTGTCATCTCTGACCATTTTATTATATCATGACTCTTGACTTTTGTTATTTCCCCTGAATGCATGTAGACGGGCACGGAGCCCTAGGATGTTTTCTTATGTTTTATGGATTCCAGCATATTTGTACTGGTGGAATGTTTAAATGGTTTAAATAAATCTCTGATCAGAGTATGCTTTTAGAAATGTATTTATCCTGAAACAGGTGCTTGGAAACAGGGACAGGTTTTAGAGTAAATTGTTTTGATTGTTGAATGTTTCTGTTTTTACTTGGGATCCGAAACATTATTTTTCATAATGTCTTTTATTTTGAATACATGCATTGGGGTAAAGGCCCATTTAGAGCCCCTTTTGGGTCGGGTCTTTACAGCATGTTTAGTGATAGGTTCTCTGTTCTGAATTCCCGACTGGCATGATTTCTTATGTTGTTTCTCATGTTAGTCCATGCTAGGTTGTTCCGTTCTGGCATGCTCGTCATATGTTCTTGCTTCGTAGTATCATGCTAGGTTCATTGTATCTGTTGAGCACGTATTGGATTGTTTGTTGTTGATGTTATAGTTTAGAGTTCAGATAGGTAGCATCATCCGGACCAGGATGCATAAAGTAACTTGCATCCACGGCAGGGACGTACGAGGCAGTACTCCATCCCTGATCCCCCTTTAGGGTTTAGCTAACCCTAACGGCAGGCCCTGCAATCTTGGGTGAGGGTGGCAGACAGTTAAATGCCCCAACGGTCGGGATGATGACATGGCATTGCCTTGTCCCCTACAGTCGGCACGTCCTCAGCGTGTTTGGCAGTAGCCCTTCATTGCCACCTGTTAGGGCAAGGACGGCTTCATAGTGTAAGCCTACCACGACCGGTTCCTTAGCCTCAGGTGCGGTGGTTCAGGCTGACATAGTTCACGTGTCCAGGTCTCACACCCCTATGTTAGTGACACCGATCCAGAGATTAGTTAGGCATGCTGACTGGACTTGGGCAGCTTGCCACTAGACCCAGCACCCCCCATGGTGTGCAGTAGCATGCAGTGCGCGCATACGCGCATTATAGCACCGACTGGAGAGCTCCTCGGGATTGTGAGCCAGTGCACCTTTCGTATCGACAGTAGACAGGCTGAGGCCGAGACTTGCTTCTCGTATAGGATCGTATCGTGTGGTGGATTTTCCAGAGTAAGACCCTGAGATGGCATCCGAGGTTTATGTGTGGATTTAAGCTATGTGCTATCTTCTGTGTTTATATTCATAGCTTGCATACCTTTCTGCTAGATGGGGATTCTTACTGAGTAATTCGTTACTCACCCTTATTTTGTGGTTTTCCACAGGTAACCATGGTGCGAGACAGGATGGCTGGAGGAGGAGCTGTGATCATGGAAACCCGTTGTACGAACTCTGAGTTTATGTCTATGATTCTTTGTGTTTTATTTTCCTCTGAATGCATGTAGTTGGGCACGGAGCCTTAGGTTGTTTTCTGACTGCTTTTCCGGATTCTAGCGCTGTTGTAACTATTGGAAAGTTTTGAATGTTTTAAATAAATCTCTGATCAGAGTGAGTTTTGGAAATGTATTTGTCTTGGAACAGGTGCTTGGAAACAGGGACAGGTTTCAGGAATTTTGTGTTGACTTTTTAAATGGATGTTGTATGTTTTAGTTTTCACTTGGAATCCGAAAACCATTCTTGCATATTGTCTTTAACTTTTGGATGCATGCATTGAGGTAGAGGCCCATTTTAGGACCCCATTCGGGTCGGGTCTTTACAGTTTCTGATCGCGACAAGGTTTTCACTAGTATGTTGTGGGAGGAATTTTTCAATGCTTCAGGAACAAAACTTCGTCGCAGCACCACTTATCATCCTAAGACTGACGGACAGACTCAAGTGGTTAACAGTTGTTTGGAGTCTTATTTGCGATGTTTTGTGATGACTCAACCAAAGGCATGGAGCAAGTGGATTCGATGGGCCAAATTTAGCTATAATACATCTTACCATTTGACGACAGGTATGACTCCCTTCAAGAGTGTTTATGGTCGTTCACTTCCTACTATTTTGGGTTATGACTGTGGAGCAAGCCATGTGGCGGCAGTTGACTCATTAATGCTTAAGCGGGACAGGATGTTGGACACACTTAAGGTTATTCTTTTGAAAACACAACAGTCTATGTCTGCCCGTGCAAATGTTAAACGTCGGGATGTCCAGTTTGTTGTTGGAGATCTTGTGTATATTAAGCTTCGTCTGTACCGACAATCATCTTTGGCAAAATTCAAACATCCAAAGTTAGCACCAAGATTCATCAAGCCTTTTCGGGTGTTAGAACGATTTGGGCAAGTTGCATACCGTTTGGAACTGCCTCCGAATGTAAAGATATATCAGGTGTTTCATGTGTCTGTGTTGCTAAAGGTCATCGGAGCTTCAATTATAGTCCTACCTACACCTTCAGTAGTGGGAGACGATCTATGTGTGGCATTAAATCTGAAAGCTATTGTAAAGACCCGACTCTAAATGGTCACAAATAGGCCTTTACTAAATGTCGTGACTCAAAAATTATTAAAATTAAACATAAAAGAATTTAAACATGCATCTTATTAAAAACATTTTAAACTCCAACGTCTTGCGATCCCGAGCTAGAATCTGCACTCGCTTCTCCTAAAAGCTCAAATCCTCATTTAGCTCTAACGGCTCTAGGTCCAAAATATGAGTCAGATCTGCCACGTATTGCCTCAACATCGATACGTGGAAAACATTATGCATAGAAGAAAGGGATGGAGGCAGTGGCAATCGATAAGCTACCGCTCCAACCCACTCCAAAATCTTGAACGGTCCAACAAACCTAGGGCTCAACTTTCCCCGCTTACCAAACCTCAACACCTCGCTCATCGGTACAACTTTTAAGAACACGTGCTGTCCAACCTCGAATTCTAAGTCTCGATGTCGTACATCGGCTTAACTCTTCTGCCTGCTCTAAGCGATTAACATTCGAGCTCTAATCTTTTGCACTGCACTATTGGTCATCTAAAGTAACTCAAGGCCCAAAACTTGCCTATCTCCAACCTCTTCCCAGAACACTGGGGATCTACAATGTTTACCATACAAGGCCTCGAACGGGGGCATCTGAATCGTAGCCTGATAACTGTTGTTGTAAGCAAACTCCATCAAGTACAGGTACTGTAAGAACCCGACCCAAAACACGGTCCTAAACCTAGGTTTTCACTCAGCATGCAAGTTAAATACTTCATCAAGCGGTTTAGTGCTCATATTTAAAACCTTTCAAAACATTTAAAAGCGGGGACACTTAAAACATAAACAACAACCTTCATTTAAGCAAAGCCAACAAAGTAAAACCAGCCTGGCCAGTGTTTATAAAATCATACAATACAAGTTAAACAACATTTAAAAAACGTCCCCCTAGGACAATTGTTCGTCTACATGCTGAACAAATTATGTAAACAATAAAAGACAGAGTGCTGGCGGCTCCCATGATCAATTAGCTCCCTCCGCTAGCCGTCCCGGTGCTGTCCCAAGTTACCTGGTAGAAAACCACAGAAATAAGGGTGACTATAAACATACTCAGTAAGAATCCCCAACCGGGGTACAATACGATACATCAATCATCTAGCACCCTAGTAAACATGCAAACAGTTACCAACACAGATCTTAGCTCAACGAGCTTACAAGGCAGAATCTGGAATCCTCGGAAGTCTCCTACTTCTGACCTAATCATTGGCTCTCATAACCAATCCCGGGACATCTCCGAGGGTCTTTCTCCCTCGGCCAATTGATCAGCTCAAAAACCGATCCCAAAGATGTTCGACACCCTCAAGGGTCTTTCTCCGTCGACCATATGATCAGCTCAAAAGCCAATCCCAATGGGTGTCCTCAAGGGACTTTTACCCTCGCTAACAAATCTGGACTATCGGGAGAGTACCCGAAGTCTGGCTCTAAATCGGAAGGAACCGTGTACTCACGAACATTAGCCCGGGAGCTCTCCGAACCGGCAACTAACGCGTGTCTTGCGCACACCGCATGCCTTCTTTATCGGCGTAAATGTGGGGGCCTAAGTACGAACTAGGCGGGCTGTGCACGCAGCCTAAAGACTCTCGAAAAGCGGTGTCATTGAACACGATGAGTGCGAGGCCCTCAAAGACACTCATCTGCGCGACTGTACCACCGACTGGCTAAGAACCGGCCAAGGCGCAGCTTGCACCGCTAAGGGGGTTCCGCTCTAGCAGCTACAAACTAGGCTTATGCCGATGTGGTAGCTAAATCCACATCGGTTTGGGGAAGCAATGTACGTTATGCTTCGCTCTACACCCGACCGGTGGGGGACAAAGTACGTTATGTCCGCTCGGCACCTGCGGATGATGACAAACCCTACTATACTAGCTAGGAGTACAAAATAACCGATTCTGGCTAGACATACATATCAACATCAATCACACATAACCTAGCATGATACTACTGAACTTAAAGCAGAAATATCAAGCATGCCGGAAGAACAATCCTAGCATGGCACTAACATGTACAAACAGCAAACATGCTAGCAAGAATGTAATCACAAGTCATCCTATCCACTAATCATGTTCGTAGAGAAGTAAACATGCATATAAGGCACAATCAAGAAAGCATCGCAGGGTCCACACAACCACGGTAAGAAATCCTTACCTGGAAACAAGTGGAAAATAACTATCTTGAATCAGATAACGACCCACGAGCTTAAAGCGAACCCGAGCAACCTAGGCATATGATAAAAACATCCTAAATAAATAAACAAAGACCCAAAGAGCTTAAAATCTAAAAGGGGAAAGGCTCGGGAATTACCAACCGAGAAGACATGCGGTCTCGGCAGCAAAAAGGGCAGGAATGAGCGCTGCTGGTGCGGCAGGGCGGCGCGCCGGCGCGAGGCGACGCTGCTCGGGCGCGCGGGCGGCGAAAGCGCGAGCGCTACTGGAGCGGGCTCGCGGGCGACGCGTCTGGGCTGCGGGCGTGCGACGGTTGGGACATCTCACGAGAGGCGCATCTGGGCGGCTGGGTCGACGCACGGGAGACGCTAGGCGGCAGCGTGCGGCGCGTCTGGGCAACTTGGGCGGAGTGGCTGGGCGGACTAGGCTGGGTGGTGCGGCTGGTGCTAAGCGGCCGCCATATGGGCCGAAAGATCTGGGCGTGGTTTGTCAGGTGGTCTTGAGCGGTCTGTGCAACACGATCGGGTAGGGGCCGAGCGGCTCGGTGCGGGGTGCGGCTAGGGTGTGGTGGCTCGGCTGGGGTTGGTGCGGCAAGGGCTGGGCATGGTGCGGCTAGGGTTTTGAGAGAGAGTGAGAGAGAGAGAGAGAGAGTCTTGCAAAACAAGGGGGAAAGGGATTTTTCTTGATTTCTTTCCTTTTCTAAATTTAAATGGGTCTAAAATCCCTTCCGAAAGCTTCCTCTTTCAAAACCCGGCCCAAGCAAACTTTTCTTTTTTTAATAAAACTCTTTTTCCTACAGACTCCCAAAACCAATTAGGGCAAGGGTTCAAATCCCAAAGGAAGTACTCAAAACCCATTAATTTTGCCAATAACTAAAATACCTCCAAACTCCCAAACAACTTGCCCAAACCTCTTGGGTCTTGCAACCAACAACCACCAAACTTCGATGAAGGCAGGAAAAGCCCTGAAATCTTGAAAATCCTCAAAACCCTGACCGGGGGCAAAAGGACCAAAATACCCCTAAGGGTTAAAACAGCCCTAACGGCCCATCCGAACATCCGAATAATGATCCGAAATCACCTTGGTAACCGAAATAGAAAACTGGGCCGTTACAATACTCCCTCCTTTTAAGACTTTCGTCCTCGAAAGTCCTAAGACGAAAACAACTCTAGGAAAAACTCCACTGATTCTTAACCTACCAAGCTCCTGATTAAGACAACACAAATCCTTCTTCGAAACCGAACCCTCTTGGGTTCCCAAAGGCTCAAGCCCAATGATAATCGAGTCTGCCACGAACTATCTCAACCAATACTGAACTAACACTGAGCTTCGAAGAAAGCATGCGATAACTAGTCGGTGAGCCACATCCTCTGACTCGCACCAACTATCAACGGTCTTACGACTCTAGGCCTCACTTATCCCTGCTAACCCAACTCGGAACGCCTCTTTACGGCGCTACTCTCAGCAAACTCGAGGACTGGTCACAAGCTCTAAACTCTCCGCCGCGCACCGGTGAAACTTCTCTGGCCCACAGCAGTTAACAAACACACGCTAACCAAACAACTGAACCTCCCAGGTTTCAGAAACTAAACGGCCTACTCTTACTTCGCAAGAGACCTGCGAACCCCAATGGATGCCTACAATCCTTAACGAAATCCAAATCGAACCACCATCTGGTGACTGATCCCAAGGCAAACTTCTCCAACTAGCACGCGTCCACAACACTTAAGCAACCATCTTACGTGAAAATGAAGCACCAAAGCCAAGGGGCACTTTTCTGGTTCACCAAACGGCTACCACCACTCACACTAGCTGAAACTTCAGCTTCGGCCACCCCTGAACGACAAGGTCCAGGAACAGGCTCCACTCGGCCAAACTAATAAACTGCAGCCCCTCAACGGCCGACAACAAACTTTCCAATGAAATCCGATCAGCCACTGACCTAGGTGAACATCGCCAAACAGGAAAACAAACAACATTCCTCTCACGGAAACCTCGAGCAGCAAGGAATAAAACAACACGCGGCTACTAGCAACACAATAGCTTGAGGATAGCAATTCTAAGGTTTCTAACCAATGCCACGGCATCTCTGTGCCAACCCACTCAACTGTGGCTTAGCTATAACGCCAACTGCGAATGCACATCAACTAGGAACAAAGCCCGAGAAGGCTTGCTCTGTAGAAACTCAATTCAAGCTTACAACGGCGAAGCTCCCCTCCAAACTGCCACTCAACTCTTAAGTCCATCTGGCTGCTCCAAGGACTTCCTCCTTATAGCTTAGACCTAACTCTTCTTCCAATCCAGAAACTCCACCCACGAAACATCGTGAGGAATAAGGATAGCGGCGACCACAAGCTTGCGGATCATGAACAACACGAGTCAGCAAGACTACCTCAAAAGTTAAAACTCAAGGCCGGCATCCACGGTGCAACTCAACTACCAAAGAACTAAGGGGTCCTACAAACTCCAAAGATCCAACAACCTTCCATCAACAACTCAAGCCCTTGAACTGGCAGGCCTCCGCCCTTGCGGGAACAAACAACTTTCCGCTTGTTAACAAACAAACGCAGGGACACTCTCGCTGGGCTACCGCTGCGCTACTCTGATCAACTACACAACTCAGAAGCTAAGCTGACTCCTCCTCAACAGGAACGATTTCCCAGCAAGCAAACTTCCGAAGGACAGCGAACTTCACACACGCTCGCTGCCTTGCTCAAACCCAAGGGCAACAACAACCAACTCTCTCGGAAGCAACATCCGAGGATCCTCAATCTCTTGAACCCCAACTTGGAACTAGCGAAGGCCTACTCAATTGCCGAGGGAGGGGTCAACTCCCAAAACTTCCTGACTAGGAACAAGTCCTCAGGGCAACGCCCGCTTGCTCGAACCGAGCTAGCTCACGAAACAACATGGGAACCAAACCTTGGTCAACACCAAGCACCACCTTGCTAAGAATTCCGAAAACCAACGTGGAGGTTTCTAAGAACAACTCTAGCTTGTCAACCGATAACAAGCATCCAGCAATTCAAACCGTGGAACACTGCCTGGTCTGACTTAGCTCCGACACATATTGTCGTCAACGATCTAACAGACATCCGCTACACGAGTATGTGTACGGCTCGCTTTTCCATTCCGGTTTCCTGTACTCGGTTCAAAGATTTGGGGCAATCGGTTGGGCCGTTAGAGCTTTATAACCTTTAAGGGTATTTTGGTCTTTTTGCTCCCCGGCCAGAGGTTGAGGATTTTCAGGATTTCAGGGTCATTCCGGCCTTCGTTGTGGCTTGTTGATGTTGATTGCAAAACCCAAGGAGTTTGGGTTAGTTGTTTAGAAGTTTGGTAGCATTTAGGTTAATGGGAAAATTAATTGAAAATTAAATGATTCCATCGGGATTTGAACCCTTGCCTTAAATGGTGAATTTGGAGATTTAGAAAAGATTCTTAATTAAAAAGAAAAAAAGGTTGCTTTAGCCGGGACCCGCAAGAGGAAGCCTTGGGAAGGGAATTTAGGTCTCCTAACCTATTTAAAAATAAGGAAAAGAAGGAAAATCAAGAAAACCCCTATTTTTCCCCTCATAGCCGCATTCTCTCTCTCTCTCTTCTAAATCGAGCCAAGCACCCAAACCAAGCCGCACCACCCAGCCGAGCCACCCCACCCACATCGCACCACACCTGCCCGCGCAGCCGCCCCCGCGCACGCACTGCACCACACCGCCTGAGCCACCCGCCCGAGCCGCTCGGCCTCCTGCCGCCCGGCCGCGCACACTGCGACCGAAGCCCCACCGCCGCGACGCCCATCACCGCCCGACGCCGTCACGATGCCCGATCCGCGCTCGCTGCGCGGCGACACGCCCAGCCGATCAAACGCTTCGCCGCAGCGCTAACCCAGCCGAGCCCGCTGCTCGCTCGCGCATCGCCGCCGCGCGACGCCGCCGCGCTTCCCCGCCCCGTCCGACGACGCCGTGCGCGAGCCCGCTCTCTGCCCGCGCTCGCTTTGCCGCTGCACGCGCCCGAGCCTGGCGCCAGCCAGCCGCACTCAAAGAAGCCGCTTATACCTGCCCCTTCTTTGCCGCCGAGCCCGTGTCCTCTCGGTTGGTAATTCTCGAGCCTTTTCCCTTTTTGATTTTTAAGTCACTGGTCACGTATATTTATTTAGGATGCTTTTAATATGCCTAGGTTGCTCGAGTTCGTTTTAAAGTTCGAGGGTCTTGCTTGACTCGTGATAGCTTTTTCCACTTATTTCCAGGTAAGGATCTCTTCCCGTGGTTGTGTGGACCCTGCGATGCTTTCTTGATTGTGCCTTATATGCATGTTTACTTTTATGAACATGATTAGTGGATAGGACAGCTTGTGATTGCATTCCTGCTAGCATGTTTGCTTGTTTGTACATGTTAGTGCCATGCTAGGATTGTTCTTCCAGCATGCTTGAGATTCCTGCTTTAAGTTCGTAGTATCATGCTAGGTTATATATGATGGATGATGATTATGTATGTTTAGCCAAGAATCGTTTACTCTATACTCTAGCTAGTGTAGTAGGGTTGTCATCATCTAGAGGCTGAGAACGGACATAACGTACCTTGTCCCCACCGGTCGGGAGTAGAGCGAAGCATAACGTACATTGTTTCCCCAGTGCGGCCGGTGAGGATTAGCTACCTCATTGGCATAAGCCTAGTTTGTAGCTCCTGCTAGAGCGGAACCACGCCAGCGGTGCAAGCCTCGCTTTGGCCGGTTCTTAGCTTCGTGTCGGTGGTACAGGCTGCACAGATGAGTGCCGAGGGCCTCGCACTACTGTGTTCAGTGACACCATTTCCGAGTCTTAGGCATGCATACCTGGCCCGCGTAGTTTGTACTTAGGCCCCCACATTTACGCCGGTTGCAGCAGCATGAGGTGTACGCGCACACGCGTTAGTCGTCGGTTCGGAGAGCTCCCCCGGGCTAATGTTCGTGAGTACACCAATTCCTTCCATTTTTAGAGCGGACTTCGTACTCTCCGATAGTCCAGATTTATAAGCGAGGGTAAGAGGCCCTTGAGGACACCCATTGGGATTGACTTCAGAGTTAATCAATTGGTCGAGGGAGAAAGACCCTCGAGGGTGTCGGACATCCTTGGGATCGGTTTTTGAGCTGATCAATTGGTCGGGGGAGAAAGACCCTCGGAGATGTCCCGGGATTGGTTTTGAGAGCCAATCATTAGGCCGGAAGTAGGAGACTTCCGAGGATTCCAGATTTGCCTTGTGAGCTCGTTGAGCTAAGATCCGTGTTGATATTTGTGGCATGTGTACTAGGTTGCTAGATGATTGATTGCATCGTATCGTACCCCGGTCGGGGATTCTTACTGAGTGTGTTTGTACTCACCCTTATTTCTGTGGTTTTCCACCAGTTAACTTGGGATAGCACCGAGGCGGCTAGCGGAGGGAGTTGAGAGATCATGGATGTTGCTGACACTCTGTCGTGTCTTATTTTACTTCTTTATGATTTCAGCATATAGTTGGACATTGGTCTGTAGGGAAAACTTATGTTTTTAATTGCTTTTATGTTTTTAAGGAAAGTACTGATCAGTCACTGCTTTTATTTTGAAAGGTTTTGCTTAATGAATGTTACTTTATTTTTAATGTTTTCCGCCCTTATGTTTGAAAAGTTTTACAACTCGACCCTGGTCGGGTCCTTTTATGCTTTTCACTTGCATTGTAAAGACCCAACCCAAAAGGGGCTCTAAATGGCCTTTACCCCAATGCATGTATTGAAAATAGAAGACATTATGAAAAACACATTTCGGATTCCAAGTAAAAACAGAAACATTCAACAACCAAAACATACATTTCTAAAAGCATACTCGATCGTAGATTTATTTAAACCATTAAAACAATCCACAAGTACAAATATGCTGGAATCCATAAAACGTAAGAAAACATCCTGGGGCTCTCTGTGCCCGCCTACATGCATTCGGGGAAATAACAAAAGTCAAGAGTCATGATAAAATAAAATAGTCGAGATGACAAAGCAGATTCCATGATCACACTTTCCTTCACCATCCTGTCTCCCGCCTTGATTACCCGTGGAAAACCACGTAATAAGGGTGAGTAACGAATTACCCAGTAAGAATCCCCAACCGGGTACAATACGATATACATGATCATCTAGAAGAATGTATGCAAGCTATGAGTACAAACACAGAGCGGAGCACATAGCTAAGTCCACACTTGGACCTCGGATGCCAACTCGTGGTCTTAGTCCGGAAATACCACAACACACTAAACGCGCTATACGGGAACAAGTCCCGGCCTCAACTCGCTCTCATCGCCGATACGAAAAGGTGCACTCGCTCAAGATCCCGAGGAGCTCTTCATCGGCGCCAGAATGAGCGTAAGCGCCGCACCGCATGCTACCGCAAACTCGGGGGTGCCGGGTCTAGTGGCAAGCCGCCCGTGTTCGATCACCATGCCTAACTAAATCTCTCGGATCGGTGTCACCGACATAGGGTGTGAGACTCGACACATGAACTATGTCGGCTGTACCACCGCACTGAGGCTAAGGAACCGGCCGTGGTAGGCTTACACCAGAAGCGGTCCTTGCCCTAACAGTGGCAATCAAGGGCTACTGGCGAACACGCTGAGGACGCGGCGTGATCGCCGGGGGGCGAGGCAATGCCAAGTCATCATCCCGACCGTTGGGGCAATTAACGATTTGCCACCCTCACCCAAGATTGCGGGCCACCGTTAGGGTTAGCTAAACCCTAACGGGATCGGGGACGGAGTACCATCTCGTGACGTCCCCGCTTCGGGATGCAAGTTACGTTATGCATCCGGCCCGGATGATGCTACCTACCAACTCTAAACCATAGCAATAATAACAATTCAATCAATGCGGTCCAATACGTGCTCAACAGATACAAGCAACCTAGCATGATACTACGAAGCAAGAACGATATCGAACATGCCGAGATGGAACAACCTAGCATGGGCTAACATGAGAAACAATACAAGAGTTCATGCCATCGAGAATTGAAACAGAGCACCTAGGGCTAAACATGCTAGTAATCATACACAGCATACAAAACAACAATCACAAATATACCGCAGGCCCACACAACTCCGGTAAGAAATCCTTACCTTGGTCTGGGAGGCTTCTACACACAAATCCTAAGTCATGGAACAATCCCGAGCTAGCGAAAGGGAACCTAGCAAACCAATAATAATCAGCATCTACAACGTCTAAACAACAAAAGAACAGCAAGCTCGGCTCGGGAACTCACGCGACACGGCGACACGAGCTTGGAGCTGCTGGCAAGCCGCACGGCAGTGGTCGCGCGCGCAGCGCGCTACCGGCACGACAGGCTTGGCGCCGCCGCTACCGGCACGCAGACGGCAGGGACGCTGCTGGCCGCGCTGCCGCACCGGCACGACGGCAGACGGCAGCGAGGACGCGAAGCGTCTGGCGTCGGCGCGCGCCGCCGCTAGGGGCGCGGCGCGGCGGGCGCATGGCGCGGCGACAGCGACGCAGACGCGGCCGGGCGCGGGCGCGCGGCTTCGGGCGCGGCGCGCGGCGCTGGCGCGCGTCGCATTCTTTGGCTGGCTCGATCGCACGATCCGCGAGCGATGGCGTCGGCGGGAGGGCTGCTTCAACCAGATCTGACGCGTCGCGTGCGGCGGCAGGGCCGCTCAACGGATCTGGCGATCACGTGCGCGATGGCGTCGCGAGACGGTCCTGGCGATCTTCTTTGTCCGGCTCTGGCGTCGCAGGGGCCGCTTCAACAGATCTGGGCGAGGGGTGGCGGGCCGGGCGGCGACGATGGTCGCTTCTCTCTCTCGGTGTTGCAATCAACACAAACACACACAACACTCTACTTCTTACCTTCGGCCAAAGATCAATAACCAAATGAGGAGATGAAGAGGATGAAGACTTACCGGAATGATGATGATCGAACCCAAGGAGATGCAAGGGAAAGAATCGGCAAGGGCTATGGAGAGGGAGAGCTTGTGCGGCCAAGAGGAGATTTGGAGAAGAAGATGGAATAAACCTAATTCTATTTCATTTAACCAAATGCACCAAAACTCCAAAATCCAAGGTTAACTAAGATGTGATGCAGAAAGAACAACAAGAGCACCTAATGGCTCAATTGGCACACATCTCTACAAGCTTCCTAGGAGACCCGGTTCAAACCCCACTGCAAAGACAAATTCCTTTATTTTTACTTTTGCATCAAACCTTGCTCAAACCAAACCACAAACCCCTCCAAAACCCTACATAAAACCATCCAATAATTTTAGTAATCGAAAAGACACAAACGACCCTGACGGCCCGACCAAATTACCAAATTACCCCTAGGGCATACCTGGAAGACCGGGAAGAAAAACCTGGGTCGTTACATGCATGCTGAGTAAAGACCTAGGTTTAGCACCGTTTTCAGGTCGGGTCTATACACGAGCACATCTCCCTCCAACATCTCAACTGTGCTGGCCAAAAGCTTTTTCCTGCCAAATCTGCAGCAAGCACGGGGGGATGCTCCGCACAATCCAAAAAGCGCCTTACCACACTTGATGCAATGAGCCGGCTGCCTGGCCCCGCCCTGCTGACAATCCTGAGCTCTAACTCGCGCGCGGTGACGATCCCGACCCTTAGATCGCCTCGTTACGAGTCACGCTAACCATCAGAGCGGGAACCACCGGAAGACCCAATCTTCCTCTTGCTCAAAGCATCAGCCACATCGTAGCTTCTACCCAGGGTAAGGATCCGAACAACACTCTTAGCCATGGCGGCAGAAAACTCCGCGATTTTACTACCATCGCCCTGGATCACTTCCAACTGAACTCCAACCATCGATCAACAAGAAATGCCTCTACCCAGGTCAAGGGTCAACTAGCATAACTTGCCTACGCAACAACCCGGCTACCAGCACGGTAACCTCTCAACCCAAGTTAGGGCACTTGCCAAGAACTAAAGTCCTAACTCCTCAGAACTGAGCACTGGTTTCACAACCCGAAACCCCTCGTGGTTCTTGAAACATAACCACGAAACGAGCTACACAAAAGTACATCGGCGTGTACAGCTCCAACTTGGTTCCTTAAGATCCAAACGCAACAAGTTCTCTCACACAAGGCAACTTTTGCCTCCCAATAGAGCCACAACTAGCAAAAGAGCAACGAGAGTTCAAACCACTCGGGGTCAACTCACCACGAAAAGCTACATTGGTCAACTCACTCTTACAAGAGCATAACTACACCAAGCTGACATACCTCATACCATTGTGCCCACTAAATGCTCCACTCAACCATCCAACTCATGGCTCTAACACTGGATCAACCACGCATCCTCGATGCCAACTCTACCCATATTAGGGTAACTCCAAGGGTAGTCGAAACACACTACCATCAAGCTGGCTCACAAGCCCACACACAAGCGAGAGAACTCGGACGCGCTAGCCCTCACCAACCTACTACATCGTTTGCACCCAACTCTCGGTGACCCTGAAAAGCTCCTACTTTTCCCTTAAACTACCTCACAGTTGTAGTTCTCTGACTACCACCGAGCTAGATCTCTTAAGCAATCCAACAGATGCAACTTCAGAAAAATGGGTACAAGGCTGGTGGGGATGCTATACTCCGGGCGGGCATGGAACCATCTGCACCAAAAGTGACAACTGGCCCGAATCTAGGCCTCATATCAAAGCTTGGTGCCAACAGGCACAACATCTTTTACAACACAAATCAGCCCAAACAAGCTTTATGCCCCTCTGAGGGTAGGGAAGGTCACACTCAAAGTGACGGGGCAAAGGCACTCAACACAAGAGTCCAAACACTCGAGCAGCCTAATCTCTAGCATCTCGCCTAACAGACATGCCACGGCCTACTCCTGCATCCCGCTCGATGCTCAACAATAGCTTAGGCCAACTCCTGCATCCCACTCGATGCTCAACAAAAGCTTAGGCCAACTCCTCGGGTGGCAGCACCTAGCTCCACATCTGGAACATGCCAACACAAGGTGCTTCTCTCTACTAGCCAACTAGAATCCACGGATGGGTTAAGTCCTGACAAGCAACCTCCACACTACACCCTGGCTACGAGGGTACTAAAGAACTGGCTGCAAAACGGCTGCAGGCTTGCAGGAGGACAAGATGTCTCTACATCTTCCTCAAAAGCTACTAACTTGGCAGCTTGCCAATCGACCGAGTGGCTAGTGGAGACTCTGTTGGTCCGCCTCTCACAGGGGACTTCCACCACCACACTGCTGCATCAAACAACACCAGAACGGCACGCCTCGACCTCTGAACTTCAGGTCATCGGCCTCTGAACACCAGGTCATCCCAACACTTGGATGATAAACTCGATCCTGGCAAACCACCTCGCTGCCAGCAGTAGGTCTAAAAAACATCCAGCTCTACAGGCTCCCACTTGCCAAACTTGGCGGCTCGATCAACGCCAACTATCTTATCAGCATAAACCTGCTGATCAAGCCCTCTTGAGAACCTCCGGGGCTACTGGAGCTACTAGGAGGGGTGTCTCCTAAATAAACTCTGTCAGCTGGGCTATCTGTGCCCAAGACTCCTCACTACGCGCTACAAACTGCGCCTGGGTCTCCGCTCTCTATTAGCTAAAAGACCTGCCATCAACTCCCTCATGGCTGGAGCACACTCTGCTTAAGGAGTCTCACTTTGAGACAGACTAGCCTCAACCCCCTTCTCTTGGCAACTCATCTGCCAGGGCCAAAGGTGGCCTACGGGTCTAGACAACCCTAGACGTGGTCTCATGATCAACATGAACAGTCCAACTCCTACGTTGGAAATACCAAACGTCCCTGCTCCTCTAAGTGAAATCAACATACTAGCGATCTACACAAAGCATAAAAGCTAGCCCACGCTGGGGCTCTCACTGCCAAACAAAGGTAACACATGTATACTAGATGCAGTATTGTAAAATAAAACCCAGCTTAATGAACTCAGACAAACCTGACGGCCGCGGAATGCTGATGATCATGGGGGCAACAACCTACGAAGCAGGTTAGTCTACAGAATCTATGACTCTGTGCTCTAATACCAACTGTAAGAACCCGACCCAAAACACAATCCTAAACCTAGGTTCTCACTCAGCATGCAAGTTAAATACTTCATCAAGCGGTTTAGTGCTCATATTTAAAACCTTTCAAAACATTTAAAAGCGGGGACACTTAAAACATAAACAACAACCTTCATTTAAGCAAAGCCAACAAAGTAAAACAAGCCTAGCCAGTGTTTATAAAATCATACAATACAATTTAAACAACATTAAAAAATGTCCCCCTAGGACTCCTGTCCGTCTACATGCTGAACAAATTATGCAAACAATAAAAGGCAGAGTGCCGCGGCTCCCATGATCAATCGGCTCCCTCCGCTTCTCGTCCCCGGTTCTTTGTCCCCCAAGTTACCCGTGGAAACCACGAGAATAAGGGTGAGTATAAACATACTCAAGTAAGAATCTCCCAACCGGGTACAATACGATACATCAATCATCTAGCACCCTAGTAAACATGCAAACGATTACCAACACGGATCATAGCTCAACGAGCTTACAAGGCGAGACTGGAATCCTCGGAAGTCTCCTACTTCCGGCCTAATGATTGGCTCTCATAACCAATCCCGGGACATCTCCGAGGGTCTTTCTCCCTCGGCCAATTGATCAGCTCAAACACCGATCCCAAAGATGTCCGACACCCTCGAGGGTCTTTCTCCCTCGAACATATGATCAGCTCAAAAGCCAATCCCAATGGGTGTCCCAAGGGACTTTTACCCTCGCTAACAAATCTGGACTATCGGGAGAGTACCCGAAGTCTGGCTCTAAATTGGAAGGAACTGGTGTACTCACGAACATAAGCCTGGGGGAGCTCTCCTAACTGGAGACTAACACGTGTGCGCGCACATCGCATGCTGCTGCAACTGGCGTAAATGTGGGGGCCTAAGTACAAACTACGCGGGCCAGGTACGCATGCCTAAAGACTCGGAAACGGTGTCACCGAACACGAGTGGTGCGAGGCCCTCGGCACTCATCCATGCGGCTGTACCACCGACACGAAGCTAAGAATCGGCCAAGGCAGGCTTGCACCGTTGGCAGGGTTCCGCTCTAGCAGGCTACAAACTAGGCTTATGCCGATGTGGTGGCTAAATCCACATCAGCTGCCGGGGGAAGCAATGTACGTTATGCTTCGCTCTACACTCGACCGGTGGGGACAAAGTACGTTATGTCCGCTCTCAGCCTCTGGATGATGACAAACCCTACTATACTAGCTAGGAGTACAAAATAACTGATTCCTGGCTAGATATACATATCAACATCAATCACACATAACCTAGCATGATACTACGAACTTAAAGCAGGAATCTCAAGCATGCTGGAAGAACAATCCTAGCATGGCACTAACATGTACAAACAGGCAAACATGCTAGCAAGAATGTAATCACAAGCTGTCCTATCCACTAATCATGTTCGTAGAAGTAAACATGCATATAAGGCACAATCAAGAACGCATCGCAGGGTCCACACAACCACGGTAAGAAATCCTTACCTGGAAACAAGTGGAAAATAACTATCTCGAATCAGATAACGACCCTCGAGCTTCAAGCGAACCCGAGCAACCTAGGCATATGATAAAAACATCCTAAATAAATAAACAGCAGCCAGCAGCTTAAAATCTAAATGGGGAAAGGCTCAGGAATTACCAACCGAGAAGACATGCGGTCTCGGTAGCAAAAAGGGCAGGATTGGGCGCTGCTGGTGCGGCAGGGGCGCTGGCGAGGCAGGCGCTGACTCGGGCGCCCGGGCGCGCGGGCGATACGTCGGGTCTGCGAGGACGGCGCACGGCGACGCGTCTGGGTTGCGGGCGTGTGACGGCTGGGACGACGCACGGGAGACGATCTGGCGGGTGGGTCGGCGCGACGGAGACGCTTAGGCGCGGTGTCAGCGACGCGGGCTGGGCAGCTGAAAGCGGAGCGGCTGGGCGGACTAGGCTGGGTTGTGCGGCTGGTGCAGAGCGGCTGGCCATGGGCTGAGCGATCTGGGCGTGGGTTGTCAGCGGGGTGGTGCTGAGCGGTCTGCCGCGATGGCCGGGGCGGAGCGGCTGCGCGGGGTGCGACTAGGGTGTGGTGGCTCGGCTGGGGTTGGTGCGGCAAGGGCTGGGCATGGTGCGGCTAGGGTTTTGAGAGAGAGTGAGAGAGAGAGAGAGAGAGAGAGAGAGAGAGAGAGAGAGAGAGTCTTGCAAAACAAGGGGGAAAGGAATTTTTCTTGATTTCTTTCCATTTCTAAATTTAAATGGGTCTAAAATCCCTTCCCAAAGCTTCCTCTTTCAAAACCCGGCCCAAGCAAACTTTTATTTTTTAATAAAACTCTTTTTCCTACAGACTCCCAAAACCAATTAGGGCAAGGGTTCAAATCCCAAAGGAAGTACTCAAAACCCATTAATTTTGCCAATAACTAAAATACCTCCAAACTCCCAAACAACTTGCCCAAACCTCTTGGGTCCTGCAACCAACAACCACCAAACTTCGATGAAGGCAGGAAAGGCCCTGAAATCTTGAAAATCCTCAAAACCCTGACCGGGGGCAAAAAGACCAAAATACCCCTAAGGATTAAAACAGCCCTAACGACCCATCCGAACATCCGAATAATGATCCGAAATCACCTGGGTAACCGAAATAGAAAACTGGGCCGTTACAGGTACTGATCCCAAATGCCTAGAAAATCTAACACACATGCTCTCAGCATGTCCTTAAGGATCTGGTTCACCCTCTCAGTCTGACCATATGTCTGAGGGTGAAAAGCTGTGCTGAAATTACATTCGGTTCCCAAACCCTTCTAGAGCGCTCTCTAGAAGCGAGAAGTGAACCAAAAATCACGGTCTAAGATGATCTTCGTTGGAACCCCATGGTACCGAATGATCTGCTCCAAAAACAACCGTGCCCACTGTTCCATGGTATGGATGATCCTACCGAGAATGAAGTGCGCACTCTTCGTTAGCCGGTCCACTACTACCCAAATCTAAGTAAACCCTCTCGGCGACCTCGGCAACCCAGAAATGTAATCCATCAAAATCTCTTCCCACCTCCACTGTGGCACACTCAAAGGTTGCAATAACCCTGCCGGTTTCTGCCTGGGAGCCTTTACTTGCTGACAAGTGAGACATCGACTCACAAACTCTACTATACTCCATTTCATGCCCATCCACCAGAAAGTCTGTTTCAGGTCCTGATACATCTTGGTACCTCTCGGGTGCCAAGTAAACGGGGAACTATGAGTCTCGGCGAGTAACTCGACTCGTAGACTCGCATCCTCCAGAACACACAGTCGTCCTCTGTACATCAAACCACCGTCCGGTGCTATCACGAAGTCGAAATCACCATCTGCCTGAACTCTCTTGAACAGTCTCCTTAACTTGGGATCACTCAGCTAGCTGTCAATGATCCTCTGCCTGATCGACGGCTGAATAGTCAACTGGGCTACCCTGGCGGTAACCTCTCCCAACAACACAACTATACCAACTCGCTCAAACTCTTTTCGCAAACGAACCTGGGAACTCAACAAAGCGGCAGAGTGCGAGGTCTTTTTACTCAAAGCATCGACCATAACATTGGCCTTTCCCGGATGATACAGAATCTCGCAGTCATAATCTTTCACTAACTCAAGCCACCTGCGCTGTCTCATGTTCAACTCCTTCTGAGTAAAGAAATACTTGAGGCTCTGGTGATCAGTGAAATTTGTATCTTCTCTCCATACAGGTAGTGCCTCCAAATCTTAAGGGCAAAGACGACGACTGCCAACTCCATGTCATGAGTCGGGTAGTTCTGTTGTAAGTCTTTAACTGACGAGAAGCGTAGGCTATCACCTTCCCATGCTGCATCAGAACACAACCTAATCCAAACTTAGAGGCATCACTATAAACAACGAATCCACCTTAACCCTTGAGAACTGCTAAAACTGGCGCTGTCGTCAACCTGTTCTTAAGCTGGGCAAAGCTGTCCTCACACTTTGCATCCCAAATAAACTCAACACCCTTACTAGTCAGCCGAGTAAGCGGTGTTGCTATAGCAAAAAAGTTCTTAACGAAGCGTTGGTAGTAACCTGCCAAACCCAGAAAGTTGCGTACCTCGGCCACTGAAGTCGATCTAGCCCACGAACTAACTGCCTCTATCTTGGCGGGGTCCACTGAAACTCCATCCTTCGAAACGACTGACCAAGGAAGACCCCTCGTTCCAACCAAAACTCACACTTCGAGAACTTAGCGTACAACTGGTTCTCCTCAACGGTGACAGAACTTGTCTCAAATGCGAAGAATGCTCCTCTTTAGTCTTGGAGTAAATCAAGATGTCGTCGATGAACATGATGATAAAGCTATCCAAGAATGCCTTGAACACCCTGTCCATCATGTCCATGAAACCTGCTTGGGCGTTGGTCAAACCAAACGATATCACTACAAACTCATAATGTCCGTACCTCGACCTGAAAGTTGTCTTGGGGATATCTCAATCCTGAATCCTCAACTGATGATACCCCGACCTCAAGTCAATCTTAGAGAAAACTAAAGCTCCTTGGAGCTAATCAAACAGGTCATCAATACGAGGCAACAGATACTTATTCTTAACAGTCACTTTGTTCAACTCACAGTAGTCGATGCACAAGCGCATCGATCCGTCCTTTTTCTTAACAAACAAAAAAGGTGCTCCCCACGGGGACACACTCGGACGAATAAAACCCTTGTCTAACATCTCTTGCAACTGTACCTTCAGCTCTCTAAACTCGGCTGGCGCCATACGATATGCCTTTGAGATAGGGAGAGTTCCCAGCTCAAGCTGTATGGAAACGTCCACCTCCCTCGATAGATGTAAGCCTAGCAACTCGTCTGGAAAGACGTCTGAGAACTCTCGAACAACAAGTACCTGGTCCACCATCTTCGGCGGGCTACTCTCACCTGACAACTTAGCTAGGTAACCCCAAGCTCCTCGAGCTAACAAACGCTGAGCTTTCAAAGCTGAAATCAAAGGCGAACACTGTAACAACCCAGTTTCCTATTCCATTTTTCGAGGTGCCTTCGGGTCAAGATTCAGTTGTTTGGTTGGGTCTTAGAGCGGTTTTGACCCTTGGGGGTATTTTGGTCTTTTGGCTCCCCGGGTAGGATTTGTGGATTTTCAGGGCTTCGAGGTCGCTCCTACCTTTGTCGAGGCTTGTTTGTGGTTGGTTGCGAGTCCCGAGGTGTTTGGGCTAGTCGGTTGGATGCTCGGTTGTGGTTTGGGCTTTGGCTAAGTGATGGTTGGTTGTGTGCTTCCTTTGGGATTCGAGCCCGGGCCCTCAGTGTTGATTTGGGAGTTGGATTTAAGTGAGTTTTATTTTTTGGAAAAGATTGCTTCGGTCGGGTCTCGAAGGAGGAAGCCGGGAAATGGGATTTTAAGGTTTTAAAAATTGGATTAAAGTGGATAAGTATGGAAAAATGGATAAAATCCCATTTATTTCCTTTTTTCCCATTTTCCTTTTATTTCCCAGTTTTTTCTTTTATTTTTCCAAAAATCCCTTTTCTCTCTCTCTCTCTCTCTCTCCCCGAGCTCCCCACCCTAGCCCGAGCCAGCCCCTTTTGGGTCGCCCAACCCACCGGCCAGAGCGACCTCCTCGCCTAGCCCGGCTCGAGCGGCCCACTCGATAGCCTGCCCGAGCGCCCCCGGACCACCGCCATCGACCACTGCTTTCGCGTCGCCCAGCCAGCCCGAGCTCCTAGCCCGCCAGATCTTGTCACCCGGCCGCGCGAACTTCGCCACTGCCTGTCGTCGCGTCGCCTACTGGCCGGCGTCGAAGCCGCCCTCGCCAGAGCTCTGCGTCTCCTAGCTCGCTCGAGCTTAGCACAGTGTCGCCAGGTCTCGTCCGCGCCCATGTCGCCCAGTGCCGAGCCATCGCGTCGTGTCGCTCGCGCCGAAGCGCCGCCCTCGTCTTTGCCGAGCGCAAGCGCGCCGCCGCCGCCCTCGCCAGAGCTAGCGCCAGGCCCGCGCTCCCTGTGTCACCTGTGCCCGAGCCCAGCGCTCAGCGCCCATCCCTATGCTCTGTCGCGCCATCACCGCCTAGCCCGTGCAAAACGGTTCGTTCACAGTGTCGTAGCGCCTCGTGAGTTGCTCCCGAGCCGAGCCCTGTTTATTTTATTGTATTTAGGCCTATTTTTATGATTATTGATGTGTTTGTTTGGCTCGCTATAGGTTGCTCGGGTTCGATCGTAGTTAGGTTTGTTGTGTGTTTTTGCCTTCCGACTAGGTAAGGATTTCTTACCGGAGTTGTGTGGGCCCTGCAATATATTATGTGATTGCTGATTGTATGCTTGTTTGTGTTTATTGACATGTTTAGTGATAAGTGCTCTATTCTGAATTCCCGACTGGCATGATTTCCTATATTGTTTCTCATGTTAGTCCATGCTAGGTTGTTCCTTTACTCGCATGCTCGTATCTGCTTCTTGCTTCGTAGTATCATGCTAGGTTCGTTGTATTCTTATTGAGCACGTATTGGATTGATTGGATTGTTTCTTTGATTGCTATGACAAAGTTAGAGTTCGTAGATAGCATCATCCAGGGCGAGTGCATAACGAACCTTGCATCCCCGACAAGGACGTGCGAGATGGTGCTCATGTCCTCGATCCCGCTAGGGACTAGCTAACCCTAACGGCGGGCCCTGCAATCTTGGGTGAGGTGGCGGTCGTTAAATGCATCAACGGTCGGGATGATGACTTGGCATTGCCTTGTCCTCGGCGGTGCACGCCCTCGGCGTGTTTGGCGGTAGCCCTCGAGTTGCCACACGATAGGGCAGGACGGTTCTGGTGTAAGCCTACCACGACCCGTGCCTTAGCCTCGTGTGCGGTGGTTCAGCCGACATAGTTCACGTGTCCGTGTCTCTCACCCCTATGTCGGTGACACCGATCCGGAGATTTAGTTAGGCGTGGTGACTGGACATGGGCAGCTTGCCACTAGACCCGGCACCCCCCATAGTCTGCAGTAGCACGCGGTGCGATCGCACGCTCATTATAGCGCCGACCGGAAAGCTCCTCGGGATCTTGAGCCAGTGCACCTTTCGTCGACGATGAGACAGTGCCGAGGCCGGACTTGTTTCTCGTATAGGGCGTATTGTGTGGTGAGTTATTTCTGACTAAGACCCCGAGTTGGCATCCGAGGCCCAAGTGTGGGCTAAGCTATGTGCTCTATTCTCGTGTTTATATTCATAGCTTGCATACCTGTTTATATTCTAGCACATAGCTTAAGTCCACACTTAGACCTCGGATGCCAACTCGTGGTCTTAGTCCGAATAATCACCACACAATATGCCCTATACGAAAACAAGTCCCGGCCTCACACGCTCTCTTTGTCGAATGAAAGGTGCACTAGCTCAAGATCCCGAGGAGCTCTCCGGCCGGCTCTGTAATGAGCGTAGCGCGCACCGCGTGCTCTGCGACCATGGAGTGTGCCGGTCTAGTGGCAAGCCGCCCATGTCCACCACCACGCCTAACTAAATCTCCGGATCGGTGTCACCGACATAGGGGTGTGAGACTCGACACATGAACTATGTCGGCTGAACCACCGCACTTTGAGGCTAAGGAACTTGTCGTGGTAGGCTTACACCGTAGCCGCCCTGTCCTATCGTGTGGCAATCAAGGGCTACGGCCGAACACGCCGAGGACGCAGCCCGTAGGGGATGAGGCAATGCCAAGTCATCATCCCGACCATTGGGGCATTTAACGATGCCGCCACCTCACCCAAGATTGCGCGGGCCACCGTTAGGTTAGCTAGACCCTAACGGGATCAGGGACGGAATACGTCTCGTACGTCCCTGTCGTGGATGCAAGTTTTGTTATGCACCCGGCCCGGATGATGCTACCTACCTACACTCTAAACCTATAATATCAATCAGCAAACAATCCAATACGTGCTCAATAAGAAACAACGAACCTAGCATGATACTACGAAGCAAGAACAGATACGAGCATGCCAGAAAGGAACAACCTAGCATGGACTAACATGAGAAACAACATAAGAAATCATGCCAGTCGGGAATTCAGAACAGAGCACCTATCACTAAACATGTTAATAAACACAACAAGCATACAATCAGCAATCACATATAATATCGCAGGGCCCACACAACTCCGGTAAAAAATCCTTACCTGGCCTGAAGGCAACTACACACAAGAAACCTAAGCTGCGATCGAACCCGAGCAACCTAAAGCGAACCTAACAAACACAACAATAATCACAATCTATAGGCCTAAATATAATAAAATAAACAGGGCTCGGCTCTAGAGCAACTCACGAGGCGCGTGTAACGACCCAGGTTTTTCTTCCCGGTCTTCTAGGTATGCCCTAGGGGTAATTTGGTAATTTGGTCGGGCCGTCATGGTCGTTTGTGTCTTTTCCAGCTACTAAAATTATTGGATGGTTTATGTAGGTTTTGGAGGAGTTTGAAGTTTGGTTGAGCAAGGTTTGATGCAAAAGTAAAAATAAAGGAAATTGTCTTTGCAAATGGGTTTGAACCCGGGTCTCTTGGGAAGCTTGTAGAGATGTGTGCCAATTGAGCCATTAGGTGCTCTTGTTGCTCTTTCTGCATCACATCTTAGTTAACCTTGGATTTTGGAGTTTTGGTGCATTTGGTTAAATGAAATAGAATTAGGTTATTCCATCTTCTTCTCCAAAACACCTCTTGGCCGCCCAAGCTCTCCCTCTCCATAGCCTTGCCGATTCTTCATCCTTGCATCTCCTTGGGTTCGATCATCATCATTCCGGGTAGGTATTGATCTTCTTCTTCTTCTTCTCATCCGTTTGGTGTGCGTTTGGCCAAGTGAAAAGAGGTGTGTTGTGTGTGTTGTGTTGATTGCGGCACCGAGTGAAGCCCGGCCAAGCCACGACAGATCGCCTCGTAAATCGCCGACGTCCGGCCGATCGCCACGACGCCCAGA
The DNA here is from genome assembly GCA_036507275.1 of Sicyos edulis. Classification (NCBI taxonomy): domain Eukaryota; kingdom Viridiplantae; phylum Streptophyta; class Magnoliopsida; order Cucurbitales; family Cucurbitaceae; genus Sicyos; species Sicyos edulis. The sequence goes on along the minus strand of CM071856.1, from coordinate 12,700,679 downwards.
TCTGTCCCTAGCAGCCTCGCCGTTCGTCCGGCCGCACGAATCGCCCGATCGCTCGCCGCGCCAGAGGTCTCGCCAGCGCCGCGCGTCGGCCCGCGTCTGCGTCGCCCGCGCCGCCGCCCGCCCGTCAGCTTGCCGAACCGCTCGCCGCGCGCTGCTTTCGCGAAGCCGCCCGCGCGTCCTCGCTGAGCCGCTCGCTGCTCCGACGCACGCCGCGCGCACGCCGCGCGCGCCCGCGCCAGCGTCTTCGCCCGAGCAGCTCGCCCGCGCGCGCTGGGTCCCTGCCGTGCGGCCATAGCGCGCAGCGCGTCCTTGCCGTGGTGCGTGCGGTAGCGCGCCAGCGCGTCCTTGCCGTGCCCGGCTTGCCCGCAGCCCCAAGCTCGTGTCGTCGCGCCTCGTGAGTTCCCCAGCCGAGCTTGCACATTCTATTGTTGTTTAGATATTTTAGATGCTGATTATTGTTGGTTTGCTAGGTTCCCGCCGCTAGCTCGGGATTGTTCCACTTAGGATTTGTGTGTAGAAGTCTTCCGACCAAGGTAAGGATTTCTTACAGGGGTTGTGTGGACCTGCGGTATATTTGTGATTGTTGTTTTGTATGCCTGTGTATGATTACTAGCATGTTTAGCCCTAGGTGCTCGCTCAATTCTGGATCGGCATGAACTCTTGTATTGTTTCTCATGTTAGCCCATGCTAGGTTGTTCTATTCTAGCATGTTCGATATCTGTTCTTGCTTCGTAGTATCATGCTAGGTTCCTTGTATCTCATGAGCACGTATTGGATGCATTGATTGAATTGTTATTATTATTATTGTTAAGGTTTAGAATTCGTAGATAGCATCATCCGGGCCGATGCATAAAGTATCTTGCATCTATGGCAAGGGCGTTCGAGACAAGTTCTCCGTCCTTGGACCCCGTGAGGGATTAGCTATCCCAACCGGTAGGCCCCGCAATCTTGGGTGAGGGTGGCGGATCGTTAAATGCCCCAACGGCCGGGATGATGACTTGGCATTGCCTCGCCCCCGGCAAATCGGCACGCGTCCTCGCCGTGTTCGGCCGTAGCCCTTGATTGCCACTGTTAGGGCAAGGACCGCTTCACGGTGTAAGCCTACCACGGCCACCGGTCCTTAGCCTCAAAGCGGTGGTTCAGGTGACATAGTTCACGTGTCCGTGTCTCACACCCCTATGTCGGTGACACCGATCCGAGATTTAGTTAGGCATGGTGATCGAACACGGGCGCTTTGCCACTAGACCCGCACCCCGAGTTTGTAGTAGCATGCGGTGCGCGCTTACGCTCATTACGGCCGATCGAGAGCTCCTCGATCTTGAGCCGTGCACCTTTCGTGACGATGCGATGTGCCGAGGCCGGGACTTGTTCCCGTATAGCGCGTTTAGTGTGTTGTGGTATTTCCGGACTAAGACCACGAGATGGCATCCGAGGTCCAAGTGTGGACTTAGCTATGTGCTCCGCTCTGTGTTTGTACTCATAGCTCGCATACATTCTTCTAGATGATCATGTATATCGTGATTGTACCCGCTGGGGATTCTTACTGGGTAATTCGTTACTCACCCTTATTCTCGTGGTTTTCCACAGGTAATCAAGCGGGAGACAGGATGGTGAAGGGGGAAGTCGTGATCATGGAATCCTGCGCTGTCATCTCCGATTATTTTATTTTATTTATCATGACTCTTGACTTTTGTTATTTCCCACGAATGCATGTAGACGCGCACAGAGCCCCGTGGATGTTTTCTTACGTTTTATGGATTCCAAAGATATTTGTACTTGTGGATTGTTTTAATGGTTTAAATAAATCTCTGATCGAGTATGCTTTTAGAAATGTATGTTTTGGTTGTTGAATGTTTCGCTTTTTACTTGGGATCCGAAATGTATTTTTCATAATGTCTTTTATTTTCACTACATGCATTGGGGTAAAGGCCCATTTAGAGCCCCCTTTGGGTGGGTCCTTACAGATTGGTATCGAGCTCGAGTCATAGATTCTCAGAGATCGACCTTTTGTTGTAGGTCGTTTTCCATGATCATCGGCACTGACAAGCCAATCATCGTGCGCCTAGATTTATTGTTTTAGAAAGGAAAAGGGTTAAGAATTTACAATACCTATCATCTAGTGTATGCCTTGTTTGGTGTTGTGGAATGGTGATGAGCGTGTGTTTTGATTCGTTGTTGGTTTGGATGTAGATCGCCAAAGATGCGATACCACCTGCATCGGAGAGGAGGTTCGAGAGCGGTCGAGGTATCGTGGATCGGAT